>VDFB02271358.1:1089021673-1089317017 GCA_007258455.2 Sequoia sempervirens | reverse complement strand
ATAAATCCCAAGATCCAGGAGTGAGGCTATGAACCGCAAAGCTAAGTCTAAATTTAGCCTAAAAATACTCTAGATTCTATAAAATTTTCCCCAAGGACCAAGCACAAATTTGGTGCAGTAAAGCTGAGAGTCCAAATAAATAAAACCTTATTCAACCTGTAGGTGGTAATGCAATCTAGAAAGCCATTATGGCAGCAAATGAAAGTCAAAAAAATTGGAGAATCCATGGCCTGGAAGCAAGAAATCACAAGTAGAGCGGAAGCAAAAAATTGAGGAAAGCAAGAGATGTGAAGAGTTTGAAAGAGAAGTGTGGAATTTATAGAAAACCATGAGAAATCTGTAGTACAAAGTTGCTTGGATTGAAGTCTTAGAAAATGCAAGTTGAGGTGGCAACAAGATAATTTTCTCTAGAGAGAAATGTTAAATCTAATTAATTCTCATAAAATTGGTGGCCATTGCGTCAAAATTTTCTAGTACGAAGATTGTAAATCAAGCAAATTGAATATTTCAAAATTAATGGTGGCCATTTCATTATATTTTATTGAGTCGTATTTCATGAAGATGTCCATGTGTGCAATGCAAAAAGGAAAATGAAGCCGATAAGGTGGCACACATCATCATATGGATATTGAAAGGAAATAATATGTTTGTGTTAAGGCATACGAATTAAATCTAGAGTATGATGGTCATAATTAAGTGTAATCATGACAACTCTCATGTATTAATGTTAGTGCAGTTTTGTCAAATTAGAATTGCTAGCCAAGTATTTTAGCGATTGTCATAAAATAAATTAAAATGGAAAGGTAGCAATCGATTTTTCTAAATTTAGAATTAATTTGGTGATGAATTACTTGCTGCTATGTTTGAAATTATGCATATTTTCTTATAGATAGCAAATTGTAGTTGGCTGGGATTTGGCATAAGGATGGTAAAATTTAGCATGAAAGTCGCACCTACAAGGAATAATTAAATGAGTTTTTGGGAATTAGTGAAACGATAAAGGGATTTGCATTGAATAAAATATCAAAAGGTAACCTTTTCTACCACTATGATTCCCAACCTAATAGTGGGATTCATTGCCTGCAAGTTGAAGTAATGAGCTTACAAGAAACATAAAAGAAATGAATATCAAAGAAATATCAAAAGAGAAAATTCAACTCTAGGCTATCCAAATATCTCTACCGGGGCTATGGATTCCTGACTGGCAGTAAAGCTATGTTTGAGGAAATTATAGAGATAACCTTGCTGGGGCTATGGACGGCTGACTGGTAGCAAGGATCTATCCACTGTTGGCTTTGGAGGATTACCAAATTATGTAGTTCAATGTCAATGAACTAATTTTTTCATCGAGCTCTGGAAACAAGAATTAATCAGAGCACACATGGATACTTTTCAGAGAAATTTTATTGTTTTTATGCCAGAATCTAGGTGAAAGTGAATGGTTATTTTTGGAAAATATGTATAAGATAATTTATAATAGGTGATTTGATTCCATTTTTTTTAAATTTAGTTTTATTGGTTTCAAGTTGTTGTGTGGTCTCACAACATGACCCAATACTATAAGACTTGGGGATCCAAGTGAAAACTAATGCTTATGGTAGGTGTTGGCTAGTAGAGAGGATCATCGGAAGTTAAGGTTAAAAAGGAAGTTTTTGAAGTAATTCATGATTCTAGTGTGTCGAGTACCAGGTACCAGGTACCGAAAGGCCAGGAATTTTAAAATGTTAATGCAAGGTTTTGGTGAAGTGTTTCGGTCTGGGAGCAAAGGTCCAGGAAAGTTTGGAGGTTCAAGTGGAATCGAGGGTCCAAGAAAATTGTATTTTGGCAAAAGTTGAAGTGTCGGGTACTAGGTACTGGATAACAATGTTAAGTTTAAAGTTTAAAGTTAAGTTTTCCTGAGGGTCTAAAGGTTTGGTAACCCACTGAAAGGATATAATTGTGTGAGAATGTGATTTTAAAAGTGTGATATTTATGATTTTTTTGAAATGATGATTTATTAATAATGTTTTTCTTTTCATGATATTTTTATAAATGTTGTAAAAGGGATTTAATATGTGGAGGGTGATTCCACAATACTAGTTTACAATTTTTGGACAAACTGGACATTGAACTAATTTTTTTTAACTAAATCTTCACTTTTGGGCACCTATAGTGGCTAAACTGTGAGGAATTTGAAGATGATGCAAACTAGTGATTTGTGACATTTTTTCTATAGATTCTAAATATTTTTTTTTCAATTTTTTTGGAATTAGATTACACTTATTAGATTGCACTTCTTTTTCCTTCTCCTTTGAAAACTAGTTTTTAACAGTAAACACCATTTTTAAAGAGTGAGAATTTTGGCTAACACATAAATTTTTTCTATGAAGGATAACATTCTTTTTTTTTTTGAATTTAGATTCATAACTATGATATCTAGTGCATGGAATTGGTTTCATAGCATTTCATTGAATATATTTTTCTTAATTGAGTTTCAAAGTCAAACCAGTTACAATTTAGACATGATTCACTGGCTAAAACATAACCTTTTTTGTATTTATCGAAATTCAATTTTTTTGTTGGATCATGGACATCAATATCTAGTGCATTGATATTTTTCAATTTTTTTTGACAATCTACTATTTTTCCTCATGTGCAGAATAGAGATCTTGATTTTTAATGAAAAACCTATGTTTAATCAAACTAAAAAAAAAAACATAATAAAACTAAAACATATTAATATTATATTCAATGGATAGCTCATTTTGAGGAATACCATCATCTAGTTGGGTTTGTGAAGTCTCCTCCAATTTCATCCTCAACTCAAGCTTCGAAGGAAAATTTTTTGTATAGATTTGGTAGAAGAGGGGGAGAAGGGGGAAAAAGGGGGGTTCTAGTGAACTAGGTTTCACTAGAACTAGGGGGTTCGCTAAACCCCCTTCTAGCTAACCCCCCTTTAATACAATTAAAAAATAAAACCCATTAAAGGGGAGTTCGCTAGAAGGGGGGGTTCTAGCGAAACCTTTATGGGGTTCTAGCAAACCCCCTATAGTGTTTTCCATCTGAAAATGCATTTTTCCTTCCTCAACGGAATTGTAAACTAGTTTTGTGGGTTTACCCTAGAATTTGTGCTTGCAGGAGGAATATATTATGATGCAACATTCGAGTATGGATGGTAAAGAAAATTTGGATAGATAATATATAGATCCAGCAATACATTCCTAAAGTCCATGCAAAAGAGGTGATTGGGTTGTCATAATACCATACCTTTTGGTATTACGAATGAGGTAGAAGGATGCACCAACCTCCGGTGTTACATTTTCTCGAGAGTATTAAGCTTGATGAAGAACAAGAATGTAGGAATGGATGTTTTATTGATCATTTTGAATATATGGGAAGTTCCTACATTTTGTTTCCGATTCAAGTTACTATCCTAGTGATAGTTTAAAGAAGAGAAGCCTGAAAGAGTTTAACATGTTGAAGAAGGTTGACATCCATTGACTTCATCAACAATTCTCCTACCAGTTGTCATATTCCATGTTCCTTATTGTGATCCATCCCTTGGATTTCCTCTCATGTGTTTGTCTAATCTCCCTTGTGTCTTGTTCTTATAAAAGGTTAGTAGATGTGTCATTTTAAGTTAAGTTTAGAATTTTTGGATGTCAGATATCAAAGCTTCTTTAAGTTTGATTCTTTTTCCTATTTTCTATTCCATTCCAGATTAAAAAAATGTATGCACATAGAAACTAATCAATATTAGAGCCAATTTAAAATCTATTTCCTGATATGAAATCATACATAGCTAATTTTTTGTTCGTCTGGACAAGATTGTGTGCTGCACCATTTAAGGGTGCATATAGACCCTACCCAGTGTTCAAATAATCCCCCCTTTCTTTAAAATCTCACATGATTCTGTGCTTATCTGTGAAGCAATCTGGTGACATATGGAATGGTTTGTTCTGGTTTGGTTAATTCTTGAGGCATGTGTGGATAATACCTGGGAGCAATTTTACCTTTTTAATATTTTTATGCTTTATTTTAGAATAGATGTTAAATTTCAAAAAATTCCTAAAAAAAAGAGATGAATGAATGAAAATTTTATTGCAAATCTTTCAGATCCATAAAATTGTTGAATGCTTAAAGCTAAATTTACTTAAGTAATAGTAAAGTTTGAAATTCATGGAATGTTATTGCAAATATGTCAATTTCATGAAATTGTCTAATGATCGGATCGAGTTTATCTTTAACTTATTCCTATGATTCCTTTGAGAACCAAAAATGACCATTTACCCCTTCTGATTAACAACATTATCACAACAAACCCTGATGTGAACCTAGTTTGGCCAAGACCTGGCATAAACGAGCCTCGGGATTAAGTTGAGTTAACCTAAGATTTAGGTTGTCTCAGTGCAATCTTTCAAGTAAAGATAGGTTCCTGCAATTTGTATGTGAGGATTTATCTACATTGTTGGTGTGCAACTAACATTGTGATCAATATAACATTACTGTGATTTCTTAACCAAGAGGAAGCTTTAACTTCTTTAAAAGAAGTGTATGAAGTCATTTGTGGGTCACATTTGAGTGGTGCAACCTTGGCCAAGAAATTTTTGAGGACATGATATTATTGTCCCACTATGGAACAAGAAGAAAATTATTTTTTCAAGAAATGTATGCAATGCCAAAAACATGGAGATCTCATTCATGCACCAACTCAAGAGCTTAGGCCTATCACTACACCTTATCCTTTTTTATAGAGGGGACTCGACATCATAGGTAAAATCACCCCAACTTCTTCCAATGGTCATAATTTCATCATTATAGCCATTGAGTACTTCATGGAGTGGATAAAAGCAATACCAATGACCTATGTAATGAGAAAGCAGATATCCAATTTTATCTTGAATTACCTCATTTGTTGTTATGGTGTTCCTCAAGCCCTTATCATAGATAATGGAACACCTTTTAAGAACTAGGATGTTTGTGAACTATACCAACGATTCAATATCCAACATCAATTTTCCACCCCTTACTACCCCCAAGGAAACAATCAAGCTAATGCTTCTAACAAGACCATTATTAAGATAGTAAAGAAAATAGTCAATGAAGTTGGCTATGATTAGCACCTACAACTAAATACCACTTTGTGGGCCTATCGAACTAATATTTGCACACCCACAAGTGCAACAACTTATTCCTTGGTTTATGGAATTGAAGGCATCCTACCTATTGAGGTCAAGATCCCATCCCTAATAGTGCCACTACAACATCTCATCACTGATGAAGAATATATAGTATCCAGGTTGAATGAGATAGAGTTGTTGGATGAACGTCTTCTTGAAGCATCGAATCACCTATAGGCCTAATAGAATAGACATAGAAGGAGCTATAATAAAAATATCAAAGGGAAATGCTTCCATGTGAGAGACATTGTCCTAAAATAGAATCAAAAGAACATGTCAGATCCAAATAGCAAGGGTAAATTTGAGCCGAATTGGTTATGGTCTTTGATTTTCACAAGTTATGGCTTTGAAGCTTATCAACTAGCCACCCGCGAAGGAGAACCCTTGCATGAGACCATCAACAAAAATCACCTCAAAAAGTCTTATGCCTAGTTCTTGAAGGGTATAAATTAAAATAATAATAATAATAAAATCCAAAAAAAAAGAAAAAGGATCAAAAGATTAAAGAAAAAAATCATCCTCTAACAAAAACAACTTTGGTGGAACTTTGGGCAAGTACCTTGGTGAAAACTTGGAAAATAGGTTCCTTGCATAAATAAGCACCATCTCCTATCTACCATGGGATCTTTGGCTTATCTGGTATCCTCTGTCCATCCATGCATTCTCCATCCTATTTATCCTATTTATTTCTTCATCCATTTGCATATGTATCATAGCTTGGTATTGAGTAAGGATCAAGTTCCCATTTTGTACTACTTGGTGCACTCCTAAGGAAAGTTTGTCCTACCCATAAGAAGGTAGTCTATCACATCACATTGGGGGTATCTTCCTATACTTGCATCAGATCAGGTTCATGTATATTCCCTTAAGGTTATTCTAAAAAATCCTAATTTTTTTGAAATTTTTTCAAAATACCAAAAACATTCAAAACATTTGTAAAGTTAAAAATTATAAAAACATTTGAAACATTTTTAAAGTCTCAAAAAATCCAAAAACATCCATTTTTTTTGTAAATTTCAAAATCCAAAAACATCCAAAATAGTTATAAATTTTAAAAATCTCAAAAATAGTCAAAACATTGTCAAAATCCCAAAAACATCCAAATCATATAAAAATACCTAAACAGGTCCAAAACATCAAAAAAGTCAATTTTTTTTGTCAAACTACACTATCTCTGCACTTACATAAGCAAGGCCATCATCAATGAGCGCTTGAGGCATTAGGTTAGTCCTGATTTGGTCTTGTTCTTGGTCCAACCTTAAGGAAAACACAAAAACATTTGGAAAATGTGAAAATCAAAACATTCAAATATTTTTCATATAAACCAAAACAACCTCAACTAACTTAAAAACTCAAACATTCACATAATCTCAAAAATTCAAAAACAACCTCAAAACATTTCAAAATGTCAAAAATATTAAAATACCTTGAAAACAAAGTCACCCATCCCATTTTTCTTTCACTCGCAATAAAATTTCATCCCTCATAAAATTGTTTGAAATCTTCAACCTTTGGAAACAAAAGTAGAAACAAGTGTAACAACAAGTGAAGCATAAATTTTAAAGTGTAAAAGTATTAAGTATTGATTGTGAGTAAACATGTTAGTTAACATTTGTATCAATAGTCTATCAAATAGTTAGTTTTAGTTAAAAATTTGATAACATGTCCTAGGATACATCTTTCTACAATGGGAATCATCATTAGAAATCACCTTAGTTGCATCCTTTTGGAAAGAGATATGAATAACATTGACTATTTGTTAATTTTGATATTTTCTTATGATTTATCTTTTTGGTCCATTCCAATGACCTCTCGATGATATCTATAAAAATGATTTAGAGAGAAAGGAATGGGGCATTGATCATTGCATTTGTTTGTTGTGCTTTTTAGATATTCTTGTAATACAACCTTGGTGATTACTTTCCTTGTGTACAGGGATAGTCTTAAGTAAAATAATGGCTAGATCATATCAGGTTCCTCATACCTTTTGTGTATTAGTATCCTTACTTCAATAGCTCATTCTTTCACATGATCAAAAAAGGTTTTTGTATGTTAGTTATGAACAATGACACTCCTATCCATTTGCAGAGTCAAAGTCCATTGCATTAGACACAATTCCATCTTGGTTTTCAATGCCTTGATGCATCGTGTCTATTTTCTATATAAAAAATGAGGAATGATTTGAATTATCCTAATCCAAGAAGCAAAGAAGTATCATCTATCCTATATCATAACATATCTAATAAGGTCTTGAATAATCATATACTTGTTGGACTTCCCAATTTAACTTCCCCATCATGTTGAGGAGGTTGTTGCGATATTTTTCTAATCTGTCCCTTACCTCTGCCTCTCCCTCTACCATTCCCTACACCATCAACCCTTGTAGGGTCATTCAAAATAACTAGGGCATGTTGTGTGAACCATGCATCATAATAAAGGGAAGCAATAGGATCATATGGCCCCTCTACATAAACCCAAGGCTATGGGACGAGCTATGAAAAATCATCTATCACTGTCTATGGTAATATCTATGGTATTGGATGTTTGGATGACTATCATTGATGATGCAGTTTGGAAACATGAGTGAAGTATATATATATATATATATTATTTGATCCAGTGTTGTCATTGATGTCAAAATTTTTATGATCATCCTAGCATAGTGTGGAAGTATTTTTGGTGACTTGTGTACAGTGCAAGCTAATCCATAAAGTATAGTTTATCAAGAATTTGGCTAAATATTCCATTTGATAGTTTTGTGGTTCAGTGCATCATTTTTTAGGTCCACACATCATCGCATGTTGGTATGATATTTTACAATTGTAAACATAGTTTTGTGCTCATTAGATGCAAAAGAATTCAAGTTTTTGTGACATTTTGTACATTTTCCAATTTTTTTTGAATGATAATGTGTATCTCTATATATCACAATTATCTTTTGTACAATATATCAGTGTGGGAGATTTCACACTTCTTCATGAATAATTATCTTGTTTTTTGATGATGAGGATAATCCAATAAGTGTTAGTTGAATGGGAATTCAATAGGAGATTGAATTTTTAAGGTCACATGGTTGATGCATTACATGAACTCTTGAAGACATTGTGTTAAGGTCTATTTTGTGCCAACCTAACACAATTGATGTTTCATGGAGAATAATTGAGTAACTCTTTTTGCAAGAATTAAGGTGTTGTCATTGATGTCAATTGGTGAATTGGTTATCAACTAGTTACTGTTATCATTGATTTCATGGATATAGGTTATTAGGTGTAGAAGTTGAGGATATTGAGAAAATTGTAATGAAGAAAGGTTGCAAGTGTTTAGCGGTTGCTTTGGGTTTTGCTCTGGGAATTGCTTCTATGTTTGTGTGGTTTAGATATGTTGATCTTGGTTGTTGGAAGATGCTATATCTAGATTTTTGGCTTTTGATTCATTGTACAGTGTGAGTTATGTTCACCAATTGTGAATTGTGGTTTTCTATACTTTTGGTTGAGGTTCGAGAGAAATGTTATTGGTCTAGATTTCTCTTTGGTTGAGTATTATGACTTGTGGTTCTAGAGTTAAGCTATTATGATCGTGTTGAAGATAATTTTGATATCTAGAAGGATTGGATCATGCTAAGAGTTGCATATGCTTAATTGTTCTATGTGTTTCACATTGGTTTGGTCAACCTTGTGTTGAACACTACCTTCAAAGTTGATGAAGTGTGTTGGGACCTACTTGGATCATCATCAAGCGTGTTTTTAGGTTGAAATCATTCTAATTCCATCCTAGGATGTTTTTGTGCTAACCTAATTTGAATTTAACGATGGATGGCTGACTTTGGATATGCTTCAAAATTGAAGATGGTATAAATATAGGATGTGTTAGTGGTGAAAGATGTTCAAAGAGATAAGAGAAATGAAATAGAGAAAATTGATGTGAAATAGATGGGAATCCATGTGTGTGTGTGATGTGAGTGTGGTAGCTTAGTGCGAAGCCTAAATGTTGAGTTTCTGGATGCAGTGAGTTGAAGGTGGACTCTATCATTCATGCATGTTTGCAAGTGGTTGAGAAAATTGTGGTGGAATTCTCTGTTGCATTGAGATTTTCTTCTCTCTATAACATATCTCTTCTATCTTCTTTGTATCTCTATGGTAGTGATCCCTTTGGGTGGTTAACCCTGTTGGATAGTGAGTCTTGATCTAGACAGCGAGACCTTGTTTTGGTAGTGAGATTTTTTTTTTCGTAGGTAGTGAGCCTTTGTAATCAGTTTTGATTTTATCTATAGTGTGAGTTAATCCTCACTATAGTTTTTCCCTCATTAGGTTTTCCATGTAAATATGGTGTTACTATGTTTTTGTGATGGTTTTTCAGTTTCTACACTTGCACTTAATGTTTAATCATTTTAGCAGAGTTAAAGATATGTGATTGATCTACGTTTTGGTGAATGTTCTAAGGTTTAAATTTGCTACAACTAATTCACCCCCTCTCAATTGTCCCATTCATTGATTGGTATCAGATCTTGGTTCCTTGGAAAAGAGCTTCACTAGTTAAGGAAGGTCTAAGATGACTAGCAAAACTACTCATGATTATCTGAGGTTTGATGAAACTAATTATGCTATATGGAAAATACTGAAGTAAGAATATTTGGAGTATTATGGATATGATATGGAGAAATATTACAACAATAATTACACTCCTCTTGCTAATGTTACGAGTATGGCTGATGAGATCAAGGCACATGAAGCAAACAATAAGGTGAAGTACATTTTGAAGAATAGTCTTGTACATTATGAGTTGATTAAAGTTCAAAATTTTAAGACTACTAAGGAAGTCTGGGATGCTTTGGAAAAGGCACATGAAGGAGATGAAAGGGTCAAAGAGGAAAAGTTGTAGAACTTGGAGACATAGTTTAAGCTCCTGCACATGTTTGAAGATGAGAATGTCAAATCTTATGTACAAAGATTGGATGAGGTAGTAGTTGGAATGTGGGGACTTGGTGCTACAATCTAGACGAATCCAAGATTGTAAAGAAAATTCTTAGAACTCTCTCTGATGCTTATAGTGAAAATGTATGTGCTATTGGAGAAAATATAGATTACAAGACTTACACTAAAGATTAGTTGTTGGGAACTCTAACATCTTATGAGATGAGAAAGCCAAATTTGAGAAATGGATCCAAATAAAAAACTACTTTTAAGGCTACAAAAGCTAAAGATCTAGATGGAGAAAGTATTGATGAAGTAGAAGCTAACTTTTTAAGAAGGATGAAGAAAGGATATGGAAAGTATGAAGGTAAATTTCCCTTTATATGCTTTAGTTGTGGAGGAATAGGACATTATGCTTTGAGGTTTCTGGAAAGAGCTAAGAGGAATAGATAAAGATATGAGAAAGAAAAGAAAGGTAAGAAGATCAATATAGAATATTATGTGAATGAGGATGCTAGTATATTTGATGAGGAATCTAATTATGGAGATCCATATGACAATGAATGATTGTTCTTGGCTATAAAATATGAACCTACTTCTATTAATTTTGAAAAAAAAGGTGAAGGAATTCCCTCCAGAGAAGGAGAAAAATGAAGGTATTGTAATCTTTGCCTTACATGCTAAAAAAGAAATGAAATATTGGGTTGTTGATAGTGGATGTTTACATCACATGACTGGTGATAAGAGTAATTTTGTTAAACTTGAAAATATGATGGTGGCTTAGTTATGTTTGGAGATGATATTGGTGCTAAAATTTGTGGGATAGGTTTAGTAAGTTTTGATGGAAAGAATAATACTGATGATGTCTACTATGTTAAGGGATTAAGGTATAATCTCTTGAGTGTTGGATAGATGTGTATTCAAGGATATAATATGTAGGAAAGAAATTTGAAGGAAATATCTATCAACGTAAAGGTGATGATGGATGATACTTTATGACTTAGATTAATGCCAGTTGGTTATGGAATCAGAGAATGTGTCATATGAATTTTGATAACTTGGAAAGGATTAGTGTAGTTCAAGTTGTGAGAGATTTACCAAGGATTACAAAGCCTATTAATGATATTCACAGGAATTGTTAGTTTGGAAAGCAAGAAAGAAACCATTATAGATCAAATGAACAATCTACTACTAGACTAATAGATTTAATTCATACAAATATCTATGATCCTAAAAGACAGAGAAGTCTACAAGGTGAAAGGTACTTTATGCTTTTGATTGATGATTATTCTAGGTATACACGGGTTACATTTCTTAGAGAGAAATAAAATTCATTAGATAGATTCAAGAAATTAAGAGCTATTGTTGAGAATGAAGTAAATTTGAAGATAAAATGGTTAAGGTCTGACAGAGGTGGTGAATTCACCTCCCATGAGTTTAATATGTTTTGTGAAGTGCATGGAATAAAAAGACAATTATTTGCTGTAAGAACTCCTCAGTAGAATGGAGTTGTTTAAAGAAAGAATAGAACAATTCAAGAGGTTGCTAGATCAATGATTAATGAGGAAAGTCTACTGAAAGTTTACTGGAGAGAAGCTATTCATACCATTGTTTATGTATTCAATCGAATTCAAGCAAGAGCAAATAATATAAAGACCCCCTATGAATTCTGACTATTAAGTATTTCAAGGTATTTGGAAGAAAATATTATATTAGAAGGGATGAAGAAAATTTAGGAAAGTTTGATGCAAGAAGTAATGAATGCATTTTTCTTTGATATTCTACCAAAATAAAATCTTGTAGATGTTTCAATAAAATACTGAGGAAGATTGTAGAAAGCTCAAATGTCAAGGTTGATGAAGTAATGAATAATTCAATTGATGTTGATGGATATGTATTTGATGAACCTAATTGCGTAAGGATTGAATAAATTATGGAAGAATAGGAAAAAGATGAGAAAGAGAAGGACAATGAAGAAGAAGAAGATGAGGCTCTGGTGGTGTCCCCTAAGACACCTAGATATGTGTAGAAGAATCATTCAAAGAATCAGATCATTGGAGCCAAGAAAAAAGGAGTATTGAAAAGATGCAAAGCTACTGCTAGTGAGGTAAATCTATGTTTACTTTATGAGATTGAACCGAAGATTGTAAGTGAAGCATGTAAAGATGAAAATTGGATGAAAGCTATGAAAGAAGAACTTATGCAGATTGAGAAGAATCAAACTTGGGAATTGGTCCCAAGACTACCGGAGAAAAACATTATTGGATCAAAGTGGTACCATTCAAAAATAAGTTGAATGAGAATGGAGAAGTGGTCAGAAAAAAAATAAGGCTTTTGTGTAAGGGTTACTCACAAGTAGAAGACATAGATTTTCATGATACTTTTTCTCCGTTGGTAAGAATGGAAGCTATCAAAATGTTCTTAGTGTTTTCTATTCATAAATATTTCAAAGTCTACCAGATGGATTTCAAGTCTACATTTTTGAATGGTGAGCTTGTTGGAAGAATGAAGAAGGTTCCCTCCAGGTTTTTTGTCATTGATGCCAAAATTGGTTAATAACTAACTAAGTAATTTATCCATCCATGCTAATCTAGTATTCTAGTTTGGAAATATTCTTAGTAAAAAGGAATTCTATGAATTTCTTATATGTTTCCTAGGAATATCAGTTACGGGTACAAATGAGTTATTTGCATATTCATGTGATCCGGTTGAGCTATCTAGGTGATAGAGGTTCAATATTCTTTTGGCTGACAAGGTTTATGTTTTGTGTGTTCCTCTTTAGGTCCAGGCCAACCTAATATTTGGATAACACATTTCATTCTATGTGCCAAAATGAATTTTGTATTAAGCCAACCTAATTGATAAAGGAAGTTATGACTATGTATATATTTATGATGGAAAAGTGGTGGAAAAACATACACAGAGAATGATATGTGAATGATGTGGAAAGTATAATAGTGTGAAGTTACTAATAGTAATTGTACACTGGAAAATGAAGTAGAAGTTTGATATTTCTAGAGCATAAGTGGAACTATTTTCAGCACTTTGTAGGTGCACCTCTCCATTTAATTTTAGCAGTGTGCCACACCTTTTATATCTTGGAAAAATGTCATATTTTGTATTCAGGGAGTGAGCCTTTCAAGGAAAGTGAGTCCTGGTAGTGAGCCATGCAATATCTTATAATCAGTTGTAATATATTGTGAGCTAATCCTTACCGTGGTTTTTCCTACTTTGGGTTTTCCAAGTAAAAATCCTTGTGTTAATGTGTTATGATCTCTTTTATGTTTTGGTTCACTATTGTAATTAGATGTAGTTTGATAATTGGATAGTTGATAATTAATTTTTCTAGAAGAATACTGATTCATCCCCCTCTCAGTATTTGGTGTATTCAACAATTAGTATCAGAGCTTGGTTCCTCTAGAAAAGTCTTACAACTTGAGGAAGGTCCTGAAACTTGAACACATGGCTAGAAAATAATATTCTATTCCTTTGGAAGAAAATTCCATATCTGAAGAGATTAATGTCGCCCTTAAGGAATTAGACAAAAGCGAGGATGAGAAGGAAACCCTAAAAGGAAATCTAAAGGAAGCAAATGATTACATTAGGAAGTTGAGAGAGTAGATCAAAAAGTTCAAGGAAAGGCATAGAGAAGTTAGTGATCAGTTGAAAAAGGAAAATGAGGTTATTACCAGACTAAAGGTACAAGTGGAAGAGAAGAAATGAATTGAGGAATGTCAAAAAATTGAGATCGAAAACAAAATTAATGAATGTACAAAGCTTGAAAAAGAAGTCGTAACCCTAAGAGTTGATCTGGAAAAAGAAAAAGCTCATAGAGAGAGATTCAATACAAGTTGTACAATGCTTGATGAGTTGATTACATCTCAAAAACCTGCTAAGGACAAAAGTGGTCTAGGAATTGAAGAAGGAAAATGCTCAAAGGCTAAACCGGTTTTCGACAATGTGAACAATCAAAGGAAATTTTGAGGAAATGCTTATCAAAATAAGAATCAAAGGAACAATACCAGAAGGATTCCCATTTGACAACCTAATGCTTAAAGGTACCCATCTTTTAATGGTTTTTGTTTCTCATGCAATAAATTTGGACATAGAGCAATAAAATGGAGAAGTAGGATGAACTAGAATAGAGTGAGTTTCTTTACTGGATAATGCTATGTTTGCAACAAGCTTTGACATAGAGCTACTGAATGTAGAAGCCAGTTGATGATGAAAAAGTTTAATGCTAATAGAAGGATTCAATATTTTTAAGGCTACTATTACACATTCAATATCTTTGGACACAAGGCTAATCAGTGTAGGTCAAGGATGGATGCAAATTTGGTTGATCAAAAATATGTTGTGTGTTATACTTGAAAAAAACTAGGACACATCTCAAAATTTTCTAAGAGCAAAGGTGGGAAGAAACCTAATTTGGAGCAAAATAACAAGCCTGTGAACAAGGTAGATCTAGGAGAAGTGAGGAAAGAAACGGTAAAAATTTGGAGAAAGAAGGAAGAACTTGAAAATAAGGATGAATAAAATAATCCTATATCTGCATCCAATGCAAATACCTCTTCTAAGAACTAAACCCAACAATGGTTTTAGGGGGAGCAGTTATAGAAAAATCTAACAAACCCCCAATATATGCGCTGTCAGGTGATGACACATGGATATGCAATGTGAATCATTATTTTGAAGGAATTGGAGAAAATTCTACTAGAAATTAAGCAAATCAGAAGAATTGTGGAGCTCTTCTTAGTTTACAGTATGTTTCACAAAGTGATTGACAAATTTAAAACATAAAAGAAATAAATGTAAAATTAGGGAAAAAATCGTAAACAATAAAGAAAGAGACTAAGTTAAAGAAAAAAAACATTAGTGCAAGTTGGAAGAAACAGTGCAAGTAGAAGTGATATAGAAAGTGATTTAGAGCATCGTACATCGAAGCCCTAGCCTGTGACAAGTAGAAAAAGGTATCCTTTGTTATCTAAATTCTGTTGTTTTTGAGGTTGAAGGAAATCTTTGTTAAGTTTATTCAATTTTGTTTGAGGAATATGGCCACTCCTACTATTGTGGAAATTTTTGAGAGGCCCCAACCAAAATTCAAAATATTTCCATGGAAAGTATATGAAAATGACCCTATGGGTGCATTCTCAAACATTCCAAGTCATGTGCTAGCCATCAAAGATCTAAGAATATACATTCGTGGGAAGCTAGAAGAATTTGATCACCAAGAGATAAAATATTTGTGGAACAATTAGTTGACTAATGACTTTCTGTTCAAGGTAGAATATTTAAACCTAGTTTGGATGAAGCTAAACGTTTGGAACTAGTTTTCAAACTTTTTCAATGAGAGTGAGGAATTTTTTTTTAGGATGGTCCTCAGTAGGGTTCACAACAATCTTGTGTGGATAAATGAACCAAGGATTATCAATAAGGAGGCAATTTGAGCTGTTACTAGTCTTTGTGACATTGGTGCCATTCTAGTTCTAAAAGTAGTAAAAAATTGATGAGGTCATAAGGTTAATAGGAGCCAATTTTGATGAGAGAGCATTTACCACGAAGTCTATCACAAACCCTACCATCAAGTATGTTTCCATTATGATTGGACAAAACATCTACTTCATGAACAAAGTAAACTCAACATCAGCCATGAAAATTCATACTGCTTATGAAATGGTCATGATAGGAAAGGATTTTGATCTCTGTGAGTTGCTGAGGTTGCAACTTATGGAAAACTTGAGTATGAAAAAGGTGAAGAAACATGTCTTTAAATTTGGAACTCTAGTTGTTTATTTGTTATTCTATTTTATAAGGGAGTTACCAAGAAGAAATAACATAATATGGGATAACACCAGGTTGGTTTCCCATAAAATTTATGATTATCTATGCAATCTAGGAGACTTTCGGGAATATAAAAATTCCCTAACTACTTTCTTTGTAGTCTTTCAAAATGAAATGCATGAAAGAGACAGGATTCCAAGGAATTTGGTGAAGAAGTATGAGAAGGAGATAACGTTTCTTGTATCTATAGATGAATGCATCATTGAGGCTATAGAACCTAGAATTCAATAGATTGAACCCTTGGGATATGAGATTGAAGACAAAATGGTAGAGAGATATATTGAGATTCTTTTGGCTAGTCCTAAACACCCCTCTATACCTAGGCTTGGTACATATGAGGAGAAATTTGCTGAAATTCATTCAGAGGCTACAACACCTAAATGGAGAAAGGAGGTTGAAGCTTTCCTCCAAGATCAAAAATTCACTAGAGATGACATCGAGCAGTTGAATGAGGTTATTGATAAAAGGAAAGCCAAATTTTCTAAACAATCCTTTAGACCCCCAAAAATTAGGAAGACTATCTTCTAGTGCTACACCAACACCCATTTCTAGTTCTACCATCCCTAGTGGTGCTAATGTTGAGAAAGGGAAAAGGAAAGAACAAAGTGTCCCAACATCTATTGATGTTTCTACCTCTACCAGTCCTAGTACTAGGGCATCTAAGAAGGACATACCTTTTGCTACACCATCAACTGCTTCAAGAAGGAGAAGAAGAGTGAAAGAAAAAGCTCATAGGCAAAGGAATCTGAGTGATGCTGTTGAGGAAGAAATTGAGCTTGGCTTTGAAGAAGAGCATTAGCTAAAAAGAAACAAAAGAAGCAGTACCTTTGGGGAAGGAGTCAAAACTAGTTTTGAGATCTCCAATGATGAGGAGATAGAGGATTCCTATCGAATACATGTGCACATGAAGAAGAATGAAGAAGGCTCATATGATCCTATGGAGAACATGTCTGGTTCTCCTCCGGTGAGTAACCATCCACCCTTGGTTCTTGGAACCTTAGTGAATATTATGATTGACAATGATCTTATGTCAACTACTGAGTTATATGATAAGGTTAATGATGAAGGGAAATAAAGCATCATAAATTATTTTGCTCAGTACATAGTTATTTGTAATATAAACATGGATATCATATATTCAAAAGTTACTAAAAGTGTGTGGAAAGAGTTAGTACTCAGAAGGAAATAGGATTTAAATGTCGAAGACAAGATCTGAGAAGTGAAGCCTTAAAATTCATTAGTTCAATGTACTAAGAGATAGAAGCTGCAAATTTTCTGAATTAATGTTCTACATTGTTTAGAGTCAAGTAGAGAGTCAATATGTTAATGACTAAAGAAGATGACTATGTTGAAAAAGTAGGGAAAGAGACTCAAGATGTGGTTAGGCAAGTAGCAAGGAGCTATGGGACAAGAACTAGTTCTTTGTCTCACACTACTTAGATTTGGGAACATGCTACTCTTGTAAAAGTTATGGACAACCCAATTTTGGAAACTGTTGATGAGACACTTGGTGCTTCAGAGATACTTTCCCATCATATGGACACAAATGAAACTACCAGAAAAAGGTCTAATGACCATCATATAGATCAATTCGATGAAAAGAGAGAAGAACATCAAGAATCTACCAGAAACAAGGAAGAGAAAAACCAAGATGAAAGTGAAGGGAGTAAGGACAAAGAGAAAGATAAAGACAAGGATGATGAAGATATAAGGAAGAAAGAAAACAAAGAAAATTCCTCTAGAAACTCATCCAGATAAGAAAAAGAAAAAGAAAAAGAAGAAGAAGAAGAAAAAGAAAAGGAAGAAGAAAAGAAGAAAGATGAAGATAATAAATCCATTCCAGTTAAAGGTGAAATTCCCAAAGGCCCTTAACCATCAAAGCCATCCAGAGAATAATCTAGAAGTACTCTTAAAGGTCTTCTTTCAAAATAAGTTGTAATTAAATGTGAACTTTCACCTAAACTAGTTAAGCTACCATCTCACCGAGGTTATGTGGATTTGACAAAGATTACACTTGGTGACAAAATAAAGCTAAGTGACACTTTTCTTAGCTTTTTCATGTAGGATTCTACAAAGTTATATCAAAAGGGGAATGAATTGATAAATGAAGCTATCAAAGATCTACAAGAGATAGCCCTTGGTGTTACTTCAGGAAAATATTTAACTTTGATTGAAAATTTGAGGCTTATAGTTGAGTATGTTAAAGAGTATACATCGAATCTTAAGATGCAGACCACAAAAGAAGTTGAGCTAAGTTTGTTAGAGAAAAGGTTGCTATTTTTGCAAGACAAGTGTAAAGTTGCATGTGACAAGGCTTTGCAAACTTTGAAAGAGGTAAGAGAATATGATGATGAAACCCAACTGCTATTTATTTATTGCATGAAATGGCTGGAAGCCACTCAAGGTATCAAGGATCTAATGGATTTACTTGAGTCTCAACTTGTTGATGCCTCCAGAGATTATAAGATTGCCGATGATAGAAACTATGTTAGGTGGGTTTCTATTATAGATATTCAAAATAAAATTTTCATCCTACAAAGGTAGAAAGAAGAGGCTATGATATGGTATCCCAGCTTGGAGATATGGTTATGTTCAGACATGTTATCATATCAAATGTACTAATGGAAGTAGAAAAACTTGAGAAAATGAACATTGCTCCATCCACCATGGAAGAAGGAGAAGAATGCCCGCTGGAAATAGAATCTCTACATAAAACACTCTCTAGGGAAAAAGGAGTTTGGGATGATAGAAAGCCTGCTTGGGAAGTGATTGTCAAGGAGTTACAAGGTTCCCCTAGTTCCCGATTTGAAGTTTTTTTTTTCCTAGCCCTTTGTCCTTGATGTCAAAAGAGAAGAGGAGAAGAAGAACAAAGGATATGAGGAGAAGAGTTTGCATTTATATGTTATGTTTGTTTTTGTACATATGTAAGGGGGAGTTGAGCATAATTTTTTTTTTGAAGCAAGTTTCATTTTTGGCACATGTTTCGATCAATGAAAAAGGGGGAGATTGTTGGAAGAATGAAGAAGGATCCCTCCAGGTTTGTTATCATTGATGCCAACATTGGTTGGTAACTAACTAAGTAAACTGTGTGTCCATGCTGATCCAGTATTCTAGTCCAAAAATATTCTTAGTAAAAAGGAATTCTAATAGTTTTTGATATGCTGCTCAGGAATGTTAGTTATAGGTACAAATGAGTTCTCTACCTATTCGTGTGATTTGATTGAGCTATCTAGGTGACAGAGGCTTGGTATTATTTTGGCTGAAAAGGTTTATCTTTTGTGTGTTCCTCTTTAGGTCTGGGCCGACCTAACATCTAGATACATGTTTTTTCTATGCGCCAAAAGGAATTTTGTATTAAGCTGACCTAATTGATAAAGGAAGTTATGGCTGTGTATATTTTTATGATGGAAAAGTGGTGAAAAAACATACATACAAAATAATATGCGAATGATATGAAAAGTGTAATAGTGAAAAGTTACTAACAATAATTGTACACTGACAAACAGAGTAGAAGTTTGATATTTCTAGAGCATAATCAAAACTATTTTCAGCACTTTGTAGGTTCACCTCTCTAGTTCATTTTGGTAGTGTGCCACACCTTTTGTAACTTGGAAATATGCCATATTTTGTATTTAGAAAGTGATCCTTTCAAGGATAGTGAGTCCTGACAGTGAGCCATGTAATATCTTATAACCAGTTATAATATATTGTGAGCTAATCCTCACCATGGTTTTTCCCACTTTGGGTTTTCCATGTAAAAATCCTAGTGTTAATGTGTTATGATCTCTTTTATGTTTTGGTTCACTATTAAAATTAGATTTGGGCTGATAATTGGATGGTTGATAATTAATTTTTCTAGCAAAATACTGATTCACCCCCCCTTTCAGTATTCGGTGTATTCAACAAAGCTAGAAGAAGAGGTCTACATGGAACAACTTAAAGGATTTTAGTTGTCAGATCAACCAAATATGGTTTGTAGATTGAAGAAAGCTTTATATGGATTGAAGCAAGCTCATTGAGCTTGGTATGCAAGGTTAGATCGATACTTGATTCAATAATATTTCAACAAAGGTACGACAGATAGAAATTTGTACTTTAAAATTGAAAATGACAAGATCTTGATTGTTGTTGTATATGTTGATGATATTATTTTTAGAGGGAAAGAAACTGTGTAAGATGTTTGTGGAAGAAATGCAAAAAATAATTTGAGATGTCTATGTTTAGAGAAATGAATTTCTTTCTTGGGCTACAAATAATAAAAAACATAAAGGAATTTTTATTTCACAATTTAAGTATGTGAAAGAGATATTGAATAAGTTTGGGATGGATGGTTCCAAACCAATATGCACTCCTATGGTGTCTGGTTGTGAATTAGGTAAAGATGATGATTCACCTAAGGCTAATAAGAGAAAATGTAGATCTATGATCGATGGACTATTGTATTTGAATACTACTATACCAGATATCATGCATGTTGTTTGTCTTGTGGCTAGATTTCAAGAAGATCCTAGAAGGAAACACATGTTGCTATTAAAAGAATATTTAGATATTTGAATAGAACTCCAGATTATGGCTTATGGTATCCTAGGGCTATTGACTTTACACTAAGTACTTATATAGATGCAGATTGGGATGGATGTGTAGATGACAAAAGTACAAGTGTTGGTGTATTTTTTCTTGGTTGTAGTTTGGTGGCATGGTTGAGTAAAAAGAAATATTCAATTTCCTTATCTACTACTGAAGCTGGATATATTGCTGCTGAATCTTGTTGTACACAAGTTCTATGGATGAAACAAACATTGAAAGATATCACAGTTGTGTATGATGATCCTATTTATATCTTCCATGATAACACAAGTGCAATTAACATTTCAAAGAATCCAGTGATGCACTTGAGGAAAAAGAAAATATCTATAAGTTATCATTTCTTGAGAGAGAATTTTCTGGAGAATGAAGTAAAGCTCAAGTATGTCTCTACGAAGGATCAAATTGCTGATATATTTATGAAGGCTCTTTCTAAAGATACTTTTGAGTATCTCTGGGAGAAGTTAGGGGTCATTTCCCCTCCTTTATTGAACTATAAGCATATGAAGATGAATCAGTCTGGTGGATCTATAGATCTATCTTTCTTTTGGAATGATGTTTTGGTGGCTACCTCTCAAGGGGAGTAGGTAGTGTCATGTGTTGTCATTGAAAGAGTATTTCGTTTTTAATGTCAAAGGGAAAATCAATGTAAAACATCTTTTTCCTTTGCCATTGATGTTGAAGTGGGAGATGAGAAATGAGAGAAGTGAAAAAAAAAGGAATGAGAGATGGTAACAAAAAAAGAGAGATTATCTACTAAGGGGGAGAAACAAAAAGAAATATTATGAGAAGTGTGTTCAAAGCTAGTGTGTTTTCTTTGATGGTTTTTCACATCATGTGTTTATATAAATAACAAAGGGGGATTGTTACAAGAATGAAGGTGTTGTCATTGATGTCAACTGGTCAATTGGTTATCAACTGGTTGCTATTGTCATTGATTTCATGGATACAAGTTATTTGCTTTATATGTCAAGGATATTGAGAAAATTGTAATGAAGAAAGGTTGCAAGTGTTTAGTGGTTGCTCCAAGTTTTGCTTTAGGATTTTCTTCTATGTTTGTGTGGTTCAGATATGTTGATCTTGGTTGTTGGAAGTTGCTATATCCATATTTTTAGATACTGATTCATTGTATAGTAAGAGCTATGTTCACTAGTTGTGAACTATGGTTTTTTGTGCTTCTAGTTGAGGTCTGAGAGAAATGTTGTTGGTCCATATTTCTCTTTGGTTAAGTCTTATGACTTGTGGTTCTAGAGTTGAGTTGTTACGATCGTGCTGAAGATAATTTTAGTATATAGAAGGATTGGATCATGCTAAGAGTTGTGTGAGACCCCACCTATAGATGGGCATTGCAACTGGATTAAAAATCATCATTTAATTTAGGACACATATCTAAGACAATATTAATACAAACGAACAATGAAATACTTATTTTCTTATGACGATCCATATTAAACCATAATAAAATAATATTTTAATAGTTATCATAACTCAACCAAAGACTTAGATAAATGCTTGGAATCCCATGTTGAGTATTAAACTGAATAATCATCAAGAATGATATGGAAAAAAATTACAATCTAAGTAATGTTTCCTCTTGTTTAGGACGCTAGCAACCATATTGATTTTAGGGCAGAATTCTCTAGTGTTATGGAAATTATCTTGTGCCTTCCTTCGATAGATTATAATGAGAATTGGTGTTGAAGGAAGGTACTATATTAGTTTTGGTTTCCTTTTATCCATCCTTCCCATCATGAATATTCATCCTTGCATTTAAAAGTCTTCGTGGAAATGTTTGATTATATTTCTTTTTCCCTCAATAAAGGAGAAGGGGAATATCCCCATATTCTTTAAGGGGATTCTAATAAATGAAACCAAAACTAAACATAGAGGTTAAGATTAGTTTTATTATAGATTCTTTAAAAAGAGAGGAAAATTTCTCTTTATTCTATTCTTTTTTTGTTTTTGTTTTTTTAGGGAAGATAGTATTATGTAATAGGTAGATGAATCAATATATAACTAATTGTATTTAAGGGAAACCACGTGACCATCAAGCTTTAAGATCTCCTTATTTAAGGGGAAAAGAATATA
This sequence comes from Sequoia sempervirens, assembly GCA_007258455.2. Taxonomy (NCBI): domain Eukaryota; kingdom Viridiplantae; phylum Streptophyta; class Pinopsida; order Cupressales; family Cupressaceae; genus Sequoia; species Sequoia sempervirens. The sequence goes on along the minus strand of VDFB02271358.1, from coordinate 1,089,294,435 downwards.
CCCCCACTTTTTAGACAAAGGTCGTGTTAAATTTAAAATAGGAGTATGTAAAGAAATTAAAAAAAACAAAAAAATAAAAGGGGTAAAGTTAAGTATTTAATTAGGCATTTATTCCATTCCTTTTAAATAAAAGAAAAAGGATATTCTCTTTCTTTAAAGTAAATATATAAATATATAAATATATGAATTAATTTATTTAATTATAAGAGATGATCATTATTATTATTTTAAATTACTCTTTGAGATAAATAGAATAATTGTGCTATATATATAAGTGGGTAAACGAACTCAAATAGGTGGCATGTAAACAAGTAAATGAAACAATAATACTTTATCTCTCTTTGGGTTTAGTAGAACATTAACATTAAAAATTAACTTATTGGTAATCTTGAAGGTGTCAATAATAAACATGGTAATGATGATGGTAGAAACATTAAGAGTAGTACTTGTACAATGTCAAGTGACGATATGATTAATGAATGTTTTGAATTGGATATTAGAATCTTAGTTCCCATGATAGTTATTGATATAAATATATGTTTAGCATTACTAATATTCAGCTGGAGTTGGTCTCATCTCAGTGTCAATGGCTGTAATCCTCTCTTAATACAAAAATAAAATAAAATTGTGCTATGTTTTATTCCTTTTTCAAATTTTGGTTATTGCAGTGTAATGTCTTTGTCATATGCTCCCACATTTTGCTTGTATAGAGTATCAGAAGATTTTTCCTTCAATATTTACTAGAATTTCCTATCTAGTAACCTTGCATTTTCATAGGGATTATTTTGTAGAGTTAGATTCTAACGTGTAGATGGGTTTTACTGATAGATGTAGAAAATGAAGAACCTATCAAAACAATAGTTGAATTACCCTCTATTCATACATCTTTTCACATTGGTATTATATAATTGGTAAAAAAAAAAGAGAGAGAGAGAAAAAGAACTTGAGTATTGAAGAGCTTAGGAACAGAAATCTGTTGGGGGTTCCTTCTCAATGCACTTCATATTCAATGGTCTATTTTGGTTCTTATTACTTCCGATAAGATGATAATATTTTTTAGATCACACAGTAAATTCAGTCTATAAGCTCCTTTTCTGAGTTCTCATTTAAGTAGTGTATGATATTGTTAAATAATAATTAATGGAGATAAAATGTATATTCTTATATAGGATAATACCATTATATATAGTTCTACTTTTATTGATTAATAATTATATGTTCTTATAGTTTGTTTAATTTTGATAGAATAAAATTATATACTTTTCACTAAAATGTTGGTTGTTTATTCTGCATGAATTAAGTATGCATGGGAGAATGCATGTTAATCTAATCATTATGTTTAGGACATTAATATCTAATGACATAATCAATTAAATTTAGTCTGCTTTTGAGGCAACACAAGTTACCTATACTTGACTAGTATTGTATGATTGGCGTGCAATTTGAAATTCCCTTGATATTTTCCATAATAAAATAGTGCTTAAGGTATGGATATGATAGTGATTCAATTAGAAAATCATTTGTTAGTGATAGTCTATCAATCATAACATGGTCCTAATGATTAGGGATTCCTCCTTTAAATTATTATCTTTATCATTGTTCCGGTATCTTTAATAGTGTGGCGTAGTGTTAGTTGTTTGTGATTAAAACTGAGGTCAAAGTATCTTATGAACCTTGAAGATTTACCCTTTTTCAGCCAACCAAGTGTGCGATGGTTGAATTCAAGTGTCAAACTATGGTTCCTCTGCGAAGTATATACGTAGGAAAGGCTGTCAGAGATGAGCCCCCAAGGAATTAGGTCTGGCCCTTAGGGTTTGTTTTTTAATTTATTACCTTGAGTTATTATTGATATAATGTAATTGCTTAGCTTATGAATTGATTGTGTCTTTAGTCTATGAATGTGTTGGCTATACTATTTAAGTCTATTTGATGATTTAATTTCCATGTCCCCTTTTGAAAACCCTTTTAGGATTGCATAAGCAATCTAGTTGTCTAACTAAATTTATTAATTTATAGTTGGTCAGATGTTGTATGCCTCCTTATAGTGCCTTCTTTGGTAGTATCTTTGTGATTTTTGCAAGTGTTCTTGAGTGAAATTTGATATTTGTGTTTTGTCCTTAACTATATTTTGAGTGTTAAATTGAGGGCATTACAAGTTGTGTGTGCTTAATTATTCTATTTGTTTCACATTGGTTTGGCTGACCTTGTGTTGAACACTTCTTTCAAAGTTGATGAAGCATGTTGGGACCTACTTGGGTCTTCATCAAGCATGTGTTTGGGTTTCCCTCATTCTAATTCCTCCATAGGATGTTTTGGCACTAACCTAATTTGAATTTAATGATGGATGGTTGACTTTGGATATGTTTCAAAGTTGAAGATGGTATAAATACAAGATGAGTTAGTGGTGAAATATGTAAAAAGAGATAAGAGAAAATAAATAGAGAAGATATATGTGAAATAAATGTGAATCTATGTGTGTGTGATGTGAGTGTGGTAGGTTAGTGTGAAGCCTAAATGCTGAGTTTTTGGATGCAGTGAGCTGAAGGTGGACTCTATCATTCATGCATATATGCAAGAGGTTGAGAAAATTGTGGTGGAATTATTTGTTGCATTGATATTATTTTCTCTTTGTAACATATCTCTTCTATCTTCTTTATATCTCTGTGGTAGTGAGCCCTCTAGGTGGTTAACCCTATTGGATAGTAAGCCTTGATCCAGATAGTGAGTCCTTGTTTTGGCAGTGAGCCTTTGTAACCTGTTTTGATTTTCTCTATAGTGTGAGTTAATCCTCACTGTGTTTTTTCCCCTCATTGGGTTTTCCACATAAATTTGGTGTTACCATGTTTGTGATGGTTTTCAGTTTCTGCACTTGCACTTAATGTTTATACATTTTAGTAGAGTTAAAGATCTTTGATTGATCTAACTTTTTGTGAATGTTCTAAGGTTTAAATTTACTACAACTGATTCACCCCCCTCTTAGTTGTATTTTTCAACAAATATATCTTATGTGGGATCTATATTAGGTCCATGCCAACCTGTCTTGATGAAAATTGAATTTTGAACTTAGATGCTAAGTGTGGATGAAATTCCTTGAGGATGACATGCTTAATTTTGTGTGTTACTTATAATTAGGATGTCCTAATTGAAGTTACACTTGATGTGGATATATAAATGAGATCATCACCAAAGTTTTGACAAAAGAAGGAAGCGAAAGAGAAATATGATATGCAAATGTAGTTGAGAAGAGTAGATTATATGTGACTTATGACATGTGTGGTGATTCACCTACATGTGTGCGATGCAGTGTTGAGCAGATTATGAACAAATAAGAGTAACAATTCAAATAGTGTGAAGATCATTTTGTACTTCAATGGAATTATGATATGGGATATGATAGATGCTATTGTATTAGTTGAAATAGGAAGTGTTTCCAACCCTTCTTTGTTCTTACTCAGTGGGCTATGAGCTCTTTTTCTAGATAGTGTGTCCCGACATTGATCCTTTTGTAATATCTTATATTTGGATATAATATATTATGAGCTAACACTCATGGTGGTTTTTCCCTTTTTGGGTTTTCCACATAAAAATTTTGGTGTTCATGTCTCTTGTGATTTGGTTGTTGTATTCATGCTTTCTTTCTTCATTACAGTTATTTCTATTCAATTAATTGGATGGGTTATGTTTAATTGGTTTAGAGGAATACTAATTCACCCCCCTCTTGAAGTATTTTGGGTGTTCAACAATTGGTATCCTAGCTTGGATCCCTGGAAGGAGCTTGACTGCTTTGGTAAGATCTTGGAGTTTGAAAATATGGCTGATAAGAAGTATCCTACTCCTTTGGAAGAAATTTTTGTAATTGAATACACATAAGAAGATTACATGTGAGAAAATTATGAAGAACTAAAAGTGGCTCTTGAAGATCTTAACAAAATCAACAAATGAGAATGGAAATATGAAAAAAAATCTAAAAGAGGCAAACAAATGCATCAAGAAATTGAGAGAGAAAGTAATTTTTTTTAGAGAAATCCATAAGGAAGTCAATGAACAATTGAAGAAAGAAAATGAAAACATCACTGGACTAAAAAAATACAAGTGGAAGAAAAGAAACGATTTGAGGAATGTATAAATATAGTGGTACAAAGCAAGACTGATGAATGAAAAAGACTCAAACAAGAAGTGGTAAATCTAATATTAGACTTGGAAGAGCGAGAATTGATGAGGACACACTTAAGAAAAGTTCTATAATTATTGATGAGTTAATTGTTGGACATAAAGCATCTATGGATAAAAGTGGCTTGTGACTTGAAAGAGGAGAAAGCTTTAAAGTAGATCATTCATCTAATACAAAGAAGATTAGTGAACCTAAAAAACTTGAAGGTAAAAGGAACTATGGTAAGTCTTAGAATTAGAGAATCAATGCTAGAAGAACTCCCATTAGAAAACAAAATGCTCAAAGGTACCAATCATTCAATGGTTTCTATTATTTTTACAATAAATTTGGACATAGAGCTGTGGAATGTAGAAGAAGAATGAATCAAAATGTGTCATCTTTTACTGGAAAATGCTTTACATGCAATAAATTTGGACATAAAGAAAATGAATGTAGAAATAAAATGATGAGTAGATACAACAATGGTAGAATGATTCAATATTTAAATAGTTATTGCTATACATGCTATGGATTTGGACACAAAGCTAATCAATGCATATTTAGAATAAATGAAAGGAATAACAATCAAATAAATATTATATGCAATAGTTGTAGAAAGCTTGGACATATTGAATTTTTTTGAAGGAATAAGAACATAAAGAAGAATGAGCCTATAAAGAAAGATGAACCTATCAATAAAGTTTATTTGAATGAAGTGAAGAAGCTAATGAAAAAAGTATGGAGAAAGAAAGAAGAGATTAAGGACAAGGGAGAATTTGTACCCATCTCTGGTGCTAATGTTTCCTCTGGTAACTAAGCCTAGAGCTATGGCCTACGGGAAGCTTTACTAAAAATCATGCAACCCATTATGATATGTTGTGTCATGACTTGACATGAAAAGATAAGATGGAGATTAATATTGTGAATCTATTGGTGAAAATCACAGGAGAAAATATTTTGCTGTGAAAGTTTGCAGAGCTTCTAAAAGTTGACTATGCATTTAATGTTTCAAAGTTTACTAGTTTTTTGTCTGAAGCATTTATTGTTGAAATGGTTCAAATCAAGGAGTTAAAAGTGTTCTTGGGAAGAAAAATTCATTTCATTAAATTCTTGTGAAGGAGATGTGAGGTGAAGAAGAAGAAGAAGTGAAAGGATTCGACTCATCTCCTGGTAGGAAATCATCAAAACCCTAATTTCATTGAACAATTTAAGAGGTATTTTGCGTACTTTAGTTTTCCAAATTTTTTATTTGAATGCATTTCAGATGAAATGGAAGGACTGAGGGTTGTAAATATCTTAAAGAGATTGCAACTTGATCTTAAGAGGCATTCTTATAAATTTTTATTGGAAGACCTGACAGGTGCATTTTCTTGCACCCCCTTTGGGGTTTTACCAACTACTTGGATATCAATGCATACATTCACATGAAAATAGAAGAAATTTTTAATGTGTTCTATGTATAAGAGAATTGGAAGAAAATAATGATACCATAAAATCAAAGTACAAAACCCTAAATGAGAAGAGGTTGGAAATATGGTAGAAGTTTCCATTGTTTAAAGTTAAAAAGAAGTACATTAGAATGATGCTAAGAAGAATACACGATGAATCCATTTGGATTGATGGCGAGTACATAATAACAAAGGAAGCTATTAAGGATATAACTAATTTGTGGTCCTCTAGACCAGCTCTAGAATAAAAATTCATTAAGATCAAGGAATTAATGGAGAAGACATGTGCTACTCTTAAAGAAAAGGATCTCACCTTGAACACAATTAAGAATTCGGCTATCTAGTATGCTGCAATGCTTATTAGTCACAAGATTTTTTACCCAAATAATGGCTATATAGTATCTGCTATTATAGTTCAAATTGAACTGGACATTATAGAAAATGACCTATTGATTATGACCTTTGTGAATTACTTCATAAAAATTTGATGAAAAACCTGAAGGAAATTAAAAAGAACAAAAAGAATATATTCAGGTATGGTACATTAGTAATCTATTTTCTTTGCTACTTTATCAAGGAAAACTGATAATTGGGAAGGTAGAGTGGAAAAATACAGAACCAGTTACACATCAGATAACAAATCATATGAGAGATTTTAGAGCTCTGAACGTCAATACAATGCTCTTGCAACATTCTTTGGAATGTTTCAAATGAGAATGAATGAAAGAATAAGAATACCTAAGAGTTTTTTGGGAAGGTAGTTAGGAGACATTAATTTTCTTGTCTCTACTAATTTTTGCTTCATGGAAGCAATTGAGCCTAGAACTATTTGAATTTTTGAGTTAGACTATAAAGTGACTAAGGAATAAACTGTTCACTATGCAGAAGTGCTTCTAAGAAGACCTAAAGACCTCAGCAGGTCAGGATTAGAATATGGGACTAGAGCTAAAGCCCTTGGTAGCTCTAGGAAAATAGGTAAGAAAAGGAAGAGCATTGTTAATCCTTCAGTTGAAATCAAGCAAGAAGTTGCAATGTAAGAAGACAATAACATAGAAGAAGGAAGGTTGCACATGCTCAACATGAGCATGAAACTAGAATCATAACTATAAGTGTACAAGACATGGATGAAGCCATGAAATCATTACAAAAAGTAACCCTCAAAACAAGCATTAATATATCACTGTCTATTATAGAAAATTTCATAAACTTGGTTTATTCGTTGAAAGTATATGTTTCTAGATTAAAAGAACAAGCTAGAAGTGGATCAGAAGAAAGGACTATAATCTAGAGGATATCACAAGGCAATGTGCAGATACACATCATAAAGCTATGAAAGGATTGGAAGATGCTCATTCCCATGAATAAGAAGTGCAAAACTTACTCTCATACTGCTTGAAATGGCCAAATAACACATGAAGTATAAAGGATGTCATGAACTCAATTCAAACTAAAATAGGTAGTGAAGCATATATTTATTATAATTTAGCAAGAGATGGGAACAATCAGAAGTGGACTAACATTATGTAGCTGCATGAAAATTACTTTACCTTGCAGAATCAGAGGGAAGAAACAATCAAGCAATACACGATGTTAAGGGACTTGGTGAAAATAAAGCATACTCCTATATCTAGTGCCCTTTCCAGTGCTATTAAAGTCTTAGAACCAAACATTGACCCTAGTACTATAGAAGGAGAAGAGACTCTAGTGAAACTTGAATTACAGTGTAGGACTTGTAGAAGCAAAAAAACTTTAGGAAGAAGGAAAATATGCTTGGAAGGATATTCTAAAGAAGCTCAAAGAGTCAATGTCTTCGGGTTGATAATTCTTACTTCTAATGCATTTTACTAAGTTTTTAGAAACCTGTATTTTCTTAAAAGTTTCTTTTTGTTTGAGAGGGAGTTAATGTATATATAAGGGAAGCATACGTAGCCTTCGTATTCCCTTTGTTATTGATATCAAAGGGGGAGATATAGTGGAAAACCATTTTTGTCAAACCATTTGGGAAGCATTAGTTACATTTTTTTTGGGGGAGAGATATAAGTAAGATACAAGTGATGTGTGTGATGTGAATTTGAATAGAGCAATGAAAATTTCAGTGTTAGGGTTCCTGAAGGTAGTGAGATGAAGGCATTCAAAATAATTCATGCAAGACTATGAAAGTGTTAGAAATTGTGGTGGATTCCTTGTTGCATTGAGAAGTGTTGGTTTTGTAACATTCTTCTTATATTTTCTTATAGTTCTATCTATGGTAGTGAGCCCTTGCTATGAGCCTTTTTGGACAGTGTGTCATATTCTACCAGTCAAACCTTGTACCTATTTTTCTATTACTTATATTGTGAGCTAATCCTCAATTGGACTTTTCCCTTGGGTTTTCCACATAAATCTGATGTTCTCTTGTGTATGGTGTTTCTATTTTAGTTTATGTTATTTGCATTTCATGTTTAATCATACTGATAAAATAAGGGTTTAATGAATGCATGTGGATCTGATTACTATTGATGGTTTTGAAGGTTTAATCTACTACAACTGATTTACCCCCTCTCAATTGTCTTGTTCATTTGAACAATTGGTATCAAAGCAAGGTTCCTTGGAGAAGAGCTTAATTGCTTGAGGTAGATCTAGGATGGTGAAAAAGGTTGCTTTTGAATGTCCTAGATTCAATGGCACAAATTATGCATTCTGGAAGAAAAATATGGAAGGATATCTGGTAGCTTAGGGATATGAGATTGAGAAGGCTTATTAGACTACATATACTCCACTTGCAAAGTGGCCCAAGTACAAGTCTTGAAATGAAGCCATGTGATATCAATGCTAAGGCAAGATTTACCATTTTGAAGTCTTTCAAATAATAAATTAGTAAAAGTTATGAGTTTGAAGACTACTAAAGAAGTTTGGGATAATCTAGAAAGCATTTATGAAGGAGATTTGAAGGTCAAATAAGAAAATTTGTAGAACATGAAGACACAACTTGAAATGATGCAAATGTATGAGGAAGAAACAATTAAAGGCTACATAGAGAGAGTTGATGAGTTGGTAAGTTCTATGAGAGGGCTTGGTGCAACAATTAAAGAATCTAAAGTAGTGAAGAAATTAATCAGATCACTTCCTGATTGTTACAGTGGAAAATTTTCTACTATTGATGGAACTACATATTTTGATAATTATTCTATAGATCAGTTGATTGGTACATTAACTACATTTGAAATGAGAAAAGTGAAGAAAGGTACAAAAGTAGAGACTTCTTTCAATGTTGGTAAATTAGAGAAGGTTGAAGATTCGGATGAAGAAGGTCTTGATGATGTGGAAGCTAACTTTGTGAGAAAGATGAAAAAGGGCACCAGTAAGTACAAAGGTAAATTACCTTTCAAATGTTTTGGATGTGGTGGTATAGTTCATTATGCTTCAAGATGTCTAAAAAGAGCTATAAACAATAAGAATAAGTAAAACAAAGGAAAAATGATTAAGAAAGCTTACTATGTGAGAGAAGATGTTGGAATTTTTGATGATGAATCTGATTATGGAGATTTTGATAATAATGAATGTTTTTTACTATACAAGAATAATTTGGTTCTACTAACCCTACAAGTTGTGTGAAGGAAAGAGTTTCAAAGATGAAGGATAAGGTTGAAGGTACTTTGGTATCTACTTTTCATCTCAAAGAAGATAATAATTACTGGGATGTTAACAGTGGCTGCTCTAATCACATGACTAGAGACAAAAGTAAGTTTGTTAAACTTGAAAAGTATGATGGAGGATTAGTTAAATTTGGAGATGATTCAGGAGCTAAGATTTGTGGAATAGGTTCAATTAGTTTTGATGGAAAGAATCACACTGCTTTTTTTTTAATGTTAAGGGTTTAAGGCATAATATTTTGAGTGTTAGAAAAATGTGTAGTAGGGATATAATCTTGTGTTTAAAGATGAAACACGTGAGATCCAGAAAGGGTCTGGAACTATGATTGTTGTTGGTAAGAGAAAAAATGAAAAAATCTATCAGCTTAAGGGTGCTGATGGTCAAGAATCACAAAACCTATCAATGTTGTTTGTGAGAGTTGCGAATTTTGAAAAAAAAAGGAGTAGCTTTAAGGGAAAGGAAAAATATGCTACCAAACTATTGGAATTAGTTCATGTATATCTTTGTGATCCTACAAGGGTGAGAAGTCTAAAAGGTGACATGTACTTTATGCTTTTAATTGATGATTATTCTAGAATGACATGGGTTAATTTTCTTATAAAGAAATATGATGCATTATATAATTTCAAGGAATTTAAAGATATGGTTGAGAATGAAATAGATCTGAAAATAAAGTTTTTGAGGTTTGACATAGGTGGTGAATTCAACTCCAATGAGTTTAAAATATTTTGTGAAGTTCATGAAATAAAGAAGCATTTTTCTAACCCTACAACTCCTCAGCAAAATGGTGTTGTTGAAAGGAAAAAATAGAACTATTCAAGAAGCCACAAGGACTATGATGAAAGAGGAAAATCTACTAGAATTCTATTGGAGAGAATCTATTCACACTATTTTTTATATACTTAATAGAGTTCAAGCTAAAGCTAATAGCACAAAGACTCCCTATGAACTATACTATGGAAGGATTCCCACTATGAAGTACTTTAGAGTATTTGGAAGAAAATGTTACATCAAAAGGGAAGAAGAAAACTTAAGAAAATTTGGTGCAAGGTCTGATGAAGGTATCTTCCTTGGATATTCTACTAGAAACAAAGCTTACAAATGTTACAACAAAAGGCTAAGAAAGATAATTGAAAGTAAGAATGTTAAAGTTGATAAAAACTTGTAGAATCCAATTGTAGTGGATGGATATGTGTTAGATGAACTTTATTGTAGAGAAGAAGAAGAAAAAGATGATGGATAAGAAGTTTAAAATGGAGAGGAAGAATCTCTGAAGAAGACCCTTAAAAACCCTAAGTATGTGCAAAAGAATCATTCTTAAGATTAGATCATTGGAGAAAAGAGGACAAGTGTATTGACAAGAAGCAACGTTGCTGAATTTGAGGTAAATCTATGTTTACTTTCTAAATTTGAACATAAAATAGTGAGTGAAGAATGTAAAGATGAACATTAGATGAAGGAAATGGAAGAACTTATGCAAATAGAAAAGAATAAGACTTGGGAATTGGTCTAGAATACTAAGAGGGTGGGGTGAATCAATATTCTATTAAACCATTTAGTCATAATCCAACCAATAATAAAAACATATCTAATTGTAGCTATGAATGAAAACATGAAAGAAATAACAACACCACATAACACATGAACACTAGGATTTTTACGTGGAAAACCCAAAAAGGGAAAAACCATGGTGAGGATTAGATCACAATATATTATAAGTGGTTATAAGATATTATAGGGGATCATTTCTAGGACTCACTATCCTTATAAGGCTCACAACCAGAAATAGATACAAGACAAAAATAGCTACATAGCCAAAGTGTGAACTGATGTAAGATGCACCTCCTTGTGTTGAATTCAGTTCCAATGAAGCTCTAGATACAAAATACTTCTTTGCTTAGTAGTTACTCAACATACACAACAACTTTTCCTTTATTCTAATCTCACACATACAAATTCACAAGTTTGCACTATATCATATTTTTCACACATCACATTACATCCTTGTCTACTTATGGAACTCAAAAATGTTCCACATCTATACCCTGTTACATCTGCATACATCAATTAGGTTGGCCTAATTAGATTCAACCTTATTTTAATTTAAAAACACTTTGTCAACTTCATACTTGTAAAATAAAACTTCTTCACACTAAAAAAAATGTGCAAAATGTGAATTTAGGTTTGCATAGATATAAAATGGATCCCCTTAACATCCACAATACTTATTAATCTTCATAGAAAAATTTAAAGTATTAAGTCGTCCATGGATTAGACCTAATCACAAAATAAGCCAATCTAACCAATATCAATCATCCATATAATCGTATAAGAATGTGGCATATGGAATATATGTAGTAATAACACCTATAAGACATCTCCAAAAATTGCTAGGTCTGAATCCAAACATTAGAGGAATGCAAACTAGATAACTCATATCATTCTGCACTATATAAGCTAGAACACTATTTTCTGAACTTTTGTCATTTGTAACTTTTAGTCTGATCAACCAAAATCACCAAAATATTAAACATAGATGTATTTAGTAGTCCTAAACAACATACTGTAACTAAATAATTTGATCTTATAACATGATAAAATCCAAACCAAATTACTTGATCAAGGTGTCACTAAAAATTGTTTACCAAATTAGAAAAAAATTATCAAGAAATAATATTGGCATCAATGACAACACATAAAAGGGTTCCTTATTCATTATTTCAATAACCTCCCCCTTTTCATTGATGGTAACATGTGCCAAAAATGAATCTCCAAAAATTTAACTTCACACTTATCTTCAAAAACTTGTCTTAACTCTCCCTTTCAAATATACATCAAAGATTCTCCTAAAATCTCTGTTACACAATAGTTCTAGCACCAAGACGACTTCTCAAAACTTATCTAATGCAAATCTAGCACCAAAAATTCTCCAAACTTCTCTAAAATTCTCCCCCTTTGACATCAAGGACAAAGGGTGTGCTAGTGAGACACATGTAGACAAAGATAACTGAAATGAAATGACTGGCTCCCCCTTAGGGAGATATCCCAAGAATTACATCGGATCAAATGTACAAGAAAAAAAATTTGAAAGCAACTAAAATATAATTATAATATACAAGGTGAAAATGTGTTCACCCAAAGGAGGAATCACCTTCAAGTTCCTTGAGAATTGCTTCCTAAGCAGGTTTCCCTTCATCCCAACTCTTCTTAGTTGTAGCAAGCACCTTATACATTGATTATAACTCCACCAAACTCTCCTATCCCTCTTTCAGAGTAGTCATATTAGGATTTATCTTTTTAAGTCTTTCAACTTCAGCGAGAGCACTTGCTATTGGTATATGCTTGCACTTTACCAAGTCTCCAAGCTATCCAAATCACCTTATAACATCCTCTTTCTATCTTTGCAAGGTGAAAAAATTGTTTTTCAAGTCTAAAATGGTAGTCCAAGAGGCATATTTTCTATCTTTTGTAAGGTCATAAGCTCCTGAGGAATTTGTTAATTGTGACTCTATTGAGTCCATTAGGTCCTTAATTCCTTGAGTGGCATCTGACCATCTCATAAAATACAATAATAATGTTTGAGCCTCATCTTCACATTCCTTTACTTCTTTCAAGAATTTCATCACCTTGCTATGTGAAATTACACATTTGTCTTGAATCTCAAGCAATATTTTCTCTGTAAGCCTTGACTCAGCTTCTTTTGTAGGCCACTCCTTTAAGCTAGAGGTATATTCCTTGAATGAATCAACCATAAATTTCAAAGTCTCATCAGGTGTTAGAGAAGCATCAGCTGTGGTACTGAGGGTTGCATCTTATAAAGCATTCATGGCATCATTGATTAGCTTAGTACCCTTTTGATAATTTTCCATAATTTCCTTTCTCTCGAAGGCGATAAAAGTATCTCCAAGCTCCATTCTCTAAATAATTGAGATCTTATTCAGATCTACATAGCCTTGTTGTGATGGGATCTGAACCAACTAGAGAGGAATGACTAGTTGATTCCTTTTTTTTCTTGTTAGAAGACCCTTGAGAGTGTTTCTGGAGGATTCTTTGAATGAATTTGTTGGCTCTGTGATCTTTTGGGATTTTTCATCATTTCTTTCAACCTCAAATTCTTTTTTTTCCTCTTCTTTCTCTTCTTCTTTTTTGAAGGTGTTTTCCCTCTAATCATCTTTGTTTTCACCCTCCTTTTTATCTTCACCATCTTTCTTATCTCATTTTTTTTCATCTTTACCTTCTTCTTCTTCTTCTCCATTTTTATTTTCTTCAACTTCATTTCTGTTATCCTCATTTTGCTTGTCATGGTGATCTTCAACATTATCATTGACATCATTCTTATTTAGATCTTCATTATTCTCTTTGGTCATGTTCTCAGTGTCTTCTAGAGGAGAAGATGACTCCATAGGAGCATGTGTATCATCAACCATATTCTCTAAAACATCCAAATGTGGAGTCTCTTCAGCAAAATAATAATTTACTTCTTCTACTACTTGGAAAAAAGGTAAATTAGATATGGGAGGAATATTTTCCTCTACATTAGTAGCTTTATATTTATCAAGCTCCTTTACTTGAGATGTATCGGGTGAAGAACTAGCAATCATTCCAAATTTATGTGCCATGTATTTCAATGTATCAAAAGTTTCTTGTTTCAACTTTTTTGTGCTATCCTTTTCTCTAGCCATAAGAATTGTAAATATTTTCTTTACTCTAAACTTCTTTGTGTATACTTCCAATAGAGTAGCTCTATCATCCTTAGATAAAGATCTAATCTCATTTAAAGCATGAGTTTTATTCTTGTCTTCAGTTTTAACTACTTCATGTCTTATTTTTACTAGGGCTTTCCATACAACATTAGTCACCCTCTTCTTCATGTTTTCTATATTTGTATCCAAAATGATCATGTACTAAATAATATCATCTATAATTATTTTCTTATCTTCTTCATCAAATTTATCACACAATTTGGTAGTGGCTTCTAATAATCCATCGTGTACTAGCATATTGTTAACCAAAGATTCCAACTTTATAGGTGAACAAGCTATTACTAGAGGAGTCTTAGACTTATTTTTCTTAGGCTTTGATGTGACTTCATATATTTTATTCTCCTCTTTCTTCTTGTCCATATGTATTGTGAAATCTTCTTTCTCATTTTCTATCTCCTCTTCTTTAGAGGTATCTTTTTCAAATATGAAGGTGTTTTTATTAATGTCAACTATGTCATGGAAGTTGGTTATTGATTGTATATATTGAAAATATTGAGAAAATTGTAATAAAGAAGGTCTACAGGTATTCTGTGTATGCTCCAGGATATGCTCCATATTGTTGCTATGCTTGTACAAATTTGATGTATTGATCATGGTTGTTGGTAGTTTCTATTTCTAGAATTTGGGCTTCTGGATCGTTGTACAGTGTGTGATGTCTTTACCAGTATGTGTACTGTGCATTTTTGTGTGTTTGTCTATGGTCCAGGAGAAATGTAGTTGCTCCATATTTCTCAGAATTATGGTTTTATGACTTGCAATTCTGAGAGTAAGTTGATGAGGTTGTGTTTAAGTGAAATTTGTTGTCTAGAAAGACTAGATCATGTTAAGGAAGTGTGTACTTAATTTTTTTGTGTTTTAAACTGGTGTTGGATGACCTTGTGTTAAACACTACTAATGAAGTTCATGGATGTTGAATATACCAAATATTGAGAGGGGGTGAATCAGTATTCTGCTAACAAAATTAATTACTAAATATCCAATTATCAAACCACATCTAGCTACAAAAGTAAACCAAAACATAAAAGGAATAATAACACATTGATTCCAACATTTTTGTGGAAAAACCAAAAAGGGAAAAACCATAGTGAGGATTAGCTCACAATATATTATAACTAGTTACAAGATATTGCAAGGCTCACTACCAAGACTCACTGTCCTTGAAAGGCTCATATCTTGAATACAAAATGGCTTATTTCTAGGATACAAAAAGGTATGACACACTTCCAAATGATGAACTGAGTAAGTACACCTTCAAAGTGTAGAGATTAGTTTTGGTTAAGCTCTAGAATACCAAAAATTCTTCTCCGATCGTAGGCATACAACAACTATTATAACCTTGCACTACAACAATTGTCATATCATTGTATATCACACCATTCCTTCATCTATATCCATAAATATATTTCATCTTCATACTACACACATAAATATATAGCTTCATCTTTATACATCAATTAGGTCGACCTAATTGAATGCATAATTCAAAAAGATTTGTCAATTTAAATCAAAATTCCTTTTGGTGCATTCAAAAAATCATAACAAGCACTAATTAGGTTAGTCTAGACCTAATAAGGAACACTTTAAATATTTATAAGATAAACAGTCCATAACCTTATCAGCCAAAAGAATGTTGAACTTCTATGACTTGGATAACTCAACCAGATCAACCAAAATTGTTGAAAGCTTGTTTATAGCTATAACTGACACTTATGAGCAACATATAAAAAACTCATAGAAGTTACTTTTACTGAGAAGGTTTTTGGATCAAAATATTGGATCAGTATAGACACACAATTTACTTAGCTAGTTACCAATTAGTGTTGGCGTTAATGACAACAAACCCGAAGGTCACCTTCTTCATTCTTCCAACAATCTGCCCCTTTGTCATTGATGGTAACATGTGCCAAAAATGAGACTTGCTTCAAAAAAAAAATTGTGCAACACTAATGTACTCAAATCCCCCTATCATATGTACAGGAACACCAAACACAAAAAAAAAAAAACATAACATTACATTCTTTGTACATAATCTTCTCCTCTTCTCCCCCTTTGACATCAAGGACGAAGGACTAAGAAAACATAAAAAAAGCTTCAAATCAGGAACTGAAGGAACCCTATAACTCCTTGAGAATCATTTACCAAGCTAGATTTCCATCATCCTTGACTCCTTTTACCCTGGAAATATTTTTGTGTAGAGATTCTAATTCTGCCAGGAATTTTTCTCCTTCTTCCAAAGTGGATGGAAAAAATTTTATCTTCTCAAGTTTTTCTACTTCCATCAATGCATTTGATATAGATACATGTCTGGACATAACCAGGTCTCCAAGATAGGCATATCATCTCATAGCATCTTCTTTTTGCCTCTACAAAATGAAAAAATTGCTCTGAAGAAATTTGCAATAGAAACCCATCCAACATAGTTTCTATCATTTGCAACCTTATAATCTCTAGAGGAATCTACAAGTTGAGACTTAATTGAATCCATTAAATCCTTGATACTTTGAGTGGCTTTAGGCCACTTCATGCAATAGACAAATAGTAGTTGGGAATCCTCATCATATTCTCTTACTTCTTTCAAAGTTTACAAAGCCCTATCACATGCAATTGTACATTTGTCTTACAGAAATAGTAGTCTTTTCTCTAGCAGAATTAACTCCACTTATTTTGCAGTCTATACCTTGAGGTTAGACATGTACTCTTTGACTGAATAAATTATAAGCTTTAAATTTTCAATTGGAGCTAAAGAGTTATCTGTTGTAAAATCAGGGGTTGTCTCCTATAAAGCTTTAATAGCTTCATTTATCAATTCATTCCCCTTTCTATATGACTTTGTAGCTTCCTATGTGATAGAGTTGAGAAAAGTGCCACTTAGTTTTATTTTGTCACCTGGTGTAATCTTGGTCAAGTCCACATATCCTAGATGTGATGGTAGCTTAACTAGCTAAGGTTGAAGCACATGTTGAAGTACAATTTCCCTTGAAAGAAGACCTTTAAGGGTACTTCCAAATGATTCTCCATATGGCTTTGACAACACAGAACCTTTGGGAATTTCTCCTTTGCTCTTCTCATTTGGAATGACTGTCTTGTCTTCCTTTTTCTTGTTTTCTTCTTCTTCTTCTTTTTCCTTTTCTTCTTCTTCTTCTTCTTCTTCTTCTTCTCTAAACAAATTTCTAGAGAATTTGTCTCTATTTTTTTTCTCCCTTCTATCCTCATCATCCTTTTCATTATTATTTTTTTCCTTACTCCCTTCACTTTCATCTTTATTTTTCTCATCCTTGTTTTCGGTAGATTCTTGATTTTCTTCTTGCTTATCATCAGAATGATCTTTATGTTGATCATTAGACCTTTTGTTGGTTGTCTCTTATGTATCATTTTGAGGTACAGGGGTCTCCAAAACACCAAGTGTCTAATCAATATTTTCCTAAACTGGATTATCCATCACTTCTGCAATAGTAACATATTCTTGTGCCTGAGCTGTGTGGGACGAAGAACTAGTTCTTGCCCCATAACTCATTGCTAATTGTCTGATTAAATCTTGATTTTCTTGCCTTACTTTTTCCATATAGTCTTCTTCCTTAGTCATTAGCATACTAACCCCTTTACTTGACTCTAAACAATATAGAACATTCTTTAAGCAGATTGGTAACTTCTATTTCCGAAAAAGTGGAACTAATGGATTTTAAGGCTTCACTCCTCATCTTGTCTTCAAAATTTATAGCCTCTTTCATTCTTAGTACTAATTCTTTTCACACATTTTTAGTAACTTTGAACTATATGGTCTCCATAATTTCATTACAAATAACTATATATTGAATAAATGCATTTATGATCATTTCCTTCCCTTCATCATTAACTTCATCAAACAACTTAACAGTTGGCATAAGATAATTTTCAATCATATTGTTTACTAAGGCTCCTAAATTTAAAGATGGTTGATCATTTACTGAAGGATATCCAAGAATGTCCTCCACAGGATCAGATGGGCCTTCTTCATTATTCTTCTTATGTACATGAATCCTATAAGTATCCTCCTCTTCTTCTGTCTCCTCATCCATAGAGATATCAACTTTGGTTTTATCTTCTTCATAGGAGGTACTAATCTTTTTGTTTCTTTTCAGCTGATGCTCTTCTTTTATGCCAAGTTCTATTTCTTCTTGAATAGCATCACTTAGATTTCTTTTCTTATTAGCCTTTTGTTTCACTCTTCTTCTTCCTAAAGTAGTAGATGGTGCAACATGAGGTATGTCCTTTTTCTTAGATGCCCTGGTACTAGGACCGATAGGGGTAGCAATATAAAAATATGTAGGGAAACTTTGTTCTTTGTTCTTCCCTTTCTCAATATTAGAAACACTAGAGGTGGAAGTATTGGAGATAGGTGTTGGTGCAACACTGGAAGATAGTCTTCCTAATTTCTTGGTTCCAAAGGGCAATTCAACAGATTTGGATTTTCTTTCATCAAGAGCATCCTTTAACTATTCTATATCATCCTTAGAAAGAGTTTGTGCTTGGAAGAAAGCTTCAACCTTCTTTATTCTTTTAGATGTGGTGGCCTCTAGATGAACTTCAGTAGATTTCTCCTCATATATTCCATGCCTAGGTAGAGAGGGGTCCTTAGGTCTGCTCAAAAAAATCACAATGTACCTCTCCACCATTTTTTCATCAATCACATATCCCAGTGGTTCAATCCATTGAATTCTAGGTTCAATAGCCTCTATAATGCATTCATCTATGGTTACAGGAAATGTTATCTCATTTTCATACTTCTCCACAAAATTTCTTGGAATTCGGTCTCTTTCATGTATTTAATTATGAAATATTGCAAAGAAAGTAGTTAGGGAATTTTTTTGTACCCTAAAATCCCCTAGACTACACAAATGATCAAAAATATAATGAGCAACCAGCTTGTTTCCATCCCATATTATTCCTTTTCTTCCTGGTAACTCCCTCAGGAAATAAAATAACAAAAAAATAACTAAAGTGCCAAATTTAAATACATGCTTCTTTTCCTTAGTCATTTAGGATCTCCATAAGTTGCAGCCCAAGCAACTCACATAAGTCAAAATCCTTTCCATTCTCCACCATTTTGTATGTAGTGTAAATTGTCGTAGCAGATACTGAATTTACTCGATTAGTGAAATATATTTTCTACCGAATCATGATGGTAGCATACTTGATGGTAGGATTTGAAATAGACTTTGTAGTTAAATCTCTTCCATCAAATGTAGTGCTAGTTAGCCTTGTGACTACACCATTTTCGACCAGCTTAAGAATTGGAATGGATCCAATATCACAAAGACTAGTTATGACTTGAATTGCCTCCTTGTTGATAACACCTAGTTTATTTTCCCACACAATTTTTCTATGAACACTATTGAGTGCCATTCTAAAAAAATTTGCTTCACTCTCACTAGAAAAGTTTGGAAACCTGTTCCAAACATTTAGCTTCATTCTAACTAGGTTTTCATATTTTGGATTAAGTAGTAGATCATCTCCCATCAACTCACTGTCCCATAAATCTGTAAGCTCCTTGTGATTGAATTCTTCTAGCTTCCCATGAATATAGGTTCTTGTATCTTTAGTGGGTAGCACATGGCTCATAATGTGTGAGAACACACCCACATGATCATTTTCATACACTTTCCTTGAATATCTTCTAAACATGGGTTGGGGTCACTTAGATATTTCCACAATTGTAGGAGTGGCCATCATCCTCACACAACTTGAAATAGACTTTGTAGTTAAAGCTCTTCCATCAAATGTAGTGCTAGTTAGCCTTGTGACTACACCATTTTTCACCAGCTTAAGAATTGGAATGGATCCAATATCACAAAGACTAGTTATGACTTGAATTGCCTCCTTGTTGATAACACCTAGTTTATTTTCCCACACAATTTTTCTATGAACACTATTGAGTGCCATTCTAAAAAAATTTGCTTCACTCTCACTAGAAAAGTTTGGAAACCTGTTCCAAACATTTAGCTTCATTCTAACTAGGTTTTCATATTTTGGATTAAGTAGTAGATCATCTCCCATCAACTCACTGTCCCATAAATCTGTAAGCTCCTTGTGATTGAATTCTTCTAGCTTCCCATGAATATAGGTTCTTGTATCTTTAGTGGGTAGCACATGGCTCATAATGTGTGAGAACACACCCACATGATCATTTTCATACACTTTCCTTGAATATCTTCTAAACATGGGTTGGGGTCACTTAGATATTTCCACAATTGTAGGAGTGGCCATCATCCTCACACAACTTGAATGTGCTTAATATAAAGTTCCTTCAACTTAAAATCCATAGAATTCAGATAACAAAGAATACATTTTCTACTTGTTGAGAACTAGGGTTTTGATGTATGATGCTCTGAATCACCTTCAAATCACTTCAACTTGCACTGATTCTTCCCAATTTCACAAATGTACTTTGTCTTAACTTAGTTTCTTTCTTTATTTCTTATGAATTTTTCCATCATTCACATTTATTGCCTTTCAACTTTTAAAGTTGATAAACACTTTATGAAACATACTGTAAACCAAAAAGGTTCTGCAATTCTCTAGATCTTCCCATTTTTTGTTGGATATTTATTCAATGCCTTCAAAATGATGACCCACATCACATATCCTTGTGTCATTGCTTGACACCACATATATCGACAAATTTTTAGATTTCTCTATAACTACTCCCCCTGAAACCATTACTGGGTTTAGTTTTTGGAAGATGTATCTACACTGGATGCATATGCAGATGTATTTGACTCATCCTTTTTCTCAGGTTCTTCCTTTTTCCTCCAAATCTTATCCATTTCTTTTCTAACTTCAAAAGGATCCAATTTTTCCACAGACTTGTTCTTTTGTTCTGAATTAGGTTTCTTCCCAATTTTTCTCCTACAAAATTTTGAGATATTTCCTAGTTTGTTGCAAGTGTTGCACACAACATGTATTTGATCAAAATGATTTGCATTCATCCTTGAACTACACTAATTAGCCTTATGCCTAAAGATATTTCATGTGTAGCACTATCCTTGAAAATACTGAATCCTTCTACTAGCATTAAATTTGTTCAACATTATCTGGCTTCTACACTCGGTAGCTCTATGTTCAAACTTATTGCAATCAAAGCATTGTACAACAAAAAATCCAACATTTTGACTCATTCTATTTTGGTTCATCCTACTTCTACATTTTGTTTCTCAATGACCAAATTTATTGCATGATAAACAATAACCATTAAAAGATGGGTACCTTTGAGCATTAGGTTTTCAAATAGGAATCCTTCTGGTATTGCTCCTTTGGTTCTTGATTTGATGAATATTGCCTTGAAACTTTCTTTGATTGTCTCCTATGTTGGAAATTGGTTTTTCCTTTGAGATTTTTCCTTCTTCAAGTCCCATACCACTTTTATCCTTAGGAGGTTTTTGAGATGCAATCAACTCATCAAGCTTTGTAGAGCTTGTTTTGAATTTTTCTTCATGAGCTTTCACTTTTTCCAAATTAGATCTTAGGGTTACTACTTCTTGCTCAAGCTTTGTACATTCATCAATTTTATTTTGAATCTTAGCTTTCTGACATTCCTCAATTTGTTTCTTTTCTTTTACTTGCACCTTTAGTCCAACAATGTCTTCATTAGCTTTTTTCAATTGATCATTGACTTCTCTATGAATTTCCTTGAAATTTTTGATCTACTCTCTTAACTTTCTAATACATTCATTTGCTTCCTTTAAGTTTTGTTGATGGGTGTTTTTGCACACTTTCTCAACATAGGTAGTACACAGATGCACTACCTGTCTTGAAAGGAGACTTCCAACAACAAGTTGCTGAAAATCACCCCAAGGTCTCTTGGGTGTCAGGTCATGACTTGCATGAAATTCCTCAATTGATATTTGATTTGATTTTGTTGGTAATCATAGGGAAGAATTATCTAGCTAGATGTGAAGTGGGTCTTAGAGTCTAAATTTTTTGAGATGAAAGTTAAGGTGCACTTTGCTATAGCTTCAAACAACAATCTAAAAATTTAGTATTTTCTTAAGTTTTGGCTTTACAATGTGCAATGAGCCTTAGTACAGTTTGTTTCTAAAAAAAGGAAAAAGAGTAGGGAAGAGGGAAGGTTCTTGGATCTGCAATTAACTATGAATAGTGATCATGGAGGTTCTACTTCAGATAGCTCCCTCCAAATGAAATCTCACTTAACCAAAAACAATCACAGTCTCATGAAATTTTTGCTATCTTCTAAGGTCTGCAGATTTTTTCACCATTCATCCACCACATATATGCATGAATAAAGATGAAGATTTAGAGTAGCTTAAAGTTTCAACCCAGACTAACTTAACAAGACCATTTACTAGTAGCAAATGGAAAAAAGTATGGACTGGAAGGCATCAACACAATAAAAATTTCTACAATCACAGAACAACATTACCAAAATCTATCTAAGCAATTTAAATCCAACTAAAGTAGCAATGAAATCTAACTAAAAGATCCAATAATGGGAGATTGAATCATGAATTATGTAGATAAACTCATAAAATGCACCAAGTCAATGTATTTTCATTAGAAATTTCTACATGTCATTACAACAACTTGACTCTCTCTTGAAAATGAGAGGAGACCCCCTATTTATAGTTTCCAAAAAGTAGAACAAATGGCCAGGATTTAATCTCATTGTGTGGCCAAGATTCACTACAACTTAGGGTTCTATCTACCCCCCAATATATTACAATTTAAAATACAACCTTAACTTTATCCCTATTTTTTCTAGTGACAACACTATAGCATTTTTATCTTTTTGTTGATTGCCCTTTTTGTTGTAGCTACTTTTTTAGGAGTTCTTCATTAATAATAGGGTTGCCCTCCCGCTTCTTTAAGGCTGCATACTCCATGAACTTCAAAATTAATGGCCAGATTTTATCAACATCTATTATTTCTGATCGTAGCACTTGATAACTCCATTCTTTGGATTGCTTAGTGAGCTTTTCCTAGTCCTCCTCATATTTAGTAGTGTGGTCCCAAAACAGTTTTGATTGGGCAAAGGCCCAAGTGAAAAAACTCATGAAATCTGTGGTTATTTCCTCTAAAATCCCATCCTCCATCCTCTTCTGGAAGTGGGGCCTTATCTTATCTAGATCTATTTGTATGACATGCATCTCATAGCCCATCATTAGCTTCAAGTATCAGGTGCAATTTGCCCTAATCTCTTTGACCCACTCAATATCTAGATCTACTTTATCGATCACCTGCTGCAACCTTTGTTTTTGGTACTCAAAGTCCCTCTTCCACACATCCATGAGCCAATGATCGTCCCTCTTGAATGGAAGTGCCTTTTCCCATGCCACGCTTGGCAACTTGAGAATAGCCTCAATCTTTAGATAGGTAGACTCATACCTCATTGGGAAGTTAGAGCCGAGCTTCCATATGCTCTCAAGAGACTACTACAAGTCCAGGAATTTATTGGTTGTCCTGACAGCCCAACCGATGCCCTTGTTTCTGATGTATAGAACCTATTGGAACGAGCTTTCTGTAGTTTTGTCTAAATTCCTCCTCCTTTCTAGCTATCAACCTGTTCCTTAGACAACAGTTACAGTGAAGCCATGGATGTGGTAGGTGCTTCTTTCATTGAAGACCATTGTTAGATGTATGCTATCAGATCAGATACCTATGCTTTAAGCTCCTCCTTTGAAACTTTGTCTTGTTGTATCAGAAGCACCACAGTACTGACAGACTCCTGGAGGTGTTCCACTTCCTGTTCCCTTGTAGTTGTTTCCAGGTCAATAGTATAAATATTATAGCTTACGCCCTCTTCTCCTACTATGGGTGTAGCTACTTGGATGGTCCTAGATTTGGAAACATCCATTGTTACTTTGGATCTAACCTTGGGCTTCTTTTCCTTTTTGGTAGTGATTTTTTCCCTAGCTAGGATAGCCTTTAGTCTCGTTCTCAGACTACTTGGGGTAGTAGCCCTCTTTTCAAGTTATTTTTTCAGCAATTCAGGCATCTGAGCCTTTTCTCTAGGTGGTTCATGATCACCTTCTTCTTCTCCCTTTCTGATTTCAATCTCCTTATCCTTAGGAGCCTCTTCTTCTGCCTTTGTATCTTCTTCGTCCTCATTGGAATCCTAGGTGAATGTTATGTGCCTGATTGGGGACTTGGTGGGCAGGCCCTCTTTAGGACTTTCTTCCCTTTCAGCCTCCTCCTCCCTTCTATCATCATGCTCATCCTCATGTCCATGCTCCTTGAGCTTTTTAGTTTCAAGGATTTTAATAGTCTGACCATCACCCTTAGGTTTTTCTTCCTTTGCATTCTCTTCTTCTTTGTGAGGAGGTGACACATCCTCCTATTGTTCCCTTGTAGGAAGTTCCACATTTTCTGCTGTCCTGTCACCTTCTTTCCCTTCTTCTCTAGGAGGAGTCCTTTCTACTTCTTCCCTGACATCTTTTAATTGCTAGGTCATTTCCTCCTTGAAATCATCATTAAATATTTGTATGGTTTTAGTACCAGGATCTCTTTCATCACTGCTTTTGGAAGATCCAGTCTCTTCCTCTTCATAAATCACCTTGTCAATTTTCCGGTGTTCATATTCGGGGTTTTCATGGTACTCGTCCGCTTCCTCCTCCAATTCCTTTGTAGTCTCCATCTCTTGCTTCTCCCATTCCTCGGATATTAGCATTGTGGGTTCCATTACTGGTGGTCCCATTGCAAGTTTTGAGGGCGGAGCACTAGTGAGAACCTGTGCCAAGGCAATTTGGATGGTGGGATCCAAAAATATTTGGGAAATCTTAGAGGGGGCACTCTGCATGTGCTATGAGAAAGCCTTTGGAAATATGAGTGCAGACATTGGTATTGTCACTGCTGCCAGTGGAAGCGATGTAGTGGGAGACATGGAGGTAGAGGAAAGTGAAGAAGTTGTGGCAGAGGAGGAGTTGATCGTCACAACTTGCCCGATAGGTGGAGAAGAGGCGAGGTGGACCGAGATGTCCACCATAGGTGGGGATGTGGCAATCATGGCTTGGGAAATGGATGGAAGGGTGGCCAAATTAGGGGCAATAGGAAGAGATTTTGGTTGATTTGTTTCCCCTTCCTCACCTTTACAAATGGGATCCTCTTGAATTATAGGCAGTCTCATAGCACTTCCCGACCTTTTATGTTTCTTTGAGGGAGAACCTTTTGACTCTTTCCTTGAATACACTTTTGGATCTGGGTACTGCTCCTTTGTTTCTTTCCTTTTCCTTGATCTTGTGAGCAAAGGAGACTTGGATGTTTCTCCTATTGAGGTTGTAGCAACAACATCATCTATGCACTTGGTTCACTCTTGAGCCCTTCATATGTTAGTAACATGCCTTGCTGCTTTAGTCGGGCCACCTGTTCATTGACCCATTCTTTAGTGCAAGCCTCAATGGGATTGGTTATAATATTGAGGTCATCGACCTCTTGTTGATTCCAATCTATTGCTGGCAGTGGAAAGTTAGCGACTGCGTTGTACCTAGGGTGCATGATGGTGCTTTCATCTTCTTCAACTTGATCAGGTATAGGAAAGATATTTACGCTTCTTACAAAGTATGTGGTCATCTACATGTAATGCCTCGCTCATACCTCCTTATCATCTTGGAAATTTTCCCATAAATCTTCTATGTGATGCAAATGGGCATATCATGGTCCCAATGCCTTCCTTACGTGCCCATATGGGTCTATCTGTGGGCAAGCAGTGTGCAAGCGAAAATGATATTCCACTAATTCCTTCACAGAATTCCCAACACATTGGGAGGTTTGCAATTTTTACATATCCCAACCAAAAGCTAAGGGATAAGGGATCCCTGCCAAATGTCTGCCACTGAGGACTGAATTCACATGTTGCAGCTACTAAGAGAGTTCTAATAGTATGATCTGGTCGTTGGGGTACTAGGGCAGCTTATTCGGTCTCTCCGTGTAACCTTGGGTGCGAATGTAGGTGAACTTGAGGTACTAAATGAACATGAAATCGTATTGTTTCAAGAATGCTTGAGCACTGTGAGAGACCCTTCTTTCAAAATACCCTCCAAGCAACCTGATAATGTGACCCATGAAGGTGTCATTTACTCTGCAGTACTCCTTAAAGTTCCTGAACTATAGTTGGGGATATCTGTCATAAACCTTCAATGCATGACCTGGTTCCCCATGAAGTGCCACACACAATCCACTGTATTTCCTTTGCTCAACCAGTGAGTAAACAAGATAGGAGGTCATGTAGAATTTGGAGGTCTTCTTTACATTCATAAATTTTTCATGGGAGTAATCACTTATTATGCCTCCCCAATAGAATGAGGCCTTTGTGGTAACATCTTCCTCCCCACAGAGGATATGCTCTATGAAATATTCCATCCACTCCTAAAAATATGTGGCAGTGGGGAGGCCCATCACCCTACTCAATAGAGTCACCAAGTCATGGTAGTCCTCATGGAAGTCGCTGTGGAAGAGCTCCTAAGGAACCTTTGTGGCACTGCCCCTTTTCTCTTTAAGCCATTATTGGTTTATAAGCTTCTTATAGTTAGTGGGGTCTTCGTCCCATGATGCCTTACATTATTTGATAGTTTGCGTTTCCATTGTTTCAAAGGTAGGGATGTGGAAAGTATTTGTTATCACTTCAGCCGACATATTAGCAAGGATGTTTCCATCTCTTTCAACAATGGTCTGTGTCTCTAGCTGATATGCCTGCCAATAGGCCATGACTAATTTAGGGGCTACAAGGGACAAAGGAAAACCCGTAGCCTTAGCAATTCCACTTTGTCTGATTAATCTTGTATTATTGGTCTTAGGATGGATCCTGACCCTCCGCTTGAATTTGTCAACATTGACATAGCCGATATTGGTATCTTTTATTTCCTTCTAGTCTATGATGATTTTTGAATGCAATGACTCTCCCTGGAATTGGAACTTCATCTTGTCTTTGTCCTATTTTCCACAAGGAACCTTGCCCACTTTCTTCCCTTTGTCTTGCTTTGCAGCTGCCCCTGAGGGTCCTGCACCCGATTCCATATATCTTGCAAACAAGGCACAATGAGCAGAACCAATCATGAAAACATGAATGTTAGTCATAATCCCATTAACAAAGTCCAATTAGATGATATATCATTCATAAAATCAAACTTTTACTTCAAGACATCATTGGAAATTTACTAGAGGGATTTTGGACAACTCGGGCCTAGAGGGCCGGCCTTCCCTGGCAGGAATGTTGTTCAAAGGAAAAATAGAGTGGGGCAACTCAGGTGGTTTCCCCTAGCTTCAAATTTTGATCATTTAAAAGACCAATGTAGGATAAGGTTGAATTTAAGCATGTGGGTTGAGATTAGTTTTTGAATTGAAGGTCATTTCATCCGCTTTGGGAGCACCCAGAGGTATAAGGCCGGAAAGTTGTCAGGGCACAACCAAAATGAAATGGCACTCCGAGGTCAGAATCCTGAGGTCTGGGACTCAGGAGGTTGAAGGGAGGCCAAAGTTTCCTCTTAAATTTCAAGTGTTTGGGCCTAAAGGGTGGGAAGTCGGTGTTTTTCCATTTGAAACAATAGTCATTGAATAAAAGTTCGACGGGGGCGGCCTGATGGGTTGGACCCGAAATTGAGTGTGGCTGCTAAATTTCTTTGCTAAGTTACAGGAAATTAGGACAATGGACCCTAGAGGTCAGAAAGATGGACCTAATTTTTCTTTTTGTGCCGACTGAGATGGGATGGGATCCCGATGGATGGGGCTTGGTGGGGGTAAGGACTCCTAAGTTCATTGTTGATTGTCTTTGCAACAAATGGAGGCTCAGGACTTGAGAGGCAGAAGGATGTTACCAGACCGACATTTGAAATGATGAAGTCACTACTTAAATCTATAGACAGACCTCCACGAACAAGGGCCTGGGGACATGAGGGAACAATTCATTTTGTTGGTTTAACCTTGATCGACAAAAGGCGAGGCGGGCCCCGGGGCTCGGGTGGATGGGGCAGAGTCATCATTTCAAAAGGGTGAAAGCAACGTGGCATCCCGGGGATGGAATCCTATGGGAGGGGGCCCAGGAAGCATAAATTGAGGCTGAACTTCAAGTTTAGTTTAAGTCCGATGGTGATTTGTCGAAGGAGGTTTGAGGTCACGAGCTTGAGAGGGAATCCTGCCGTTTGGACACTTTGATTGTTTTCTAAGTTTTCGAGGGAAATGGGAGGGCACAGGTCTAGAGGGCACAAATTCCCTGCATGAAGAATGATGAAAAGGGAGAGTTTCAATTTTTTCTTAGAGGATGTTTAGGAGGTTTTTCTAGAATTTCAACACATGGGTTTTTTAGGTGTTATATTGTTTTACCTAATTAAAGCATTTCTAGCCCATGTTCATTCATCATTTAAGCTTAAAATCATAAAAAATCTCTCAAAGGTGGATGAAGAACCTACCTCAAAAACTTGGTGAAAGAGGTTGTTAAATCTGTGAAGGATCGGCAGATGAGGGCAACGGGTGCAAGGGTGGCGGGCGACAAAGGCACTGGTCTCCTCAAAAAATTGCTTTGAACTCCTCTGGCCAACCTGACATATGAAAATGATAGGTCAAACTAGATATTTATACCCCTAATTAGCATTTAATATGCCCATTAATGCCCATATGGACGACAGGAGGGTTGGTAAGTTTAAATTCTCGGATGGTGGTGGGAGGTCCAGGGCTCGAAGGCCATATGGATGTGACCTGGCGATCGCTTCAAAGTTTGTTATTTTCAACCGATGGAAAAAGGGAGTTCGAGGTCTAGGGGCGGAACACCATCACAAGTTGGCTGTCAGAAAGGACGAAATCAATGCAAAACTCTGGGCAAAGAAGTCCGAAAGATCGGGCCTGGTGGGGAAAAAGGCAGTCCACTCTCAACGCAATTCATAAGGGATGGAAATTAGGAAGTTGGGTCCCTAGGCATGGGAAGGTGAAAGCCTTCAGCCATTTAGAACAACAAGCACTCGATGGAAACCCGATAAGGGAAACCTGACAAGGTGGGCCTGCCAGGCCCCGAGGCTACTGGCAAGAGCAAACTACCAAGGAAACTCCACAAAGGTCTAGGGCCTAGTAAAATTGAAGGGGATAAAACACAGTCAACTCAAGATGAGACTTTGGAAGCACATTGACCAATTAGGACACCAAAATAGGGGCACACAAAATGAGGTGGAAACAAAATGACTCAACAAGGAAAAGAAAAGGGAGGGTCCCCATTCTAAATGGGTTGTGTGTGCTGAGGACACAACAAGTTTCATTTTATAGTTTCCTTCTCATCTTCACTTTTGTTATATTCTTCAAGGGAAGCATTGATTTCTTCATATGCAGAGTTTTCTTTCAGGGGAACATGATAGCTTTTGTTAGCCATGTATTCAAATTTTGGGACCTTATTTAAGTTGTAAGACTTCTTCAGAGGAACCAAGCTCTGATACAAATTGTTGAATACATTGAATACTGAGAGGGGGGTGAATCAATATTCTACTAACATAATTAATTATTACTAAACATACAATTATGAAACCAAATCTAGCTGCAAAAGTAAACCAAAACATAAAAGGAATCATAACACATTGACACCATGATTTTTACGTGGAGATCCCAAAAAGGAAAAACCATGGTGAGGATTAGCTCACAATATATTATAATCGGTTACAAGCTATTACAGGGCTCACTGCCAGGACTCACTATCCTTGAAAGGCTCATAACCTAAATAAAAAATGGCTTATTGCTAGGATACAAAAAGGTATGTAACACTTCTAAATGATGAATCGAATAAGTACACCTTCAAAGTGTAGAGATTAGTTCTCGTTAAGCTCTAGAATACCAAAAATTCTGCTCTAGTTGTAGGCATACAACAACTATCGTAACATTGCACTACAACACTTGTCGCATCACTATATATCACACCATTCCTTCATCTATATCTATATATATATTTCATCTTCATACTGCACACATAAATATATAGCTTGATCTTTATACATCAATTAGGTCAGCCTAATTGAATGCATAATTCTAAAAGATTTGTTGGCTTAAACCAAAAGTCCTTTTTGTGCATTAAAAAAATCATAACGAGTACTAATTAGGTTGGCCTGGACCTAATAAGGAACACTTTAAATATTTATAAGATAAATAGTTCATAGCCCTGTCAATAAAAAGAATGCCAAACTTCTATCAGTTGGATAACTCAATTGGATCAACCAAAATTGTTGAAATCTCATTTATAGCTATAACTGACACTAATGAGAAACATATCAAAAACTCATAGAAGTTCTTTTTATTGAGAGGATTTTTGAATCAAAATACCAGATCAATATAGACACACAGTTTACTTAGCTCATTGCCAATCAGTGTTGGCATCAATGACAACAAACCCGAAGGTCACCTTCTTCATTCTTCTAAAAATGGAAGCATCTTGAGGCATGTTGGGACTTATTTAGATCCTCATTAAGTATATGTTTGGGTCACCCTCATTCTAATTCCACCATAGAATATTTTGGCACAAACCTAATTTGAATTTGTAAATATAATTGGTGTGTGGTCGACCTTAGATAGGTTTCAAGGTTGAAGATAGTATAAGTACAAGTTGAGATGTTGATGATAGATAAGACAGATGAAATATAGATGCAAGATAGATGTGAGATAGTGTGTGTGATGTGAATTTGAGTAGATCAGTGCAAATTTCAAGTTACGGTTCCGAAGGCAGTGAGTTGAAGGTGTCTAACATATTTCATGTGAAACTGCAAGTGTGAGAGAATTGTGGTGGAATATTTGTTGCATTGAGATAGTTTTCTCTCTACGAGAGTCCTCTTCTATCTTCTTTGTAATTATATGGCGGTGAGACCTCTGACAATGATCCCTTTATTGACAGTGTGTCCTGTCTTAGCATTGAGTCTTTCTGGTAGTAAGCCCTTTTGGCAGTGAGCCTTTCTATTTGGTTTTGGAATTATTTATATTGTGAGCTAATCCTCACCATGTATTTTCCCTCATTTTGTTTTACATGTAAATCTGGTGTTATTGTGTGCATGGTTTCATTACTTTTAATTTCTATTTCTACATTCAGTGATTAAACATATTAACAATGTAAGGGTTTTGTGAATGATTATGGATCTAACTTTTGGTGAAAGTTTTAAAGGTTAAAAATTTCTACAACTGATTCACCCCCCTCCTAGTTGCCTTGTTCAACAATTGGTATCAAAGCTTGGTTCCTTGGAAGAGCTAAACTACTTAAGGAATGTATGGGATGGTGAAAAAGATAGTTATTGAGTGCCCTAAGTTCGATGGCACTGACTACACTTTTTGGAAGATAAATATGGAAGGGTATTCAGAATATTGTGGATATGATGTTGAGAAAGCTTATAAGACTCCATACACTACTCCTACTAATGGTCCAAGTACTACTAATGAGATCAAGGTGCATTAAGCAAACAATAAGGAAAATTTATTCTAAAGAATAGTCTTTCACATTTTGAGTTAGTGAGAGTTATGAACCTGAAGACTGCTAAAGAGGTTTGGGATGCATTAGAAAATATCCATGAAGGAGATGAAAGGGTTAAAGAAGAAAAGTTGTAGAACTTGGAGGCATAGTTTGAGGTCTTGCGAATGATTGAAGATGGGAACATTAAATCTTATGTATAGAGTGGGTGAGTTGGTAGGTGGAATACAAGGACTTGGTGCATAGGTGGATGAATCCAGGATAGTAAAGAAGATTCTCAGAAATCTTCTTGACATATATAGTGAAAAGGTACCTACTATTGAGGAATTTCTAGATTATAAGACCTATAGTAAAGATTAGTTGTTAGGTACTCTCATCTCATATGAAATGAGAAATCCTAGCTTGAGAAATGGATCAAAGATAGAAATTGCTTTTAGGGCCACAAAATTTGAAGATTCAGATAAAGAAAACTTTGATGAAGTGGAAGCTAACTTTGTAAGAAGAATGAAAAAGTGCTTCGATAAGTATCAAGTTAAGTTACCTTTCAAATGTTTTAGTTGCGGGGGAATAGGTCATTATGCTTCAAGATATCCTAAAAGAGTCGAGAGAAATAAACATAGAGAAGGAAAAGAAAACAAAGGAAATATGATCAAGAGAGCATATTATGTAAATGAAGATGCTGGTATTTCTGATGATGAGTCTAATTATGAAGATTTTGATGACAATGAATTCTTGTTCTTGGCTATAAAAGATGAATCTACTTCTGCTAATACTGAAAGAAATGTGAAGGAAAGCACTCCAGTGAAAGTTCAAGGTATTGTGATCTCTGCTCTTCATGCTAAAAAAGAAAGGAACTACTAGGTTGTTGATAGTGGTTGTTCACATCACATGACCGGTGCAAAAACTAAGTTTGTTTAACTTGAAAAATATGATGGAGGCTTAGTTAAGTTTGGTGATGATACTAGTGCTAAGATTTGTGGGATAGGTTCAATTAGTTTTGATGGAAAGCATAATAATGATGATGTCTACTATGTTAAGGGTTTAAGGAATAATATTTTGAGTGTTGGAAAAATGTGTAGTAAAGGATATAATCTTGTGTT
Source organism: Sequoia sempervirens (assembly GCA_007258455.2). Lineage (NCBI taxonomy): Eukaryota > Viridiplantae > Streptophyta > Pinopsida > Cupressales > Cupressaceae > Sequoia > Sequoia sempervirens. The sequence goes on along the minus strand of VDFB02271358.1, from coordinate 1,089,261,937 downwards.
CAAGGATGAGAAATGTGAAATAAGGAAAGGATCAAAAACTGTGATTGTTGCTTAAAAGAAGTCTGAAGGAAATATTTATCAACTTAAGGGTGCAGATGGAAATTGCTTTATTTCTTTGATTAATGATAGTTGTTTATGGCACCGAAGGGTGTGTCATATGAATTTTGACAATATGGTGAGAATTAGTGTAGTACAAGCTGTGAGAGATTTACCAAGGATTACAAAACATGTTAATACTATTTGTAACAATTGTCAGTTTGGAAAGAAAGCTAGAAAAAAATTTAGGTAAAAGGAAAAATATACTATTAGACTACTAGATTTGATTCATACAAATCTTTGTGGTCCTACAAGGGTGATAATTCTACAAGGTGACATGTATTTTATGCTTTTGATTGATGATTACTCTAGAATGACATGGGTTACTTTTCTTAGAGGGAAATCCAATGCATTAGACAAATTCAAAGCATTCAAAGCTATGGTTGAAAATAAAATGGACTTGAAAATAAAATTTTTAATGTCTTATAGAGGTGGAGAATTCACCTCCAATGATTTTAACATGTTTTGTGAATTTCATGGAATAAAAAGGAAATTATCTTCTCCTAAAACTCCTTAGTAAAATGGAGTTGTTGAAAGAAAGAACATAATGATTCAAGAAGCTGTTAGATCAATGATCACTGAGGTAGGTTTACCAGAAGTCTAGTGGAGAGAAGCAATTAACACTATTGTTTATGTGTTCAATCAAGTTCAAGCCAAAGCTAACAACACTAAGACTCCCTATGAGTTGTGGTATGGAAAGATTCCTACTTTAAAGCATTTCAAGGTATTTGGAAGCATATGTTTTATCAGAAGAGATGAAAAAATTTAGGAAAGTTTGATGCAAGATGTGAGGAGTGTATTTTCCTTGGATAATCCCTTAGAAGAAAAGCTTACAGATGCTACAATAAAAGGTTAAGAAAGATTGTAGAAAGCATAAATGTCAAGGTTGATGAAGCATTGAAGAATTCAATTGAAATTGATGGATATGTATCAAATGGACCTAATTGTAGATGAGTAGAAGAAGTTGTTGAAGAAGAAGAAAAGAAGAATGAGGAAGAAGAATATTTGGTGGTGTCCCCAAAGACACCAAAATATGTGACAAAGAATCATTCTGAAGAAAAAATCATTGGAGAAAAGAGAAAAGGAGTATTGACAAAAAGCAGAGCTACTGTTGCTGCTGAAATAAATCTATGTTAATTTCTATAGTTGAACCTAAGACCGTAAGTGGAGCATGAAAAGATGATCATTGGATGAGAGCAATGGAAGAACTTATGCAAATTGAGAAAATCAAACCTGGGAATTGGTTCCTAGACCGATAGATAAAAACATAATTAGATCAAAATGGGTATTTGGAAACAAGCTGAATGAGAATGGAGAAGTGGTCATAAATAAAGCAAGGCTTGTGTGTAAAGGTTACTCACAAGAAAAAGGTATAGATTTTTAGGATACTTTTTCTCTAGTGGATAGAATGGAAGCTATAATTTTTTTTTGGAAATTTTTACTCATAAGGATTTTAAAATTTACTAGATGGATGTAAAGTCAACATTTCTAAATGGTAAGTTAGAAGAAGTCTACATGGATCAACTGAAAGGTTTTAGTTGTCAGATCAACTGAAAAGGGTATGCAAATTAAATAATTCTTTATATGGATTGAAGTAAGCTCCTAGAGCTTGGTATGTAAGGTTAAGAAAATATTTTATTCAACATGGTTTCAGTAAAGATATGAAAGATAGCAATCTTTATTTCAAAATTGAAAATGACAAAATCTTGATAGTAGTTGTATATGTTGATGATAATATCTTTGGAGGAAATGAAATAATGTGAAATTTTTTTACTAAAGAAATGCAAAAATATTTTGAGATGTTTAGGTTTGGTGAGATGAATTTCCTTCTTGTGATGTAAATCAATCAAACAAAAAAAGGGATTTTTATTTCACAATAAAAGTATGTAAGAGAAATGTTGAAGTAGCTTGGGATGGATTGTTCCAAACTGGTATGCACTCCTATGGTGACTGGCTACAAATTGAGTAAAGATTCAATGATTCACCTAAGGCTGATCAGAGAAAATACAGATCTATGATTGGAGGATTGTTGCATTTAACTACTAGTAGACCAGATATCATGAATGCAATTTTTCTTGTGGCTAGATTTCAAGAAGATCCTAAAGAAACACATGTTGTAACTATTAAGAGGATATTCAGATATCTAAATTGCACTCTATATTATGGCTTATGGTATCCTAGGGATACTAATTTTACACTAAGTGCTTATACAGATGCAAATTGGGTAGGTTGAGTTGATGACATAAAAAGTACAAGTGGTGGTGCATTCTTTATTGGTTGCAAATTGGTGTCATGGTTAAGTAAAATAAAGATTGAATTTCCTTATCCATTGTAGAGGTTGAGTATATTGCTGCAACATCTTGTTGCACACAAGTTTTATGGATGAGACAAACGTTGAAGGATATCAAAGTAAGTATGATGATCCCATCTATATTTTCTGTGATAGTACAAGTGCAATTAACATTTCAAATAATCCAGTGATGCACTCAAGAACAAAGCATATATCAATAAGGTATCACTTTTTGAGAGAGAATGTTATGGATAATGAAGTAAAGCTTGAGTATGTACCTACAAAGGATCAAATTGCTGACATATTCACTAAGGCTCTTCCTAAAGATACTTTTGAGTATCTCTAGGAGAATTTAGGGGTTATTGCCCCTCCTTTCTTGAACTAGATGCATATGGAGATGCATACGTCTAGTGGATCTATGGATCTATCTTCCTTCTAGATTGATGTTAGTGGCTACCTCTCAGGGGGGAGTATATAGTGTCAGGTGTTGTCATTGTATAGTTATTTAGGTATAATCCTAAGGAGGAGTAGTCAATACTAGTAATGTTTTTGGTGTCAAAGGAGGAGAACAATGTAAAATATCTTTTTCCTTTTCCATTGATGACAAAGGGGGAGAAAGTATCATGTGAAAAGGAAAGGGGGAGAAAGCATTTTGAAAAAAAGGGAAATTGATGGTTCAAAGTTGTTGTGTTGTCTTTGATGGTTATTCACATCATGTGTTGCCATTAATGACAAAGGGGAGATTGTTGCAAATATGAATGTGTTGTCATTGATGTAAAATATGTCATGGAAGTTGGTTATTTATTGTATATGTTGAGGATATTGAAAAAATTGTAATAAAGGTCTATAGGTATTCTATATATTCTCCAACAGATGCTTCGTATTGCTACTATGCTTGTAAAAATTTGAGGTATTGATCATGGTTGTTGGTATTTTCTATTTCTATAATTTGGGCTTTTGGATCATTGTATAGTGTGTGATATCTTCACCAATATGTGTACTATGCATTTCTATGTGTTTGGTTATGGTATGAGAGAAATGTAGTTACTCCAAATTTCTTAGAATTATGGTTTTATGACTTGTAGTTCTAAGAGTAAGTTGACGAGGTTGTGTTCAAGTGAAAATTATTGTCTAATAAGATTGGATCATATTAATGATGTGTGTGGTTAATTGTTTTATGTGTTTTACACTAGTGTTGGCTGACCTTGTGTTAAACACTACTTACAAAGTTCATGGAAGTGTGTTGAGGTGTGTTGGGACTTATTTAGGTCCTCATTGAGTATATCTTTGGGTCGCCCTCATTCTAATTCCATCGTAGAATGTTTTGGTGCCAACCTAATTTAAATTTGTAAATACAATTGGTGTGTGTCCAACCTTGGATAGGTTTCAAGGTTGAAGATGGTATAATTACAAGTTGAGATGTTGATGAAAGATAAGATAGATGAAAGAAAAATGCAAGAGATAGTGTGTGTGATGCGAGTTTGAGTTGATCAGCACAAATTTCATGTTAGGGTTCCTAAGGTAGTGAGCTAAAGGCATCTGACATATTTCATGTGAGACTACAAGTGTGTGAGAATATTGTAGTGGAATCTTTGTTGCATTGAGATAGTTTTCTCTCTGTGATAGTCCTCTTCTATCTTCTTTGTAATTCTATGGAAGTGAGCCATTTAGAAGTGAGACCTTATTGGATAGTGTGTCCTGTCTTGGTAGTGAGCCTTTTTGGTAGTGAGCCTTTTTGGTATTAAGCCAATTTGGTAGTGAGCCTTTGTATTTGTCTTTGGAATTCTTTATATTGTGAGCTAATACTCACTATGGTTTTTCCCTCATTGGGTTTTCCAAGTAAATTTGGTGTTATTGTGTGTATGGTTTCACTACTTTCATTTTCTATTTCTATATTTAGTGATTAAATATATTAACACAGTAAAGGTTTTGTGAATGCTTATGAATCTAACTTCTGGTGAAAATTTTAAAGGTTAAAACTTGCTACAAATGGTTCACCCCCCCTTAGTTGTCTTATTCAACAATATATACAATATTAAATTTAGATGTATTGACCTTAGCTTTCTTGAATTTAGTGCTAGCCTCTTGTGAGGCACCTTCATCATTGGTGGGAAAATTGCTTCTTTTTCTTTTCAATTGTTGTTCTTCTAAACCAAGTTCAATCTCCTCTTCCATAAAATCACTTATGTTTCAACCTATAGATTCCTTTTGTTTCTTTCTTCTTCTAGAGGTAGTAGGAGGTGCTACCAGAGGTACATTTTTCCTTTTTATGGTCCAGGTACGAGGTTTAGAGGGTGTAGATACATCAACTATTGCAGGAGAAATGCACTCCACCTTCTTCCCTTGAACTATAGCTGTGGTAGTATGCAATGTAGAGGCAAGGGTGGAAGCTAATCTTTTGGATCTACATTGTTCAGAGGACTCATCAGTTGCTTTGGATTTCATCTTTGCTGCAACTTCCATTAATCTGTCAACTTCTTTTGAAATGCCATGCACTCCAAAGATTTTCTCAACTTGTTTTTTCACCATTTTTGTTCTAGCAGGTGTTGAGGTCTCCAAGTATAATTTAGTAGATTTCTCCTTATATGTGCCATGTCTAGGAAAAGAGGGGTCCTTAGGACTGTTTAACAATATTTCAATGTATCTCTCAGGATCTTTCTCATCAATCTCATATCTCAGAGGCTCAATCCATATTATTCTAGGTTCTACCACCTCTATTATGCATTCATTAGTGGATACAAGAAAGGTTATGTAATTTGCATATTTCTCCACTAAAATTTTAGGAATTATTTCTCTTTCATACATGTTCCTTTGGAATAATGCAAAAAATGTAGTCAATGCATGAGCTTGAGCATTATAACCTCCAATGTTGTGCAGATAATCAAAAATTGAATGTGCTACCAGTCTACTTCTATCCCACACAATGTTTCTACATTTGGGTAGCTCTCTCAGAAAGTAGACAAGAAAGTAAAAAATACATGTTCCATACTTGAAATCATATTTCTTTATTTTGGTTTGATGCAAGTTCTCTAGAAGTTGTTGTCAAAGAAACTCACACAAATCATAATATTTCCCATTTACTACCATGTCATAAGAAAAACATATTGTAGGTGTAGATATTGAGTTCTCTCTTTTTTAGAAGTAGATTTTGTGGCCAATCATAACATATGTATATTTCATTGCAGGATTGGTGATAGGTTTGGTTGTTGAAGCTCTCCTATCAAATGTGGCACCAATTAACTACATAACCACATCATTCTTCACAAAATTCAACATCGGTACGATTACAGTATCACATAATCTAGTCACAACCTTAATTACATCCTTTGAAATAAGTCTGGGCATAGCAGTCCACATGAATTTATCATGCATTCTGCTAAAGGCTATCTTCACATAATTTGCATCCAAATCACTGCTAAAGTTAGGAGACCAGTTTCATATGTCTTAGATTCTTTTGCACTAGGTTTATATACTATGGTTTTACTAGAAACTCATCTCCATTTAACTCATTAGACCATTGATATTTAAGTACTTGGTGATCATACTCTTCCAATTTTCTACGTATATAGATTTATGTGCCTTCAATGGAAAAACCTTAATTGGGATCTTCAAAAATGTGTCGTCGGGGTCATTATCAAATATTTCCATGAAAAAAATTTAAATATTAATCTAGGTCTTTTAGTGATCTCAACTACGGTCGATGTAGCCATTATAACCTCAATTCTACCTTCAAATGCTTGTAAAATCACTTCTAATACAAACCCACAAAACAAAGATAGTTGTAAATACCCTTTTTGTGCTCAATGGGAACTAGGGTTTGAACCAATTAACTTTGAATTTCATTCAATCACTTCTCAATTCACTCTGCTTTCTTTCCAATGTGAAAAAATGACTAAAGGTTTCACTTTATACATTACCGGTCCGCCCTAATTTTGCATTTAATGCTTTAAATTCTCAAAAAGCTAGTAAAAACTTCCTTGAAACACTATAAACCCTAAATTGCTCTGCAATAGTTCAAATTTGCATATTTTCTACTAGAATCTTTTCCAAAAGCTTAAGCATACCATTTTTCACCATATATCTCTATGTCACTACTTGAAACCTCATGATTCCAGGGGGTTGTTATATTTTTCTATTATTGCTCCCTATAAGCTTTGACATAGGCTTAGTTTTCAAAAGAATTATCTACACCAAATGTAGGTACAGATGCATTTGATTCATCCTTGTTCTCAGGTTCTTCTTTTTTCTTCCAAATCTTCTCCATTTTCTTCTTAACTTTAGTAGGATCAACTTTCTTCACTAGTTTATTCCTTAGTTTCATATTAGTTTTCCTTCCATTCTTGCTTCTACAAAATCTTGAAAAGTGTCAATGTTTGTTGCAATTGTAGCATACAACATTTTTCTCACCGAACTAACTTCTATTTGTTCTTGATCTACACTATGTAGCCTTATGTAAAAATACATTTCATGTATAATAGTAACCATTAAAGGATTGAAACATTCTACTAGTATTAAATATATTCATCATATGACTTCTGCACTCAGTAGTTCTATGTCCAAATTCCTTGCATGCAAAATATTTTCCAGAGAAGGATCCAACATTATGATTCATTCTACTTTTACATTCTATAGCCTTGTGTCCAAATTTATTGCATGAAAAATAAATACCATTGAAATATAAGTACCTTTGAGCATTTGGTTGTTTGATACGAGATCTTCCAATATTTCTTCTTTAATTCTTAAAATTTCTACCATTTCCTCGAGTCTTCTTCTTATTTTAAACATTGTTAGGTGTTTGAATTGTCTTTGAACTTTGTCCTTCTTCAAGTACCAAACCACCTTTATCCTTAGAAGGTTTCTAAATTGCAATCAGCTCATCAAGCATTATAGTACTTATTTTGAATTTTTCCTCATGATCTCTTGCTTTCTCTAGATCTGATCTTAGGGTTACCACTTCTTGTTCAAGCTTTGTACATTCATTAGTTTTTCTTTGTATCTTAGCATTTAGATAATCCTCAATTCTCTTCTTTTCTTCCACTTTCACTTTCAGCCCGAGGATATCTACATTTGCTTTCTTCAACTGTTCATTAACTTCTCTATGTCTTTTTCTCAACTTCTTGATTTGTTCTCTCAAATTTTTGATGCATTCATTTTCTTCTCCTAGGCTTTCCTTCAAAATGTTGTTCTCACTTTAACCTTTATCAATATTTTCAAGAGTAGCCTTAAGTTCTTCTTTTTCAAACATGCAATCATCGTCTTCATATTCAATTGTAGAAATTTATTCCAGAGGAATAAAATACCTTTTTTTTGCCATGTGTTCAACCTCCAAGATCTTCCTCAAGTTGTTAGGCTTTCCAAAAGGAACTAGGATCTGATACTAATTGTTGAACACCTAGAATACTAAGAGGGGGGTGAATCAGTATTGTATTAAAATATTTATTCATAATCTAACCAATAATAAAAAAAAATCTAACTATAGCTATGAATGAAAACATGAAAGAAATTACAACACCACATAACACATGAACACCAAGATTTTTACATGGAAAACAAATAAATAGAAAAACCATGATGAGGATAAGATATGACAGGGGCTCACTGCCAAGACTCACTATCCTTATAAGGCTCACAACCAAAAATAGATACAAGAAAAAAATGGCTACAAATCCAAAGTTTGAACTGATGTAAGATGCACCTCCCTTATGCTAAATTCAATTCCAATGAAGCTCTCGATATAAAATATTTCTCTAGTTAGAAATCACTCAACATACACAATAGTTTTCCTTTATTCTGATCTCAAACATACAAATTTGTAAGCTCAAACTATATCAAAATTCACACACATCACATTACATCCTCATCTACTTATGCGACTCAAAAATGTTCCACATATATACCCTGTTAGATCCGCATACATCAATTAGGTCAGCCTAATTAGAGGAAACCCTATTTTAATTCAAAAACACTTTTTCAGCTTCATACTTGAAAAAATAAATTATTTGCACTCAAAAGAAAGTGAAAAACTTGAATTTAGGTTGGCACGGATCTAAAATAGATCCCCTTAACATCCACAGTATATATTAATCTTCATAGCTACACAATTTCAAGTATTGTGTCGGCTAGGGATTAGATCTAATAAAAAATACACCAATCTAACCAACATCAATCGTCCATATGATCATATAAGTAGGTTCCATCTGGACTATATGTAGTACTAACACCTATAAACCATCTTGCAAAATTTCTAGCTTTGAATCCAAACACTGGAGGAATGTGGACTAGATAACTCATATCATCTTGCACTATATAAGCCAAAACACTATTTGTCGAAATTCTGTCATTTGTAACTTTTAGTCTAAGCAACCAAAATTTCTGAAATCTTGACAATAGATGTACATTTAGTAGTCCTAAACAACATAATGTAACCACATAAAATGATCTTATTACACGATCAAATCCAAACTAGATTACTAGATCACACATCAAAGGGTTCCTTCTTCATTCTTCAATAGTCCCTAGAGAAAAAAACAAAAACATAATTGGAACTAAGTGGGTATTTAGGAACAAGCTGAATGAGAATGGAGAAGTAGTAAGAAATAAGGAAAGACTTGTGTGTAAGGGTTACTCACAAGTAGAAGGTATAGATTTTGAGTTGAATTTTGATCCTATGGATAGGATGGAAGCTATGAGAATGTTTTTGGAATTTGCAGAACATAAAGACTTTAAGGTTTATTAGATGGATGTGAAGTTTTCTTTTTTGAATGGAGAATTGGAAGAAGAGGTTTACATGGAACAACTAGAAGGAATTTAGTTGTCAGATCAACCATATATGGTATGTAAGTTAAAGAAGGAACTATATGGATTGAAGCAAGCTCCTAGATATTGGTATGCAATACTGGATAATTACTTGACACAACAAGGATTTAGTAAGGGCACCAAAGCTAAAAATATTTACTTTAAAATTGAGGAAGACAAAATCTTGATGGTAGTAGTATATGTGGATGATAGTATCCCTGTGTGTGAAATATTGGATCAATCTAAATGAAAATCAAACACATATCAATAAGACATTAAATCAAGAAAATCGAAAACTAAAACAAAATAAGCAAACCGTTATCGCAACTTTCCCTAAACCATCTTATCTCTCTCTAACTCCGGAATTTTTTTGCTTCCGATAGCTCTTAGATCAGAAAATCAAGCTCAACAAAAGGACAACATGAAGAACGATATTTTAAAATGCATATTATGCTAAATGCAAAGCTATGTTAGAATGAAAGTATGGTTGTGATGCTGAAAATGATACGATTGCATAAGCAAGATGAAAGTATGGCTGTGTAAATGCGTGCATTGTGTGTATGCATAATGTGTGTAAGTTGTAACCAAAGCTTGGATTTGCAGTAGCATTTACAGAGTTTTCAAACGGATTTGATTGGCTGATTCGATCAATGGCCCAGATTAAGCTTGTTTGAACGAACGGTGGCAGATTTTTGAAAGTGGAGAGGGAGATATAAGGTTTCCCTTTTCCTTCAATTTTCGTCATTGAGTTTCGAAGGGAAATTTCCATTTCGAAGGATGAGATTAGCATGAGTTAGAAATAAACAAATTGATTTTTTTTAATTTGTAAGTGAAGACGAAAATGGAAACTTGCATAATTAAATAAATCATATTTAATTATGTTTTAGAAATGAATTAGGGTGAGATGGAAAATATTAAATTAAATATTTAATATTTTAATTTGAGCATGAAAAGAATATTCCATTATTTAAATATTCAAAATATTCAAACTTTAGAATATGATAATCAAATATAAATAAATTATGAGAATTTATTTAATTTAATTAAGCAGAAGGTAGAAGGTGGGATGATGAAGATATTCCATTATTTAAATATTCAAATATTCAAACTTTGGAATGATATGATAATCAAATATAAATAAATTATGAAAATTTATTTAATCTAATTAAGTGGAAGGTGGAAATGCCAATAATTAAATAAAATTATTTATTTAATTAAGGTAGAAGAATTAGAAAAATGAACGATATAAATAAATAATTAAATTTATTTATATGTAGATGACTTTAGGGGAATTAATTAAATAAATTATATTTAATTAATTAACAATCTTAATCATGACCATTTTTAGACATATACATTTTGCCCCTCTTTGAAGTGATGTGTGAAACACATTGCTTCAAAGAAAAATAAGACTTTGCCCCTCATATGCTTTCGATGTTTCTACTGATGATGCCCCCTCGGGAGGTAAATCACGGATGAGAGAGAGAGAGTGGTTTAGCTTGCGATAAAGGATGAAAAATAAATGTCCCATTTAAGAATAAAGTCAAAAAGGTAGCAAACTTACCTTTGGTTTGACCTTTAAAAGGTAAAAAGGTGAAAAAGACAAGTAATTTGCACTTTTGACTTTGGTGAATACTATAGCTTTGAGAGTGACATCGCGACATGGAAATTCCTTATCATCGCCACCGATTCGAAAGATCTCACCAATACCAGAGGCTAGCAGCGTACAAACCACCGGTGAGTCGATCTAACCACCTATGCTTTCAAATTTTTATGTTTGAATAATTTTTTTTTTAGTTTTCCGTGGATTTAATTTTTGAAAATGACATTTGCGCACATTTCGAATAGTTTAGGCACTTTCAAAAAAATTTTTGGCGCTTAGAGTAGAAACAAAGGCGCATATAGGATAGGTTTTGAAAATTTTATGAAAAACCAGTTTAGCGCATCCTGTAAAAACTAACCCGCATATAGGGCAGGATAGGAAATTTTAGGGGTAAGGCGCATATAGGGAAAACAGTAGCACATATAGGAAAATGCGCATAGGGAAAAAATAGTGGCGCTTAGGATGATTAAAGTGGCACATATAGGAAGATGCGCATAGGGGGTCTGTTTGAGCGCATCCGGTAAAAACAATGGTGCATACGGGTTTTAGCGCATCCCGTGAAAACAACGGTGCATATGGGGTTTAGCGCATAGAGTCCACAGAGTAGCACATATGGTAAAAATAGGCCGAATGTATGATTTGATGATAGGATAATGAAAATGATGATAGATATTGCTTCCTTAGTCAATAGATAGGTAAATTGTCATGTCATCATGCTGATATGGATAGAAATGATAAAATAATCTCATTAATTGATTGATAACTTTGCTTCCTAAAGTAGAAAACAAAGAGTAAATGAACTGATAATTTTGCTTCCGAGAGTAGAAAACAAAGAGTAGATTGAGATAAATGATTGATATGACTTCTGATAAATTTGCTTTCTGCGATAGAAAACAAATAGTAATTGATGGTAGAGTAGATTTGATATGATATCCAGATAGACAAAATGTGTATTGGTTTGCCTGATAGGATTGATTGTGTGATATGGGTCATCGATATGATGCATTTCCATGAGTCATTGATATGGGTCATTGATATGGGTCATTGATATAGGTCACTGATAGATATGAGTCTAATTGATTTTGATTGATTGAGATTGAATGATTGGTATGATTCTGATGAATTATCCTTGTGATGAAAATAGAAGGTTTTTAAAAACCTCCAGATTAGAGAGTGGCACTCAGTAGGATGGGATAGGATACCTGAGTTGACACCTACTGAGATAGCATTGATAGATACATGTGGTCTGAGATCCTTATTGGCTATGCCACCGATTCGGGTCAACAGAGGATTGTTGACAGCATTGGTAGAGCAATGGCATTCAGAGCACAACACCTTTCATATGCCGACTGGTGAGGTGACAGTGACTCCTAAGGACGTGTATAGGATATTAGGTATCCCAGTGGTTGGTTCCCTTGTGTATTATGATCACAAGGAGTTTGAGGGTACAGATGCTTTGAGGAGGGTGTACGGAGATGCACAGATAGCTAGGTACTGAGTACCGTGGGCAGACTTTCAAGGATATCTAGCCTTGCCAGCAGTTTTGGGTGCATTCATTGGAGGTCTCCTTTGTTCGGATCACTGGGCAAAGGGATTATTAGTGGGATGGGGCAGGATTTTGGAGCAGATGTTGCTACAATCGTGAAGATATGCATGGGGGAGTTGCATGCTAGCACATCTATATCATGATTTACATCAGGTGGTATATAGGGGTTCCTCCAGTTTGTCCTATGGTGTGACAGTGCTGTAAATTTGGGCGTGGGAGCATCTTGCTATGACGAGACCGGTGTGCCCCAGAGTTAGGTCACCAGGTAGGCCTTATATATATACGTATGCTATGTTCCTTACCCAGCCCAAGTTGGGCAAGGTGGATTACTGGAGGTGACTTTTGGATGATATGGATATAGTGGTATGGAGACCATTTCTTGATTACAAGCCATGGGCTACAGATGATATAGAGATGCCGTATGTATGCATTCCTTGGTTCCTGATAGGGAGAACTCCTTTCATTCTTGAGAGGTTTCTAGTGTTACGGGTGCAGAGGAAGTTTGGATTCATGTAGGGGATGCCATAGGGGGTTGCACATTATGCCCAGAGCAGAGATGAGGCCAAATGGGGGCCATGTATTTCTTATCAAATAGCATATACAGAGTTCCAGTCATTAGCACCTAAGGCATGGGCTGATAGGTGAGACGTTGTGGATGCTAGTATGCCTGATGAGTATTCAACATATTTCCATATGCATCCCTTTCCATGGTTTACCAGTCTTGATGAGCCAACACCCATTCTGGTAGCACCACAACCAGGGGCAATAAGACAGGAGGATTTGGCCGATGGCGAGCAGGGAGCAGTTGGAGGAGAGGAGGTGGAGAGCAGAGATGAGGAGGATAGCTCAGACGGGGATGACAGAGATGATGATAGAGATGAGGGATAGGTGTTGGGGAGGTCGAGGCTGGATATTCTGAGGGGTGTCTAGATTATGTAGTGGTCAAGGATAGGGATCGGGAGATAGATAGTGATTTGGATGGGCTCCTCATCTCAGCAGGGGAAAATAGCCACACTTCAAGCCTAGGTGCAGACATTACAAGGACAACAAGGATAGTTACAGAGTCAGTTGGGACAGACACAGGGATTCATTGTGTAGCTACATGCACAACTGGCACAGGCACAGGCACAAGCACTTGCCCCAAACCCACAGTTAGCCTAGGTGATCATAAAGAAAGATGCATTCAGACAAAGGGTAGTAGAGGCTGAGGGCATGGCTCAGAGGTTGATGGGCACTGTAGAGAGTGCATCATTGTGGGATGCCATTGCAGAGGGCATGGAGATGGCACAAGAGGCTGAGTATTATAGGTTCAGATATGAGGAGCTATGTCCTCCGGATCACAGAGAGCCATACCCGCGGTCCCATAGCAGGATCAAGAGTAGATCACTGACACATACACATAGTAGGGGAGTGACTGGACCTCGGCGAGACCCAGATGCAGGCACCAGTGGCAGGCCACCTCCTCCCAGACTAGCTCCATCAGGGGCATCGACCAGTTAGCAGACACAATGCATATATGTGTATCATTTTTGGAGCATGTATATAGATTTTGGATCCTATATGATGTATTTCTCTTTGGACATTTTAGTTTCATTGGACATTTGGATATTTGCATCATTTTTGATGAGTGATGATATGCAACGGCGATGATTTTAGATTATGTTTTGTGCATTTATTGATATGATGATGTGATATGCATTTATTTCTGTGTTATGGATTTTGGTATGCAATTGAATGATCTGATGACTAACATGATATGCAGGATGATTTGATATGATATTTTTATTATGATGATGATGATTTGATAATGCATACTAATGATGTTATGCGGGTGGATGATTTATGATGTGTATATGGAAATGTATGTATGGAATGCTTATTATTATTTTTTTTTTGGATTTTTCAATGCATGTAAAAGATGATAATATGATAAAAAAATGAATGTTGTGTTCATGATTTTCCTTATGAAAATGATATGATAAAATGATATGATTTGATATAAAATGATATGAGTAGATAGTGATGAGATGTATGGTAAAATGAAATGGGATGAAAAAATATAATGATGAAATGATGAAATGATGATGATCATGAAATGAATGATAATGATGTGATGAATAATGATAATGAAATGATAAAGAAATGAAATGATAGTAATAATGAAACGTTAAATGGAATGTTAAATGATATGAAATGAAATGTTAAATGATGATGATAATGCAATGTTAAAAATGATAATGATAGTGAAATGCTAAATGATATGAAATGGAATGTTAAATGATAATGGATAATAATATAAATGATAATGATAACAAAAATGAATAGAATGAAATGATGACAATGGTAATACAATGATGAGATATAAATGATAATGAATGAAATGATGCAATGCCAATGAAACTAATATGAATGATGATGAATGAAATGATGCCATGCCAATGAAATTAATATGAATGATAATGAATGAAATGATGCAATGATAATGATAATTAATATGAATGATAATGAATGAAATGATGCAATGATAATGATAATGAATTGCTAAATGATAGAAAATGGAATAATAACGAATGGATAATGATATGAAATGAAAATGATAAATGATATGATAAATGATAAATGATAAATGATATGAAATGGTATGATAATGATAATGATAATGAAATGAAATGTTAAATGATAATGATAATGTAATGAAATGATAAATGATAAATGATAATGATAATGTTAATGCAATTGAACGATAATGAAATGATAAATGATAAATGATAATGATAATGCAATGAAATGATAAATGGCAAATGATAATGATAATGCAATGGAATGATAATGAAATGGTTATGATAAATGATAATGATAATGCAATGGAATGATAATGAAATGATAAATGATAAATGATAATGATAATGCAATGGAATGATAATGAAATGATAAATGATAAATGATAATGATAATGCAATGGAATGATAATGAAATGGTTATGATAAATGATAATGATAATGACATGAAATGATATGGATAATGATAATGATAATGAAACTAATCCGAATGATAATGAATGAAATGATGAAATGTATGATATAAAGGAAATGAATGATGATGCGATAAATGATAATGATAATGAACCAAATGTCCACGTTGTCCTCTACAAATAGTCCAAAGAAGCATGATAACCATTGGCCTTTCAAAAACTCTTGATGCAAATCCAATATGCAGTTATGTACCATGACCTAAAATGAAATGCAATTAAATGAAGCCAACCATTTTGTTGAGCTTGTTGGTATATTTGCTGGAATCATCATAGAGTGCTTTTTTAAAAATGTTGGAAGTATGTACAAGCATCAGAGGGGAAATTAACACCAATGATGACCTGAGTACAACTTTCATGATTTTTGATATAGCAAGTGAACACAAGCACCTAGGTATAATTGAACCGAGATGACTTGAGCATTTCTTGCATAAATAGACAAAGACTAACCACCATCTGATGCAAATTTGGAACTGTCATCAATGATAAAATTTTAATCATCACATCTCGTGACATATTTGCAATAGATAAATGATTAACCTCTAGACAACAAACAGAAAAATCATCCTCTTTCCTTGCCACTCTAGTTCAGTACATCAGCGAGTGTGCTCTAGAGAAATGATATAAAAAATTAAACAACCATTATTCAAAAATGAAATGTTGTGATTCCAAATATTATTCATATTATAGATCATCTAGATATGCGTCATGATAAGGTACGCAACTAAAATCTACTATGATATGGATCAATGATTAGATGTTTTAGTTTGATGTGGTTGTTTTGTTCACGTGATTTGTTTCAATGTTATTGTCTCATTGTTTTGGTAAAACCTGAAAGTTGGTTGCCCCTAGTATCTTTTGCCCTCGGTATTGACACAACTTGCTGAAATGAATATGTACAAAAATCAAGCCATGGTAAGACATTATCACTCAAGGTAAATGATGATAGCATGGTGCTGGTGTGGCCCTAAGATGATGAAAAAGATGCATGAAACAAATGTTGAAAAGTTAAGTGCAGAACATGAACTAATAGATGGAGAGCTACAAATAGCGTCTATTTGCCAGATTTTCACTATTTGTTTTTATTACATTTTTCTTGTCAATAGACTGCCTGTTGCCAAGTTTTCACCCTATGACTTTTTTTTTTTTTATGTTACCAAGATGCCTGTTTTCCAGGTTTTCACCAGTGTAACCATTTTTAAGATTTTTCGGGATTTTTTCTATTTTCTATTTTTGGATTTTTCAGACTTTTTCTAATTTTTTTGGATTTGTTTAGGATTTTTTCTGATTTTTTGGATTTGTTCAAGACTTTTTTTGATTTTTTTTGGATTTGTTCAAGACTTTTTCTGATTTTTTAATATTTTTTTTAGGACATTTTCTGATGATGATAACCGCTTTAGACATAGTAATTTTTTAGGTGCATGCTGTTGATAGGCTCATCAAACAGGTCCCCTTCTGGCATTGATAACTTGTAGGCTCCTGAACCATAGATTGCGATAACCACATAAGGACCTAGCCAATTCGATTCAAACTTTCCTTTCTTCTCTCTGTCTTGCTGATTGTGTGGATTCTCTTTTAGAACAAGATCACCCACCTGAAAGGTACGTGGCTTTACTTTGTGGTTATAACTGCGAGACATCATTTGTTGATATGCTTTCAAATGATCAGCTGCTCTTTGTCTCTTCTCATCTAGGAGTTCAAGCTCTTGGAGTCGGGAAACTCTATATTCATCATCTATTGTAAGACCTTTCAATGATACCCTAAGTGAGGGAATTTCAACCTCTAGAGGTAGTATGGCTTGTTAGAAACCAAGATCAGATTTGCAAACCAGAATAATCCTTCCACATAAGAGAAAAACAAAAAAAATAAGAGATTTGCAAGAAGATGTGCAAAAATTATTATTCGAGAATTCCATTAATTACAAGATATGATTTTCTTTATAAAAGAAAAGATTTCTAAACCTAATCTTATCTTGAGCAACAAGATAACTCGATAAGATAAAGATGAAAGCCTAAAACTTAGGAATTAAATAAATCCTAAGTAAACTTATGCAAAGTGTAATTAAATATTAATCACACCAACACCCCCCCATAAGTGCAACTTAGGGAGAAGCAAATAAAGCATGCACCTAAAACTAAGATGAATGCAAGAAATCATGAATGGGTCTCAACAACAAGGCTTGATCAGGTACCCAAGTACAAATGCAATAATGAAGTAGAGAAGGAAAACCCAGTGGGACAAAACCCCCCTATAATGAGATGACTGCTGCAAGAAGCACTGGAAGAACACTATGGAGTAACACTGGAACCGTAATCTGACAAGCTAGGAAAGATACCTCTGTCTACAACTGAGACCAAAACTAGAATCAAAATAATGTGACAGCAGACCCAATGCCAAGGAACACTCGAAAACTCACAAACTGGAACAACCCTGAAATCTATGAAGCAATAGGAGATGAGATGATCACATAATCTGGAAACCATGTATCTCGATGCTGATGCCAAACTATGACTAAAACTCTTCCATGGGAAGGAGTACCAAAAATAGACTCTGGAACAATAACCACAAAAACATGGCCCTCATACTGAGAAGAATTTGAACCAATGAGGATCAAGAAACGTAATCTCCCAACTAAAGTGTGAACCAATGAATCTGACATGTGTCAAGTTATAGCAAAAAATGTAGCCAAAAGAAATTAGGAGACTAGATAACCCATGTGAGTTGCCATCAAAACAAAATGAAATATGGTGATCAAAGTGAAAACTACACTCTAATCAGATTTATTATGCAAGTAACCCCCCTAAATGGAACTTTATCTCAATTCATTTATTACAATAACCCAACGATTGTAAAAGGAGAGCATACTAATATGCATAAAAATATATATAAATTGATGTCATATCTATGTAGAGGATAGAACCAGCTTTCCAATGTCGCAAGAATGAGAAAAAATGGAGCACTGAGTCAAAAGATATGCCATCCAGAGTGAAATCTGAACATCTGACTTCAATTGGAAAAAAATCTCATCAAACAACAAAGTCTCTAAAAAAAAAATGGCACCATCAGAAAATTAGTCTCGCCAGCTTTCCGATGATATCTCGTTTCAAAACAAACACCTCCAGGATCAAAAGTTATGATAAAATGAAAAAAAGGGCTATTCGTGGGAAAATCAGGGACTACACAGGCTAAACGGGTGCAAATTTTCAGCTCCTGGGGGCCAGCGGTCGGTCCTCCATATGACTGCACCTACAAAAAAAGAAAAAAATAAAGCGCTGCCCAGAGGGCGGCAGTGGAGCGCAGCATGGGTGGAGAAGGGGTGGCGTTGCTCAATGGTGCCACCCGCTGGCAAGGAGCCCCCCCGGGGCTATGATGTGATCGAGGGGTAAGGGTAGGGGGTGCGGGGTTTGGCACAACTGGTGAGCAGCAGTGGCCAGAAGAAAAGAGCCCGGTGAAGAGTATGCCAGTTGGAGGTGTCGAAAAAGGCCAAAAATGGCGGGTCAGAGAAAAAAGCACGGGCCGATAGTGGGAGTGGAGAAATGGACCGGTCAATGATGTGATAGAATGGTACACAGGTACCACATAAATACAGTCCATAGGATTTTTATAAACTAAACCCACAAAATAAAAAATTTCCACCATATAAAATTTTAATATGCCCAAAATTTTAATAGCCTGAAAATATGAAATTTTTTGCAGAACATAATAAATTTTTTATTCTGCAAAAAAATATTGTACCCTGTACCTGGTGGGCCATACGGCCTGCTAGGTAAATTTTTTTTGCCTCACGAACAACTGACACTGAACATAAGCATATTATATATCATTTTTCATATCTCAGATGCTCTGGATCTGATGGCGAGGTCTGATCTACCTGAAAATGCACCAGAAGCTTCGCAACTCCCAGATCTGACAGATCTTCAAACCCTCATAACTATGGCATAAAATGTCAGAATTAGGCGAAACAAAAGTTGATCTTGACTTTTTCGATAGGCTTGGACTCGAAAATGAGCTCATATTTCCTCCAATGTGTGCCAAAGCAACCATGCAAGAACACCCAAATAGAGAGACAAACTCGAGGTATGAAACCCTTGAGGAATCTCGAACGAACTTTGCGATGAATCTTTCCAAAAATCTGAGAAGGGGCTGCAAATCAAGGCTCTGATACCATGTTAGAAACCCATGATCAGATTTGCAAACCAGAAAAGCCTTCCACATAAGAGAAACAAAAAAGCAAGAGATTTGCAAGAAGATGTGCAAATATTATTATTCGAGAATTCAATAAATTACAAGATATGATTTGCTTTATAAAAGCAAAGATGCCTAAACCTAATCTTATCTTGAGCAACAAGATAGCTTGATAAGATAAAGATGAAAGCCTAAAACTTAGGAATTAAATAAATCCTAAGTCAACTTATGCAAAGTGTAATTAAATATTAATTACACTAACATGGCTTCTGCTCCATAGACAAGAGAAAATGGCGTTGCTCCTGTTGGCATGCGGACACTGGTTCTGTAGGCCCATAAGGCGGGATTGAGTTGAACATGCCAATCCTTCCCTGAATCATTCATAGTCTTTTTCAAGATTTTCAATATTGTTTTATTTGAGGCCTCTGCTTGGCCATTCCCTTGTGGATAGTAAAGTGTTGAATATCTATGTTGGATGTGAAATCTCTCACAAAGTTCATCAACATCCTGATTTTTGAATGGACATCCATTATCTGTAATAATGGAGTTAGGAATTCCATACCGACAAATAATATAGTTGAGTATGAATGCTGATATTTTTTTGCCGGTAACTTTAGTAAGAGGGACTGCCTCAATCCACTTGGTAAAATATTTTGTAGCTGTGATGATGAACTTATGCCCATTCGATGAAGAATGATGAATCTTTCCCACTAGATCTAACCCCTATTGAGAAAATGGCCAGGTTGGTGTGAATGGTTGAAGTTCCTGGGTAGGAGCATGAATGAGATTCCCATGAATTTGACATTTTGAGTATGTTTTTACAAAAGTGAATGATTCCCTCTCCATTGCAGGCCAGTAGTAACCCATTCTAATCAATTTCTTGGATAAGGTCAGTCCACTTGAATGAGTACCACAGATGCCACCATGAACTTCTTGTAAAGCTTTCTCAAATTCCTCACGTTCAAGACATCGAAGTAAAGTACCATCAAGACCACGGCGATAAAGGGTGTCAGCTATAAGAGTGTAGCGAGTGGATTGGCAGATGAAATTATGTTTTTGGTTATGGGATAAATCGGGTGGCAAGATATCGTCTTTGAGGTAGGCATAAAATTTTCCATACCAAGGTGAATCGGACCCTACCAAGTGGCAAATGATTTGGATTTCAGGGGTATCATAAGTAGGTGTAAATGATTGTTCCACCAAAAATTCATAAAGATTCAGAGTTTCTGGGATTTGTAACAATGATGTGATCGTAGCCATGGCGTCAACTGCTTTATTATCAAGCCTTGGAATTTGTGTGAATTTGATGTCCACAAAATATTTTTTGAAGTCATCAACCATCTTTTTATAGGGTATTAATTTGTAATATTTAGTTTGATAATCATCATTGATCTGATAGATGACTAGCTGTGAGTCGCCATACACCTGTAATTCTATAATTCTCCATTCCAGTGCTATTTTGAGTCTAGTGATCAATGCTTCATATTCGGCTATGTTGTTGGTGCATGGAAACATCAGCCTATATGATCTAGGAATGGTGTGTCCTTGAGGGGTGATGAAAAGTATGCCTGCCCCCGATCCATGTTGAGTGAAAGAACCATCAAAATATAAGGACCATGGTTGTTTAGATTTTGCAGTAAAGACATCAGCATCTAGAAATTCAATGTGCAGGGGATGATCTGCTTGTAGTGGTGCTTCAGCTAATTGATCAGCGATAACTTGTCCTTTGATTGCCTTGCAATCAACATAATGGATGTCAAATTCACTCAAAATCATTACTCACTTTCCTAACCTTCCTATTAATGATGCTTTGCTCAAAAAATAATTGAGTGGGTCAATCTTTGAAACCAGATTGATTGTATGGGTTAGCATGTAATGCCGAAACTTTTGTGAAGCAAAAAATACTGCCATACAAGCCTTCTCAATAGAAGTGTAGTTGAGCTCATGACTTGTCAGTGTTCTACTGATGTAATAAATTTCATGTTCCTTTCCTATAGAGTCTTCTTATGCTAGCGGTGCCCCCAGAGATGTCTCTGTTGTAGCAATGTATAAGATTAGTGGTTTGTCTGGATTTGGTGGTACAAGAACTGGTGGAGACATTATATATTATTTGATTTGTTGAAACACCAATTCACATTTGTCATCCCACTTGAAAGGAATGTTCTTATGTAGTAGATGAGTGAAAGGTAAACTTTTGTCGGCCAATTGTGCAATGAACCTCTGTATAGACTGCAGTCGTCCCTGTAGTGATCTCAATTGACTGATGTTCTTTGGTGGAGGCATTTCCATGATTGATTGTACTTTCACGGGATCTACCTCAATTCATTTTTCTGAAACAATGTACCCCAAGATTTTTCCAGGTTTGACCCCAAAAACACATTTCTTGGGGTTGAGGCGAACTTTGAATTTCTCTAATCTTGCAAATATTTTGGTCAATATTTCAAGATGTCCTTCTCTAGTGTATGATTTTGCCAATATGTCATCTACATAATCTTGCATGAAGATATGCACCATGTCATGAAATATTGTAGTCATGGCTCTTTGATAAGCAGCCCCAACATTGTTCAAACCAAAAGGCATGACGTTCCAACAGTAGGTTCCCCATGGACATGCAAAAGTTGTTTTCTCCTGGTCTTCAGGTGCAATCTTGATTTGGTTGTATCCAGAAAAACCATCCATTAATGAATACATGGCATGGCTAGCTGTTAGATCAACTATAGTGTCGATGCTTGGGAGTGGGAAGTCATCCTTACGACATGTTTTATTAAGATCCTAGAAATCTGTGCATATTCTCACAGTTTTATCTGGCTTAGATACAGGAACAATGTTAGAGATCCATTCTGCATAATCAATTGGTCTTATGAAGCCCACATCAAGGAGTTTTTTTAGTTCTTCTTTAACCAATAATGCAACATGAGGGTGCATCTTTTTGAGTTTTTGTTTCATCGGCTTGGCCCCTGGTTTGATAGACAAGTGATCCATGATAAGATCAGGATCAAGACCAGGCATGTCAACGTAAGACCACGCAAAATTTACTTAATTTTCCTTCAGGAATTCCATGAACTCTGGTATTTCTTTCTCTGTCATTGATGCAACTAACTGTAGGATCCTTTATTTGTCTACAGTTTGAAGGTTGACTGCATTTGTAGGCTCAATCAGAATAGGTGATCGCTCATGGTAGTGCTCTAGGAGAGTGTCAAGATTCCCATCGTCTGGTGCGTCAAAGAGGTTTTCACCATCTGATACTCTCTTTATTTTATCTTTTGTTTGATCTAATATTGCTAGATTCTAGTTTTCACCATTAGATCTTTCTTTTTTATTTTTACTTTTGCAGCTAGGAGACTTGGAACTCTCCTGATCAAAAACTCTATGTCAAAAATCACTGGTGGAACAATCATTCGTATCATTTGCAGAAAGGAAGTTTACAATGGCTTCATCACTTGGAAACATAGGTATGTCAATAGGTTCAGTTGAATCCCAATTAATGAGATTAGGATAAATCAAAGGTATTGGTTCATCAGGTTGTGTGAAGTCAGCTATGGTTAAGGTCATAACGGAGTGGTCGGTAGGATCCGAGGTATGAGGTGGGTCAATGATGATACTGTCCTCATGATAATCTTGTTCGTTTAGATCTGACTCAGTATCACTAGAATCATAGTCAATTTGTGGTTCAGATTCTTGTGGTTGGGTCCCTCAACCTTGTCCTTCAATTAGAGTTGAGGCATATTGTTGTATTACATCAACCTCTTTGTCCCTCCAAAACTCATTATTGTAAATGGTGTCCCATTCATATTCAATAGAGTTTGTGTTAGAATTGTTATCCACAAAGTTTAGAATTGTTGCCAAACACGCTTCTCGTGAATCTAAGCCTTCTTGCAATGTGAAGATAGAGCCATGTAGTTTTTTGGATGTGCTTTCTTTGGAGTGAGTATCATAACCTAATCAAGTTTTCTCTTTTGCAACAAGTCCACGGAGGTGAATAGGTTCAACTACTCCTTCCTTCCTTTTTCCGATAGGACCATTATCATAGCCCATCTTCTGCATGATTGTATACCCTTTTCCATATTTGTTTGTGGGTAATTTGACATTAAAGATTGCTTCATCTTCATCTTTATAGAGCCAATTTAGAATTTCTGTATCCTCAGGATTTCCCATGGGGAGTTTTTCTTTGATGAATTGTCCATTAAATTTTGTGATTGGCTCTATTGGTGGTTGCTTTGATGTTGATGCTGCTGATATTTGATGTTCCCCGATAGATGGTTGTCCATGTGATCGAGGTGATGTAGGTAAATTGGAAAGACAAAGAGAGTATTCCCCAACTCCATGATCCTTGAATTTCATTTTTTTGTCAAAACTATTGGTCAATTGACTGATTTGTGTGTCAATCTTTAAAGAAGTCTTAGCATGAGCTTCTCGATTGTTAGGGACCAAAGTATCTTGACTAGATTTTATGTTGGCACAAGTTTAAATATTGGAATTATCAAAGGGAATCGTGATTTCTTGTCCATCATAAGGAAACTTAAGACATTGATGATAGGTTGATGGGACAACTTGCATTTCGTGGATCCAAGGACAACCCAACAAGATGCTATATGCAAGATCATGGTCCAGTACTTGACAGAAAGTATTCTTTATAACAGGGCCCACTCTGATTGGCAACATGATTAGACCCTTGGATGCTTGTTCTTCATCATCATAAGCTTTTATGGTAATATTTCTTCTGAAGTCAATGGATTCCTCAGAGAATCCTAAAGCCTTAACCAACTTCATAGTACAGATGTTCAAGCCAACACCTCCATCTATTAGAACTCGTCTGATACGAAACTTGTGAACCACGACTTCTAAGTACAATGATGAATTATGGGGATGAGTTATGGAAACGTCATATTTTTCAGAGAATGAAAGGCAAGTGGGTGAGGACAAGTGTCCTACCATGGCTTGAAATTGGTTCACATCCAAATCAGTGGATACATTTGTTTGAATGAGGGCTTTTTCGAGAATTTCCTTCTGGGGAAATCTTCAATAAGTCCAGAATAGAAATTTGAGCGGGGGTTTTCCAAAGTTGATTGACCAAATCATATTGATGTTGAGGTGGAGGTTCAGTGGATTTTGAAGAGGCACCCTTTAAGACAACTTTGGCTTGCGCCCTTGTTCATTGCATTGACTTCTCTATATTCCACCTTCTTGTTGACTTTAATGACATTTACCCACTCATTTTCTGTGTAGAGATGATTGATTATATGATCGTCATTGATATGATTCACATTTTTTTAGAAGACTCACCCTTTTGATAATTGGGCAAAGGGTTTTGAAATGCTTGGTGGTCTGCGTTGGATTGTTGATGTCCTTCTATTGTGATGATGTCATTGTCGATTAAGTCTTGAATGGCATTCTTCAAGGCTTGGTAGTTATTCGTGCGATGACCTTTGCACCAATGATAATCACAATAGTATGCCTCATTCCATGATGGAGGCTTTACACTGGGTTCATAATTTCGTTGAGGTGGAAAAGTAATGACATTTTTGGCCATCAACTCTTTGAATGCAGATTCTAAGGATTGACCCAATGAAGTGAAAGTTCTTTTATTAGAGAAGAATGAAAATTTTTGCGGATTTGTATTCAAGGTGTTCCCTAAGGAATTGTGATTGTTATTGGTTCCTTGGTAACCTTGGTTGTTGGAAGTCCCTTGATTGGGAGTAGAGTGTGGATTTGTATTGTTCCTCAGAGGGGGAGGATTATTTCTGTGATTTGCAATCGAGTTGACATTGTTGTTGCGAATGTTTGGAGTACTGAGGACAAATGGTTTGGTTGAAGCATGATTCACGTCAACAACACCATCATTCACCATGTTTTTGTTGCGAGTCCAGAATTTGGACTTGTCCTGATTATTGTGATGGTTGGATGAGCTAGGATTATCTTTGTCATGTTTTATTACTCCTCTTTTGACTAAAGCATTTTGAATGATTATGGAATCTTCAATCATTCTCTCAAAAGGAGGACAATGTAAATTCAAATGATAGCTCATTTCTAAATTTAAACTGTTAATGAAAGTAACCATCTTTTCCTTTTCAGGAACATGACGTGGATATTTGGCAAACATTCTTCTCCATCTCTGAAGAAACGTATTGAAAGATTCGCCAGGTTTTTGTGCAACTTTTCAAAGATCTATCATGGTGATCTGGTGTTGTATGTTGTAGGTATATTGTGATATGAATAGGTTGATCAATTCTTTAAATATCTTGACGTGAGGTGTAATCTTAGATAGCCATTCCATAGAGTGTACTCCAAGGCTCTTAGGAAACAATCGCAACAAGTGTGTGTCTTCATGAGCGAATTCTAATGTCATGTTTCGGAAGTCTTTGACATGATCAATTGGATCCGATTTCCCATTATAGCGATCAAATTTTGGCATTTCACAATTTTTGGAAAAATGAATCATGTTAAGACTTCTATCAAAAGGATAAGGACAAATTTCCTCTAGAGTATATTTCTTTGTGGTTGTTCCCCCTTGTAACTCTTTGATTTATCCTTGAAGTGCTTTGATTTGTTGGGTCAAAGCACTAAGATCAGAAAGGGGTGTCTCTTTAGGTTTATTTTTCAAGTTTTTAGTATTAAAGTCATGAGGCAATTTAGCCCCTGTTCGACTAGATAGCGAAAATATTTTTCCTTATCTCACTGCAAGATCTTTTCAATGGATTTATGGAATTTTGGATCTTTCTCAATCTCTCTAAGACATTCCTCATCTTGTTCCTCATCACTATCTATCTGTGTTTTGTTCATGTCTTTGTATTGGTGAAATGGATTTTCTTCTCTATTATCTGTATCTTTGTCAAAAAGTGGATTACGATTCGTGATGTAAAGAGGATTGCTGCTTTCACCCTCTTCTTGAATGTTTTGAGTATGTCCTTCTTGTTGAATTTTGTCCTTCAATTTATTGAATTGGGATCTTGTGAAGATAGGAATATGACTTTGAAAAATTCTTCTAAACTTATATCCTAGTTTTTTTTACAAGTGCGATGATGATGATATCTTGATCTAATAAGATGCAAAATATTATGATATGATCAAGGATGCTCCTAATTCTTGATTGTGCCTTCCAAAGATGAAGGATGTCAGAATCCTATTGGGGAAGTTGAACCAAAAATTAGAAAGATTTTTTAAAAAGTGCACTCTAAAAGTTTTGATCTTTATTTTTGAAGAAAGATTTCAAAGTCACTAAAGGATTTGATTAGGATGTGAAGGATATTGAATAGAAGGTTGTGGTATGTTGTCAAATTCAAGAGGTTGGTTATGATTATGCCATTGTGATAGAGCTAATCTCTGATAATAAGTTCGTGAATCTAAAGGATCTACAACATACTCATCAGTGAATCCTCTAACAAAGTCTTGGTATCTGTGAAGAAATCCTCGGTAGTGAAGCAAGACTTGTCGACTTTTGTAAAAGAATTTTCTCTTTTGCAATGTTTTCTTGTATCCTAATGGTTTCTTGGGTTTTCTGATCCTTTTAGACACTGATTTCTTGGAAAATTTTGTTGATTTCCAGTCTCTAAGCATTGGAAAAGTATTGGGAATGTTATTGGACCAATGGTATGAAAAACTTTTGAGTGATTTCAGTTGTTGTTCTTCATGTTCATTTTGGATGATCTCTTTATCTAAATTTTATGTGATGGAAGACACAACAAACATTTTTGAAAATAGTTGTTCTTAAAGCCTTGTACTAACATGAAGTGTTTGATCAAGAAAATGTTTTCAACAAATGTTTTCACATTTTTTGCACATGAAAGACAATTCAGACAGACTCACTCTTAAATGCTCAAGTAGGTCATTCTAGTAATCAACAACCCACATCTTAGAACTACATTGACTCACACAGCCGTGTCACCCCTGAAGGGGCACTCATGTTTTTGTCTTTTCTAGGTGCATACTCAGAGTTACGGAAGTGGATACTGGATCTCCTGAGAAAACAGTCCTTGGCAGTTATATAGTGAGTGTCTTGGGGGCAGATTCTTCCCTCCTCTTGCACTGTGATTATTAGAATGTTCAAAAACTGACTTCGGCTGGCCACTACACTAGGTTCGTAGTAAGGATTTCCATTCGGTGCGACAATAATAAACTCCCTCAGGAGACCTCCCAACCTTTAGAACAAAGGATTTGGCGATGGTTATCTTGCACACTACCAGAAAAAGAGGGTTTCCCCAGATTTGCTTTAAATTTTATAGTGGGGTGGAATAGCCTGGCTTTGGCTTGAACCCACTTGAGTCATTCCCGTAGGGTGAGTACTTTTTCCCACTATGACAGGCTCTCTAAAGGATGTAATTGAAATAGAAAAATTGCATGAAAACTTAGAAAGGCAAGTTTGGTATTTTGATCACCCAGTTAAGGGGAGAGCATAGACCTATTGCCAAATTCAAAGCAAGCAGATGTTCTTTTTAAATCCAAATCACAATGATCTAATCTAAGTAAAGATATTGCTTCACTAAAAATAAGTTTGTTCAATTTTAACTACAAGATCATTGTGTGGTGACTATCCTAGATTGCTCTATTTTATCCAGATGTGTCTACGCTAGGATTGCTTCATTTTAAAATCCAGAAAAAGAAAATGAATTATGTCTGCGGAAGGCGTTAGACTCAGAATTTTGTATTTTTTTTACAACCCATATGCGCTAGAACAAAAGGTATATGCACCAGAGGATATATGCACTGGAACATAGGATATATGCGCCATAACAGAGGATATATGCGCTAGAAGAAAGATTTATATGATCTTAAAATAGTTTACTGTGTGCCAAAGAAAGGTTACTGTATGTGCCTAAATAAATACTATATGCACCTAAATAGTCACTAGATGTGCCTAAACAATCACTAGATGTGCCTAAACAGTCACTATATGCGCTCCAGAATCTTGCAAAACAAAAGAGTTAAAACCATGTATGCATGACAAATTTTTTTGAATGTGCCTAAATGTCAATTTTTTTTTCAAAAATTGACTCTAGAACGCGTAACTGTCAAAAGAAACTCGCAGATAATGTTAATTTGTGGGTTCGGGCCCCACAATGGGCACCATTTTATGTGTGTGAAATATTGGATCAATCTAAATGAAAATCAAACACATATCAATAAGACATTAAATCAAGAAAATTGAAAAATAAAACAGAATAAGCAAAACGTTATCACAACTTTTCCAAAACCGTCTTATCTCTCTCTAACTCCAGCATTTTGTTGCTTCCGATAGCTCTCAGATCAGTAGATCAAGCTCAACAAAAGGACAACATGAAGAATGAGATTTTAAAATGCATATTATGCTAAATGCAAAGCTCTGTTAGAATGAAAGTATGGCTGTGATGCTGAAAATGATACGATTGCATAAGCAAGATGAAAGTATGGCTATGTAAATGCGTGCATAGTGTGTATGCGTAATGTGTATAAGTTGTAACCAAAGCTTGGATTTGCACTAGCATTTATAGAGTTTTCAAATAGATTCGATTCACTGATTTGATCGACGGCCCGTATTAAGCTTGTTCGAATGGACGGTGGCAAATTTTTGAAAGTGGAGAGGGAGATGGAAGGTTTCCCTTTTCCTTCAATTTTTCGTCATTGAGTTTCAAAGGGAAATTTCCATTTCGAAGGATGATATTAGCATGAGTTAGAAATAAAAAAATTGAATTTGTTTAATTTGTAAGTGAAGACGAAAATGGAAACTCGCATAATTAAATAAATCATATTTAATTATGTTTTAGAAATGAATTAGGGTGAGATGGAAAATATTAAATTAAATATTTAATATTTTAATTTGAGGATGAAAAGAATATTCCATTATTTAAATATTCAAAATATTCAAACTTTAGAATATGATAATCAAATATAAATAAATTATGAGAATTTATTTAATTTAATTAAGTGGAAGGTAGAAGGTGGGATGAAGAAGATATTCCATTATTTAAATATTCAAATATTCAAACTTTGGAATGATATGATAATCAAATATAAATAAATTATGAAAATTTATTTAATCTAATTAAGTGGAAGGTGGAAATGCCAATAATTAAATAAAATTATTTATTTAATTAAGGTAGAAGAATTAGAAAAATGAACGATATAAATAAATAATTAAATTTATTTATATGTAGAGGACTTTAGGGGAATTAATTAAATAAATCATATTTAATTAATTAACAAGCTTAATCATGATCATTTTTAAACATATACAATATCTTTGGTAGAAATGAGGCTATGTGTAAGAAGTTTGTAGAGGAAATGCATAAAGAGTTTGAAATGCCAATGTTTGGGGAGATGAATTTCTTTCTTGGGCTACAAATCAATCAAATAGATAAAGGGATATTCATTTCACAATCTAAGTATGTCAAAGAGATGTTGAAGAAGTATGGAATGGATGCCTCCAAACTAGTATGTACTCCTATTGTGACTAGTTGTAAATTGAGAAAAGATGATGTTTCACCTAAGGTTGATTACATAAAGTATAGATCTATGATAGGTGGGTTGTTATATCTGACTGCTACTAGACCATATATCATGCATGCAACTTTTCTTGTAGCTAGATTTCAAGAAGATCTTAAAGAAATACATGTTGCAACAATGAAGAGGATATTTAGATATTTAAGAGTCACTCCAGATTATGGTTTGTGGTATCCTAAGGATATTGATTTCACATTAAGTTCTTATAAATATGTAGATTGGGCTAGTTGTGTTGATGATGGGAAAAGTACAAGTGGTGGTGAATTATTTCTTGGATGTAGATTGGTGTAACGGTTGAGTAAGAAACAAGATTTAGTTTCTTTTTCTACTATAGAGGCTAAGTATATTGTAACCGCATCATGTTTTCCAAAAGTTTTATGGATGAGACAAACATTGATGGATATTAGAGTTGTATATGACAAGCCTATATCTATCTTTTGTGACAATACACATGCAATTGACATTTCAAAGAATCCAATAGTACATTCAAGGAAAAAGCATATATCTATCAGGCATCACTTTTTGAGAGAAAAGGTTATGGAGAATGAAGTGAAGCTTGAGTATGTTCCTACAAAGGATCAGATTGTTGATATATTTATGAAGGTTCTCCCTAAAGATACTTTTGAGTATCTCTAGGAGAAGTTGGGGGTTATTTCCCCTCCCTGTTTGAACTAGATGCATATATGGATGCATTAATCCAATTGTTCTATGGATCTATCTCTTGTTTGGACTGATGTTGGTGGCTACCTATTAGAGGAAGTGGGTAGTGTCATCTATTGTCATTTTTGTTGAGTTTTTGACTTATTACAGTGTACTCCTAAGGGGGAGTATTAAGAGCAGGTATTTTGGTTCAGTGTCAAAGGGGGAGAAAAATGTAAAATATTATACCCTTTTCCATTGATGTCAAAGGGGGAGAGAGAATCATGTGAAAAATTAGAGAAAGTTTTGTATGTTGTCTAATTATTATTGTCAAAGGGAGAGAGACTCTTGTAAGGGGGAGAGAATTCAGGAATGTTGTGTAGGCTATATAATCTGAAAAAAAAGGGAGAGTGAGTTCATAGTTGTTGTCTTTTCTTTGCTGGCTTTTCACATCTTATGTTGCCATCAATGACAAAGGGGAATATTTTTGCAAGTATGGAGGTATTTTCATTGATGTCAAAAAGAAGTCTATTGACTAGTGTTGTCATTGATTTTAGTTATGGGATGAATATGTTGAAGATATTGAGAAAATTGTGAAAAAGAGGAAAATAGGTTGTGCATGTATAGTTGAGATCTTGAGGAAGTGTTGGGTGTACATGGAGCTATCTTTTTGTTTTAGAGTTTTAAGATGAGTTGGAATGAAGAAATGAGCTAAGATGATGTCTCTAGTACTTGGTTTCCAAGTGATTTTGAGAAATTTTGATAAACAAAGTAACCTATGTTGTGCAAGTGTTTATAGCATGCTTTGATATTATGCTCCATGTTTCTTTTGTATTGGTGTTATTCATGTGAAAATATTACAAGTTATTCAAGGTTGTCAAAGGTTTTTATATTCATAATTTGGCTTTATAAATCATTGTATAATGTGAGATATTTTCACCAGTGTATGATCTAGTTGTTCAGTGATGTTTTCTATGGCTTGGGAGAAATGTATTTTCTCCACATTTCTCTGTTATTTGGCTTTAGGTTGTGCAAACTTGGGAAATTGTTTATAATGATTGTATCTTTCTGTATTCAATATTTTACTTAATTTGGTGCAATACAAAGTGAATTTCATTTATCAGTATGCAAGTAAGGGTTACCAATTCTTCTGAGATTGAATTATTTGTATGATGTAAGCTTGGGTGAAGTGTTTGATGAATCTTAAGTATTTCATGGATTATTCTATATTGTGTTCAAGTGAATTATGTTGTCCAAAAATTACAGATTGATTTGTGGAAGAATGTACTTAATGTTTATGGTGTTTTGCATGGGTGTTGGTCAACCTTGTGTTTAACACTGAATGTGAGCTTATGAAAGAATTTTGAACTATTTTGGGATCTATTTTGGTTCTAACTAAGGGTTTATGTATCTCCCCTTCATTCCTATCAATCGTGAGAATGTTTAAGTTTTGACCTATTTTGAATTTGTTTGTACAATGGATAGTTACTAACATTGGAGAAGGTTTTTGAGGTTGAGGATGATATAAATATGTATGGCGTTGTTGTGAGTTGAGGTATGGAAAAAGTAAGAATCAAGATAGATGCGAGTGATGTGTGTGATGCAAATTTGAGAAAATCAGTGCAAATTTCAGTGTTAGGGTTCCAAAAAGGCAATGAGCTGAAGGCATCCAAAATCATTCATGCAAGAATGTGAAAGTGTACAAGAAATTTTGGTAGATTCCTTGTTGCATTGAGAAGTTTTCTCTATGTAACATTCTTCTTCTATTTTCTTGTATTTCTTTCTATGGCATTGGGCCCTAGTTGTGAGCCTTTTTGGACAGTTTGTCCTATTCTAGCAGTGAGCCCTTGTATCGATTTTGATATTACTTATATTTTGAGCTAATCCTCATTGTGGTTTTTACCTTATTAGGTTTCCCACATAAATTTGGTGTTCTCTTGTGTATGGTGTTACTATTTTAGTTTTATTAACTACATTTCATGTTTAATCATATTGAAAAAATAAGGGTTTAATGAATGCATGTGGATCTAATTACTATTGAGGGTTTTAATCTTTAATCTACTACAACTTATTCACCCCCCCTCTTAGTTGTCTTATTCATTTCAATAGAGTAGTCATCCCTACATATCGATAGACCACAAGATCCTCCTCATAAATGTCCCACAATATGATCACGGTTTGGAGAATAGCAATGTGCTCCCAAGCCTAGATGTGTAAGAAGGTAACCCCAACTAATAAGCTATGTTGTCACACATATACCATCTAAATATTTTCATGATATAGAGTCACCAAAATTTATGGTCCCCATGCATAAGTTTGGATATCCTCAATGATACCCTCTAGTATTACACCCTAGTTGAGGTTAAATCCATGATTGCATCTATCTAGCATCAAGACTCCCATGACGAGTCCTCCAATCACAAGAGTCAAATTGCTAACTTGGCCACAATACCTTTACAGGTCAATCTAGCCACTCTCAAAATGAATTTGATCTACTTCTAGAACCCTGAACATGGAAGCAATGCCTATCTCTAAGTCAAATACGATCCTCTCACTATAAATATGTACTTATAGGATGTTCCATACATCCTCCAGTGTGATCATAGCATTTCTTGTCAGGAGGTGGAAAGAAGAGGTTTTTGAATGCCATTAGTCTATGAATGCAACCATCATCATGAGATGTGTCTTGATCTATAACATATAGAAAATGTGGTATATAGTGACTAATCCCAAGAACTCATCCTCCTCATCCTCAAAATTAATCATATGACCAAGAATCATGGGCCTCCACTCACGTGACTATAGTGGATGAAAGAACTCCTGCATGTACAATGCGTATAACGTTAATTTTTCTAAAATTGAGGAAAAGATCCTATTTGAAACCCTAAAAATGTAAAAGCATGCCTTTATGCAAAGGCGTCACTTTGTCAATCTAGAACGTGCATCACTATTTTGCAATAGCATCATTGAAAGGAAAAGGTATGGAACCATGTCAAATGCATCGCTAGAAAACAAAAGCACAGTACTAAAATTTAGCAAATGTGTGGCTTTGAAACTTTGTAGAGGCATAGGTTTGTTTGCAAAAGCATGATAATATACTAAACACCAACATAGTTTCTCTAGAGTGATGCTATTTAGAAAAAGCATTGCTAACCATTACAAAAGTGCTACTGAAATAGCAATGTCTTTGTTTGACCTAATATAGCATACATTTCGCTATCTTATAGTACATGTAAGGAATTTTTTTTGGGGTACATACTAGTGGTCTTGTAGTTGCTAACCATTGGAACTCAAAGACTCTATTTGCACGGTGTAGGGGAAGCACAAGATCCACCATTCCATTAGTCGCACTGCTAGGTCTCTCATAAAATATCTCTAAGAGCTCTCAAAATTCTCAAATTTAAGTGTGCAAATGAGTTTGAAAGTGACCGCTACCTCTTATATATGCATGGAAAATTAGGTTTTTCACCTTGAATGCACTACTTGACCTAGGGTTTTTGTCTTGGATCTATTTTTGTCACCTGATATCCTATTATGATATTTTATCCATATCTTGTGGATTGTTTTGCAATTGAACTGATCCTACATCCTTATTATGATCTCAACTTGATTTTTTTTTTCCCTCAATCTATCGAGGGGCATTATACTAGCATCCATTGCTTTCATTGAGGCATAGTGGGGCATAAAAAAAAAATGACGAGTTTTTAAATTTTTGATCTAATCAACAATGTTGATCTAAGAGGCATCAGTTCTTTGAACCAATGTAGTAGGTACCTCGCTTCAAAGATATGAAAATGTAGAGACTTAAAATTTTCCTGGTCAATATCACACATTTGATTTGATTTACTGACATCATTTTCATCTTGATTCGATCATTCTCATCTATTTAATTAAATGATCCTAATTGTTTAATTAAATCCATCATTTTCTTTTATTAATCAGTTAATTAATATTATTGCATTAATTCACCTCTTTCATGCTAATTTTAATCCTATTTGATTAAATAATTCAAATTATTTAGTTAAATCCCTTAATTCCTCTCATTTGATTAAATAATGCCAATTTTTTAATTGAATGTCATAAATTCCCCCTTTTAATTAAATGATCTAATTGTTTAATTAAAATCTTAAATTTTCTTATCTTGCACAATTAAAGAATATCCTAATTATTTAATTGACTAATATCTTCTAATTCCTCTAATTTCTCCCACTTGCAAGAGAACATTCTTGGGGAATATTCCTCCAATTCAAATCCAAGCATTTCGATCCAAATGGAAATATCTTCCAATGTTCTTCCTAAAATCATGGGATTGCACATTCTAACAATATTCAATCTCATCCATGGATTTGATCATTGATCCATGCCATTCTCTAACATTCATTTCTATCCATTGATTAGCTAAATAAATCTTAGCCATTGATTCATCTGAAAATCCTTTAAATAGCCCCCATTTCTATGATTAAATCATCCACAAAGCATTTGAGCAATTGCACTATAGTCATTTTCATCCTCATTTTTAGAGCATTTCATCCATTTTCATCAATTTCACCATTAGAAGATAATTACACATCAACTCAACAATGGGATGAGGTTTTCTTGAGTTTAATTAGGTTTCTTTCATCAATTTCATGTTATTTCATGTTTAATGGATTCCTAGTTATCTTTGCAAGAATTTCATTAGGAATATGAGTTAATTAGTTTAAATGCTTGGTTTCTTAGTTGATTCTAGTTACATTTAAAATAGTTTTATTTCATGTTCATAAGGGGTTATGTCTATTCAAATTATTTTCATCCTTGGAGATGGTTTTTTTAGTAAGTGTCATTTTATTAGTTAATGGTGTCACTTTATTAAAGGTTGTTAAACTTATAGGTTCCCATTTATTTTCTACCATTTCTTACTCTCATATTCTTAGAACACTTCCAATTACTAACTCATCTAAGTATTTTGAATCAAGTGTTATTGTTTGGAGATTTTGTATAGGGGTCACTACCAATAATTATTCTTCATATATCCTTACTTGAATGTTTTCCCAATCTAGATAAGAAGTTAGTGTTTTGGTTATAAGTGGTTCCTTAATCCTTGTAACTTATTTCTCTAAATCTATTTAGTTTTTCCATTATATTCAATTTATCCCTCTATGTTTTCTATAATTTAATTTAATCTCCCATGATAGAAATGATTTGTGGTATCTTCTTTCTTACTTTCCTAGTTGTACCCACAATGGAACACTCAATAATACCCTCATTGGAACACTCATCTTTTTCATTCATATTTTCTACCACTATCCTTGAGTGCTAATTTTTCCTCTTTTTCTGCTTCTCCCATTCTTCTATGGTATCTTTTCTTTCAATTCTTATTTTTTTAATCTTCTCTCTTTTGTATTAATTTCCATTTCCAACTTAATTATTTCAATAATATCAAATTTACTTTTTTTTGTCCTTTTTCCATGGGTTTCTCTAGTTTGGATTTCCATTAATCCTTAAATATCTCAAATTATTATTCTAAATTTTGAGCAATCACCTATTTTCAAGAATCTCTTTAGATTCCTCCCCTCTTTCCATTTTTCACCCCTTAAGTGTCTACTCCCCTCTCACAAGGGTAGTACCTAAGGGTTATGTACATAAAAAGATTTCATGTTGTTACTCTTATTTCTTCTATTACTATCGCTTTTATTCCTTTACCATCTATTTTATTCACTACTCATTCTAAGGTCTCCACAATGGAACCAATTTTGGCAAGAGGAAATGGATAATTATAGTGTAAATATCTATACCCTAATATCCATTATGTTTTATGTTTAAACCCTATAATATATTTTGAGAGAAAAAAGTAAGTGTGGTAAGAAAACATATCTATTAATATCTCATATATAACTTTGATAAAGAAAAAATTCATTCATAACGCATATATTGATTGAATTTTTATACCTCCATAGATTTATAGATTCATATAATAGATACAATAGTAGGTCTTAGTATCTACTTTGTATTGTATTGTATTCTATTCTATTTCTTCTCTTCTCCTTTCCTAATTTTGATATCTATTACATGCATATATTAATAATTTTTCTCCTAGGGAAACATGAACCTTATAGGGAACCTCTTATTCCATCTTGTTTTTTTATGGTAGGTTGTGATAGATTTTAGTCTTTTCCATGTATCCTGCTAATAGTCTTAAGACCTTTTTTGCTAATGTGACCCAATCTATGGTTCCACAATATATATGTATTTTTAGTGCCGATTATGTTGTCAGAGTTACATCAAGTAGAGACATTCATCCTAAACAAAGTCCCTATTTGAGATCTTTTAACTATCACCAAAATTTCTCTTACCAACCTACAACTAGAATTGTCAAATATCACATGCATTCCAAAATCAATCAACTTCGATATTAAAAGTAAATTTCTTGCAAGTACTAGAATATGAAAAAATCATCAAGAGATTTATTCCTCCCATCATTGAAACAAAAATT
Organism: Sequoia sempervirens; assembly: GCA_007258455.2. NCBI lineage: Eukaryota > Viridiplantae > Streptophyta > Pinopsida > Cupressales > Cupressaceae > Sequoia > Sequoia sempervirens. Next base: position 1,089,224,810 of record VDFB02271358.1, on the reverse strand, counting down.
TTCCTTTCCCTTACCAAGAATATCCCCATCATATACTTTTTAAGTAGTAAAAAACTCATTGTGAGGATTCATATGGTAGGAGCAACCTAAATCAATAAGCCAACAATAATTACTAACACTTTACTCTCCTCTTTCTAGGGATCTTATAACATCCTTTAGACTTATCGTTCCTTTTATCCCATTTAGGCCCTTTATCTTTGGACCTTCCTGACACACATAAGGAATTTTGGGAGCCAAAATTAATAGGAATTCTCCTCATCTCCCATGGTAGAAGTATGGAAATCATGTTGTCCATATTTGTCTCTACTTTACCACTACATATGGCAATAATTATATTTTCCAAATTTTCAAGAAAATAACAAAGAAACAAGATATATTTATCATCTTCTAATTTATCATCTATTGATGCAAGACTTATAATTTGATGAATATAACCTTCTTTTGAGATACAACTTGTTATACAAGATTTTTGTTTGATATATATCATATATTCTCTTCCACAACTTGTATGTGGTGTCTTTTGTGGAGACATTCAAAAGGAAAAAAATTGTGAGACATAACCATATGATTCCTCATGCCTTATTGTATAAATTTTTCCAATCTTCAGTAGATATTGCAACTAGTTTACTTTCTTGTGAAACTGAAAAACTATTGTGCTCTCTCTCCAAGGAGATCCTCTATCTTTAGTTTCCACATTTCATAACCTATGTCATTGAATTTCTCAATATCCTAGTCAGAGATATAAGCCATGGTATATAATCATCTTCATAAATTTACAATATAAGACAAGACAATATCTCCCATTGCAAACAAAAATCCCTCAACACTGAAGACAAAGGTGTAATGCCCCGCCAAGCAACCCCAAAGGATACTAATACATCTAACATTTATGGCACCAATTTTTTTTAAAAAGTACTAATATACATCATAATAATCATATATCACACGAAATGAAACTAAACATGAACTACATATAACAAATCCCTCAGGTTTACATGGCTGCATTACTTTTCACAACAACATTACATCACCTGAAAGGTAAGTATACACCAGTAACCATAAGATAATATGAAAATGGACAATACATTAATCAAGGATTACAATATTACAATTTCGCTTCCCAACATGAATGGGGAAGATACAATAAAATGGAATGATACATTTGAAATGAAGGAGTACAAAGCTACATTACTGGATCCAACTCTGGTTCAACTCAGGAGTCACTGCAAGGTACAACTTTGCACTTCTCGATCGATGAATGGGGACCCAATGGGGTGCATAGCACATTCCACCCAACCACGTGGACCCGAAGGACCACCCCCCATGCTAAGAGATGACAAGAAGGACCCCAACAATAACCATCAAATAGAACAAGGATACAAGACTTCACAACAAGATCCACAATAACATAAGGCAATCTCAACACAAGATATAACCAACAAAAGATGTCTCCAACATAAGGAATAACCAATAAATCATCAACATACAAATGCCAACATGTGCTTCTAGAGGCTCAAGAATAACATAGAGGGAAACAAAGCATGCATGGTTGTTAAAGGAAGAGTGTCATCGCAATGTTGCATGGGTTACCCTGCAAATCTTCCTAGGCCCTGGCCCCCAACTTGGGTTACCCTGGTGACCTCTTACAAAACCCATCCCCACATGCAATCCAATGCGGAATCGATTATCTTTCATAAAGACAAGATAACGATCTTGCCATTCTAGGCCTTCTCAACTCATCCCCAAGTCTGAATTAGCCCTTGAGTCCATGAGCGAGGCATAATTTATATAGTTAAGTGTTTTAGACTACCTAATGTATTGATTTAGTTTTCACTTATTAGTCTAACTCCACATGAGTTACCCAGGAACCACTTTGTGTGCCGACCCCCATGATGAGCCACTCCCCTACTAACAACATATCACAAAAAACACAAAAAGGAAAGCCAATTTGCACAAGAAACTTAATCCAATAAAATAACTGCATCAGGTGAGGCATGTACCATCTCACGCTAGAATGAACTTCAAAGTAATGAAAACCACATCAAGTGTATGGCTCAAGCCACATAAACACAAACTAAGAGCAACATCAACCATTATCAAAGTGACAGGATCATAAAACCATACAAAAATCAATAAACTCTTCAGACTTGATATTGTTCTGACTTGCAAATTAGAAAAGAGTTCATCAAGGCTATGTGTATGCAAAGGAGTTGGCTTAGCTAGCAAAGGTAGTAGGGTATTTCCAGATTCAAGTCACAATTTCATTGTAGAGGAGAAAGAATCATTTATCTAACTCTATTGTGAAAGATTAGCAACAACACATAAAAATCTATTATACTGAAAGAAGCCGTATCCTTATTTGGATCTTAAATAGCATTGCATCAGGTATTATTTTGATAAACATATATGCAGATGTGGTAGGCGTGATGAGGTTTAGTTGGTAAGGAGAATGATGACTGATAGAGAATTTAAAAGACACCCACGTGTAGACAGATAGAAGACCATAAAATGGTACATACTTCATATGTGTGAGACAAACCACATTCACAAACACAAAAGATCTAAGCACTAGTCGAGAAATCTGCTGGGAAAATTCTTTAAAAATAATGAAATAATAAATCAGGCTCACATTGATGTCTTAGTGCCTAAATGAGAGTGGTGGAACGGGCATAAAGGTAAAATGCGAAAGCATAGATATGGGACATAATCCAAAATATTGAAGAAGATTTACATGCATCAGGGTGCAATGAAGACTCGAATCAATTAACAAAGTGTACCTTTTGAAAGAAAAGAAAGCCAATTTTGCACGTTGGTCTACTCTATAATGATGGGATCACAGTTTATCTCTCAATTCGAAAGTGATTGGTAACAATTATGCCTCAATCTATCTTTTTTGCATGTCCCACAGAGACACTCAAAACTCTGGACAAACTGTGTTGTGCATGCAACACACCAGATTCCTCAACCTTCGCCATCATCTACTCTACCTAGAATGGAAGGAACTTCCTCATAAAAACCCTTATTGAATGGCTCATAATCGATGTCCTCCTGATTGAGAGCAGGAATAGGTTCAGTGTTCTTCTTATCAATAGTAACCATAGGATTATCCTTCATATCATGCTCAATGAATCCTGCATCGACCCCCTTGGTGGTAGCATAAACCTTGTTCACTTCTTTGTAAGAAGCTAAGTGCAATTTCTTTCCCCCAGTGAGAAGGAAAGGAAACCGTGACAATATAGTTGTACCTCTGTGGAGACAAAATCATAGGTTCAGTAGCCCATTCCCGCCTAAGGTTAGAGGTGTTAGATAGAATATCCTTGCCATCCTAATTTCTTTCTTGAAAAATATCCTTCCACTAAATATTCCATCCATAAAAAGTAATTTCCCCCGCCATGCAAGGCAAACGTTTCCAAATTAAGCAGTATTCTCCCCATGATCCGCAAGGTATTCAATGTCATAGGAACCTCCACAAGACGTTACCGCCGTAGTGCTCAAATACATTAATTACTACATAAATGCAACCGTTTCAGTTCTCCATAATGCTATTAAGAGCGAAATAGAGAAGGTTGTAATGATGTGCCTGGTAAAAACACATTGCCTATCTTTACCTCTTATTAAATATCTCATAACAAAATGAATGTCGCTTGTTAATTGACTAGTGACTATTACCGGGGAAGTTACTGAGAATCTTCAATTATGATTACATATATTTATCATATTCTTATTATAGTTTTATTCTTTTGTTTAGACTTGTTTACACAAATCTATTTATTTCAAATTTCAATTTATTAACATCTATTATTCAATTATGTAAATGCTTCTATAAACTTATTCTAAAGCCTTTTTCTTCATTTGAAATTAAATACTAATTTTAATAAATATTTTCACCTTAATTTATTTAAACCAAATAAATTATTAATAATATTCTATTTAATCAAAGAAACAACAATAAAACAATTTAAAATCAAACGATACCCTACCTCCCACAATCGAAAAACAATACGATGATATCACAGATGGAGGGACACTACATCCTCCCCCCTAGGCTTTGACTTACTCCTGGAAGTCGAACTCAAGCATAACATGGTAACACAACAATATCAATGATCATAAGCATATCAACACCAAAATTAAAACATCAATTTCAACAATATCATCACGACATAATCAAATAACAAAAGACATCCAACAAAACAACTGTCAAACATAAAAGCTTTACCAACATGGTTACACGGTGGTTGTACTCATCCTTGTCAAGGATAATGGCAAGGTTGGGGAAACTTTCTTGTCAACTCTATTTTTCCACTTTATTCCCATTGGGTTTCATGAGGCTCACCTAGTCTTGCCAGAGCAGGTGGAATTGAAGCTTACTACCTACAATCCTACATAAAAGCAAACATTGTGTACACCATATATATATATCAAATCAGCCTAGTGTAGAGGGAATTGTCATATCGTATGCCTCTCATGAATGAGTGATATGACATCGTCCTTCTAACACTCTACAATTAGTGATACATCATAAAAAATCATCAGTAACAATTACTAATCAGATGCAACCATAGTATTAAATCCACATGTTAAACATAACCAATTAATTACCTTCATCATCAAGATTCGAAGCTGACTACCTAAAAATCATAAACTAAAATGGAAACATAACACATTAGCACCGGTTATTCATGCTAATTCATTGCCAAGATACACATTTCTGGTTAAACTTCATCATTTAAACATCATGTACTACATTCTATTCATTACTCAATGCAAAATCTCATAATATATGTGTCACAAGATCATAATTTATGGCCTTTTTAGAAATAGAAACATAATTATCACTTCAAAACACACATAATTTCAGATTTAACACACATTCACCGCATACACACTCAAATTCACTTCACAATAGAAACACCACAAAGAAACTCAAGGGTAACACAAGAGTTCCAAAATGCCTTTCCAGTAGGAAGGATATCGATGCATTGCGCACTACATTGAGGGTCCTATCCATTCCACTGGATTTCTGCACCATTGGACCTACATCACCCAGAGACAAACTAGGGCAACCAAGTACAGACTACACAAATAGACTGACACACCCTTATGAGTACGAGCAGCTAGGTCAACACAAAGGGCTCATAGTGCCCTAGTGTATGAACCTATGCTCTGATACCAAGCTGTAATGCACCGCCAAGCAACCCCAAAGGATACTAATACATCTAACATTTATGACACCATTTTTTTAAAAAAAGTACTAATATACATCATAATAATCATATATCACATGAAATGAAACTAAACATGAACTACATATAACAAATCCCTCGGGTTTACATGATTGCATTACTTTTCACAACATCATTACATCACCTGAAAGGTAAGTATACACTAGTAACCATAAGATAATATGAACATGGACAATACATTAATCAAGGATTACAATATTACAACATGAATGGGGAAGATACAATAAAATGGAATGATACATTTGAAATGGAGTACAAAGCTGCATTACTGGATCCAACTCTGGTTCAACTCAGGAGTCACTGCAAGGTACAACTTTGCACTTCTTGATCGACGACTGGGGACCCAATGGGGTGCATAGCACATTCCACCCAACCACTTGGACCTGAAGGACCACCCCCCGTGCTAAGAGATGACAAGAAGGACCCCAACAATAACCATCAAACAAAACAAGGATACAAGACTTCACAACAAGATCCACAATAACATAAGGCAATCTCAGCACAAGATATAACCAACAAAAGATGTCTCCAACATAAGGAATAACCAATAAAGCATCAACATATAAATTCCAACATGTGCTTCTAGAGGCTCAAGAATAACATAGAGGGAAATAAAGCATGCATGGTTGTTAAAGGAAGAGTGTCATCGCAGCGTTGCATGGGTTACCCTGGAAAATCTTCCTAGGCCCCGGCCCCCAACTTGGGTTACCCTGGTGACCTCTTACAAAACCCGTCCCCACATGCAATCCAATGCAGAATAGATTATCTTTCATAAAGACAAGATAACGATCTTGCCATTCCAGGCCTTCTCAACTCATCCCCAAGTCTGAACTAGCCCTTGAGTCCATGAGCGAGGCATAATTTATACAGTTAAGTGTTTTAGACTACCTAATGTATTGATTTAGTTTTCACTTATTAGTCTAACTCCACATGAGTTACCCAGGCACCACTTTGTGTGCCGACCCCCATGATGAGCCACTCCCCTACTAACAACATATCACAGAAAACACAAAAAGGAAAGCCAATTTGCACAAGAAACTTAATCCAATAAAATAACTACATCAGGTGAGGCATGTACCATCTCACGCTAGAATGAACTTCAAATTAATGACAACCACATCAAGTGTATGGCTCAAGCCACATAAACACAAACCAAGAGCAACATCAACCATTATCAAAGTGACATGATCATAAAACCATACAAAAATCAATAAACTCTTCAGACTTGATATTGTTCTGACTTGCAAATTAGAAAAGAGTTCATCAAGGCTATGTGTATGCAAAGGAGTTGGCTTAGCTAGCAAAGGCAGTAGGGTATTTCCAGATTCAAGTCACAATTTCATTGTAGAGGAGAAAGAATCATTTATCTAACTCTATTGTGAAAGATTAGCAACAAAAAAGAAAAATCTATTATACTGAAAGAAGCCGTATCCTTATTTGGATCTTAAATAGCGTTGCATCAGGTATTATTTTGATAAACATAGATGTAGATGTGGTAGGCGTGATGAGGTTTAGTTGGTAAGGAGAATGATGACTGATAGAGAATTTAAAAGACACCCACGTGTAGATAGATAGAAGACCATAAAATGGTACATACTTCATATGTGTGAGACAAACCACATTCACAAACACAAAAGATCTAAGCACTAGTCAAGAAATCTACTGGGAAAATTCTTTAAAAATAATGAAATAATAAATTAGGCTCACATTGATGTCTTAGTGCCTAAATGAGAGTGGTGGAATAGGCATAAAGGTAGAATGTGAAAGCATAGATATGGGACATAATCCAAAATATTGAAGAAGATTTACACGCATCATGGTGCAATGAAGACTCGAATCAATTAACAAAGTGTACCTTTTGAAAGAAGAGAAAGCCAATTTTGCACGTTGGTCTACTCTATAATGATGGGATCACAGTTTATCTCTTAGTTTGAAAGTGATTGGTAACAATTATGCCTCAATCTATCTTTTTTGCATGTCCCACAGAGACACTCAAAACTCTGGATAAATTGTGTTGTGCATGCAACACACCAGATTCCTCAACCTTCACCATCATCTACTCTACCTAGAATGGAAGGAACTTCCTCATAAAAACCCTTATTGAATGGCTCATAATCGATGTCCTCTTGATTGAGAGTAGGAATAGGTTCAGTGTTCTTCTTATCAATAGTAACCATAGGATTATCCTTCGTATCATGCTTAATGAATCCTACATCGACCCCCTTGGTGGTAGCATAAAGCTCGTTCACTTCTCTGTAAGAAGCTAAGTGCAATTTCTTTCCCCCAGTGAGAAGGAAAGGAAACCGTGACAATATAGTTGTAACTTTGTGGAGACAAAATCATAGGTTCGGTAGCCCATTCCCGCCTAAAGGTTAGAGGTGTTAGATAGAATATCCTCGCCATCCTAATTTCTTGCCTAAAAAATATCCTTCCACTAAATATTCCATCACAAAAAGTAATTCCCCCCACCATGCAAGGCAAACGTTTCCAAATTAAGCAGTATTCTCCCCCATGATCTGCAAGGTATTCAATGTCATAGCAACCTCCACAAGACGTTACCACCGTAGTGCTCAAATACATTAATTACTACATAAATGCAACTGTTTCAGTTCTCCATAATGCTATTAAGAGTGGAATAGAGAAGGTTGTAATGACGCGCCTAGTAAAAACACATTGCGTATCTTTACCTCTTATTAAATATCTCATAACAAAATGAATGTCACTTGTTAATTGACTAGTGACTATTACCGGGGAAGTTATCGAGAATCTTCAATTATGATTACATATATTTATCATATTCTTATTATAGATTTATTCTTTTTTTTAGACTTGTTTACACAAATCTATTTATTTCAAATTTCAATTTATTAACATCTATTATTCAATTATGTAAATGCTTCTATAAACTTATTCTAAAGCCTTTTTCTTCATTTGAAATTAAATACTAATTTTAATAAATATTTTCACCTTAATTTATTTAAACCAAATAAATTATTAATAATATTCTATTTAATCAAAGAAACAACAATAAAACAATTTAAAATCAAACGATACCCTACCTCCCACAACCAAAAAAAAAAATGATGATATCATAGACGGAGGGACACTACAAAAGGAATCCCCTTCTCAATAGAACCATTAGATCTAATGCTAAATTTTGAAAACAAGGTGAAGTAAAGCTAAAATACAAACTTATGCAAGTAAATTCATATATGAAAATTAGATTACCATATAATATTCAATAATGTGATTGTAAAATATATCAAAACAGAAAAAATAGAAAAAAAAATGATACAAAGTTTGAAGGGAAGGAAAGATTTTATGAAAGCTTCTCTCAAATACTCTAAGTGGACACACCAATTCTACTATTCCTTCACCGAAACAACACAATCAACCAATTTGGGCTCTCACATCCAGACATAGCCAAAGGACTTGCAGGTGATTTGAACACTCTCACCATGACAAAAATTGACCATACAACCTGACTCTGCACTTAGGAACCCTCTTTCACCTATCGCTTCATTACAAGCCTATGCATCCTTGTAGCCCTATCCAACTGGGACAGTCACAATACAAGTTTACTAAGGGCCAGAACCAGACAAAAAAATTACTCCAAACCACCACCAAAATAAAGGTGAATCCTCCCTCTATCAGCCCATGTACGTGTGGATCCTGTACAATGATGTCACAGGTCATACCAAGCAAGATAGTAGAAAAAAATGCATGAAAAAATAGAAAAAATAGAGCTTGTTTGCATTCAAATCCTCAAAAATTCCTCCAATAGCCTTGCCTCGACCACATGGAGGATTTTTAAACATGACTCCACCTATGCCAATGGTCCTCAACTACTTTTTGAATGAGGATACCGTTGGTTAGTGTGATTACAACCTTAATTTGAAATTACATCAAAAACATGACTTGGTTGCACCAAGTGTACATTGAAACTTTGATATAACACCTAATGACACATATGAAAACCAATTAAAAATAGTGAAATGGTCCATTGGAACTTATTACATCATGAACATAGTGAAAAAGAAAACCAAATATGACAAAGGCCTCATGGAGGCATGGGAACCCTAGGGTGCCCCTACACCATACACTCAGGGTTGAAAAGATCTCAAGTTCCATTCAAGATCAGTTGTTGTAGAGAAGCACCATGGTCTTTGATGTCTTTTTCACTCATCCAAGTTGAATCCTCTAGTGGTAGACCATGCCATTTAACCAGGTATTCATTGTATACCCTATTTCTTGTCCTTTTTATCTCCTTGGTGTCTAGGATTTCTTCAAGTTGCAAAGGTTTTGAAAGTGGTAAGTCTTGCACCCAATCTTCATCAGCTTCTGTATCTGCACCTGCATCCAAAGATCCCTTAAAGGGGTACAAGTTAGCAACATTAAATATTGGGGAGATAGTCACTCTAGAAGGGAGTGCTATCTAATAGGCATTTTCCCCAAATTTGTGGATTATCCTACAAGGGCCTATCTTCTTCATTTGGAGCTTGGTGCATCTTCCCTTGGGTAACCTCTCCTTCTTCAAATGTGCAAGAACCAGATCTCCCACCTTGTATTGGAAATTTCTTCTCTTCAAATCTTCTCTCTCCTTTTATTTGTCCACACTTTTCTTGAGATTCTCCCTCACTTGTTCATGGATGTACTTCATTGCTATTGCAAATTCCTCTCCTTCTACACTCTTCCTTTCCATTCCTTTCAAGTCTCTCTATTCAAAAATACCCCTTGGGCTCATTCCATACACTACCTCAAAGGGACTTTTTCTTATGCTTTTGTTTATGGAGTCATTATATGCATATTCCGCTTGGTGAAACACTAGATCCCATTGCACACCATGTTCCTTTGTCAAACACCTCAGTAAATTACCAAGTGACTTGTTAAAAACCTCTTTTTTTCCATCTGTTTGAGGATGGTAGGTAGAACTATATGACAAATTTGTGCCTAACTTTTTCCACAGGGTCCTCCAAAAGTGACCTATGAACTTGGCATCCTTGTTTGATACAATGTTCAATGGAAGGCCATGGATTCTCACAATTTATTTGAAAAATATTCCTACAATATTAGAGGCATCACTAGTGCATTTACAAGGAATAAAGTGTGTCATTTTACTAAATCTATCGACCTCTACAAAAACACTATAATCCCCTCTTTGTGTCTTGGGCAATTCTATGAAAAAGTCAATGCTTATGCTTTCCCAAGGTCTATTGGGTATGGGTAGAGGTTGGTAGAGACCTGCATTTGAACTGGTTCCCTTTTCTCTTTGAAATATGGTGCAATTCTCCACAAACTTCCTCACATCCACCTAAATTCTAGGCTAAAAATAAAACCTTCTAACCTGCTCCAAGGTTTTATCAAGTCCAAAGTACCCTCCAAGACTCCCACTATGCTTCTCCTTTATCAAGTTCTCCCTCATAGAACATTTGGGTATGCACAATTATGCCCCTTTGAATAATAGACTATCTTGCAAAACATAATCAACATATTCATTGTGAAAATCATCTGAAAATTGAGAGCAAGTATCAAAAGCATCCTTGAAATCCTCATCTTCCTTATACATACATTTGAGGGCTTCTATACCCAAACTTTGCAATTGTACTTCTTGGACCATCATGACCCTTCTACTAAGGGAATCAAAAACTTTGTTTTTTTTGTCCTTTCTTGTGTTTGATGGAGAAGGTGTATGCTTGTAGGTATTCAACCCACTTCATGTGCCTTTGGTTCAAATTTTCCCTTCCATTCAAAACAATAAGTCCATGGTTATCAATAAACACAATAAACTCCTTTGGAAATAAGTAATGTCTCCATTTCTTTAGGGCTTGAACCATGGCATAAACTTCTAGATCATATGAAGAGTATTTTCTCTTTGCCTCATTTAGTTTTTCACTAAAGAATGCATCCGGTCTCCCTTCTTGGCTCAGGAAAACACCTAGAGCTTGACCACTTGCATCACATTCAATGGTGAATACTTTGTTAAAATCAAGTAAAGTAAGGAAAGGTTGCTAAGATACCTTTTATTTCAAGCATTCAAATCCTTCATTTGCTTCTTTGGTCCATAGGAACTTACTCCTCTTGTCTCCCTTGATTGTGTCTAGGATGGGTGCACATATGTGGCTAAAGTTCCTTATGAATTTTCTATAGAAGATTGCAAGGCCATGAAAACTCCTCACATCACCCATTGACATAGGTTGTAGCTAATTGAGAATGGCCTCAACCTTTGATGGATCCATCTTCAAACTGCCCTTTGATATGACAAACCCAAGGTACACCAACTCTTCTTTCATAAACTCACACTTTTACAAATTGATTAGAAACTTCTCTTCAAGCAACCTTCTTAAGACTTGGCCAAGATGCTCCAAATGCTCCTCTTTGGTCCTGCTAAATACAAGAATGTCATCAAATAAACCACAACAAATTTTCCAATAAAGGGTTTCAATACATCATTCATTAATCTCATGAAGCTACTAATAAATATCTTCATTAGTCTTAAATTTTGTCTTCCACTCATCCCCCTCTCTGATTCTAATTTGATGATACCCACTCTTCAAATCAATCTTTAAAAAATAGCAGGCCCCTCCTAGATAGTCCATGAGATCTTCCATTCTTGGCATAGGAAACCTATATTTGATGGTTATCCTATTTATGGCTCTTGAATCAGTACACAACTTCCATTTTCCATCCTTCCTAGGAGCCAACATGGTAGGGACTGCACAAGGGCTTAGAATATTTCTAATTAGGCCTTTACCCAATAGCTCTTGAACTTGTTTTGCTATTTCTTCATTTTGAGTAGGGGTCATCTTATAGGTAGCCTTATTACACAATGTAGAACCTAGAATCAGGTCTATATGGTGACTGATATGTCTTATTGGAGGTAGGTAACTAGTAAATTCATCCACCACAATGTCATTGTACTTCTTCAACAAGGCTTGGAATTCACTAGGAATAGTTTCCCCTTTCCTTGTGGACAAAATTGACCTACATTTTGGCTTAATAATCAAGGAAAACCCTAGACCTCCCTCTTCCTTTAAGGTCTTCAAAAAATATTTCTCTCCTACCACCATGACACTAGACCCAAGTTGTTTGTCCATGCCCTCATCTGGAAAAGGGTTCAAGGTGAAAGATTCCCCATATTTGTTTATCTTGTAAGTGTTTTTCTAACCATCATGATATGCTCTCCTATCATATTGCAAAGGGAAGCCTAGAAGTATGTGGAAAGCATCCATGAGAATAACATCACAAAGGATTTTGTCCTTATAGTCTCCAATATGGAACTCTACCCAAGATTGGTCATTGACAAGCACTTGTTGACCTTTGTTCAACCAAGACACCCTATATGGTGTCAGATGAAGACTACTTTTCAGATTTAGTTTCTCAACCATTTATAGGGACACTAGGTTATCTTTGGAGCTTGAATCTACAATCACCTTGCATACCTTTCCATGGGGCTTGCATGAATTTATGAACAAAGACTTCCTTTGGGGTGGCTCCTTAGTGCTTGGAACCTTAAGAAGTGTCCTCATCATCAAATTTTCTCCAAACTTAGGATCAATAGATTTGGAGGGTGAGTTCACACTTTGAGCATATTCTTCTTGTACCAATTGGTTTCTCCTATCCCCACCTTGAGAGCTTGAGGCTTGTTTCTCTGGACATTTGAAAGCCGGGTGTCCAAAATGATTATAGTTAAAGCATCTACCAGAGAAGGCATTGGAACCTCTACTTGATCCATTGGATCTTCCTCTTCCATTAGGTCTCTTGTCCTTAAATCCACCTCTTGATTCCTGACGTGGTTCTTAGCTTCCACTTGTTTCCCCTTGTTATTTTTATGACTGATTTCTTCCACTAAAGCTACCTATTCCTCTAAAATTTCTCCCTCTACCCCTTCCTTGTTGCTCTTGCTTCCTCGTGAACTTCTCTTTAGCTCTACATGCCACTTGAAAACACTCTTCCACTATTTTGGGGATTACTAGGATGATCTCATCCTGAATTGCAAACCTTAGGCAATTTATGTACCTATCCACTTTCTCCTTTTCATTCTCCACATGGCCACACCTCATACTAAGTTTGTGGAATTCCTCAATATAGGAAACCACATACATGTCTTTTTGTTTTAGGTTCTATAGTTTCCTAAACACTTGAACTTCATAATTTGAAGGAAGGAATTGTGCCTTCAATTTTCTCACCATCCTATCCCATGAGTTAATCATGGACTTACCCATTTTCACCCTCTCTCCTTGAATGTAGTTCCACCATGTTAAAGAATACCCTTTCAATTTGGTATTGGAAAACTTACCTTGTTGTTTTCTGCCATTTCCTTATACTCAAAGTAGTTATTCAAAGAATCCACCCATTCCATCACTTTTTCAACATTCATCTTTCCCCCATATGTTGGTAGATCCATCTTCACTTTAGAGCTCTGTCCTCTTAGAGATTGCAAAGCACCAAGGAATCTCCTTTCCTCAGAAGCCATTCCCTCTCTTTGAGGAGGGTCTCCATCTTCACCCTCTAACTCCACCTCTTCCTCTGAGGTACTTTCTTCATCAGTAGCCACTCTCCTCCTATCTCTAGCTTCTAATGCTTCTACCTTCTCTCTCAAGGCTTTCAACTCCTTTGCAACTGTGGACCCACCTTTTGGAGGCATTGTTTTTTCACCTTTCGACTACTCATAATATCTTTGCAATCTTCACAATCAAAAATTGGCTCTGATACCACTTTGATGTAGATTGTGCAGGGAAGGAAATATTTTATGAAATCTTCTCTCAAATACTCTAAGTGGAAACACCAATTCCACTATTCCTTCACCAAAACAACCCAACCAACCAATTTGGGATCTCACATCCAGACATAACCAAAGGACTTGGGGGTGATTTGAACGCTCTCACCATGACAAAACTTTACTATACAACTTGACTCTACACTTAGGAACCCTATTTCACCCATCACTTCATTACAAGCCTATGCATCCTTATAGTCCTATCCAACTAGGACAGTCATAATAAAATTTTACTAAGGGATATAACTAGACAAAGAAACTTGGCTTTAGGCACCTAATATGGACCCCTGCAAGTCCTCAAATGCACAAGATTAGACACTAAGAGCAGATACTTCAAATGATAGAAACTGACTTACCTAGGAAAACCCCGATACCCCTAAAGCCTTCAATGAGTTCCTCAATGTTACACAAGACCCATTTCACACCTTTTATCCATTAATATAGTTCAGATACTCAAAAACACAACAAATAGCACATTAAATTATTCACTTTTTGGCCTATCACATAGAGATGCCAGACCTAATACATAAAGGAATTCACACAAAGCTCCATTTCTCCTCCTGAAACCACTTGCAACATGAAAAAAATTACTAACCCTACCAAACAAGATATCAAAGACAAACGTAGGAAAAAATAGAAAAACAGAGCTTGTTTGCATTCAAATCCTCAAAAATTCCTCCAATAGCCCTGCCTCGACCACATGGAGGATTTTTAAACATGACTCCACCTCTTCCAATGGTCCTCAACTAATTTTTGAATAAGGAGACCATTGGTTAGTGTGATTACAACCTTAATTTGAAATTACATCAAAAACATGACTTCGTTGCACCAAGTGTACATTGAAACTTTGATATAACACCTAATGACACCTATGAAAAACTATTACAAATAGTGAAATGGTCCATTGGACCTTATTACATCATGAACATAGTGAAAAACAAAACCAAACATGACAAAGGCCTCATGGAGGCATGAGAACCCTAGGGTGCCCCTGCAAAAGTGGTGATATGACAAAAAGTGGTTGACAAACTTTTTCTTATCCAAATTTGATGAAACGAAAAGGGTTTATTGAGAAATTTTTTAGATTTCCACCAATATAAGATATGCCTTATTTTGAATTTAATATATAATTATTGATTTTCTACATGCATTATGACTAAAATCTTGATTGATAAGCTAATTGAAAAACATCTATAATTCTCAAATGATTTAACATTTTTTAAATCCCAAAGATGTATCACATTCTATGATTCACATTCTATAGGATAAAAAGGAAAAAAAATGAATTTCATAACTTTTTTACCAAGTTATGGTGGTCAGAAAAACATGTTTTAATATTTTTTCAAATTTATAACAATAAATTCATAACTAATTATTTAGTAGCAAAAAAATTACAAAAAAAAAATGGCACATCCAGGCATGTTTCCTTATATTGAAAGTTTATTTTTTTTTAATTTTTTCTTGTACTTAGGTTGGTTAGACATACACCTGCTTTTTATTTTTTCCTAAAAATCTAGTACTACTACATTGAAATTTCAGATTTTCACCAAATAAATTTATTTTTTTCCAAAAACGGACTAGTATGATAGTAACTACATTGAATTTTCTACAAATTTTGTTCTTTCATATTTTTCAAATTATATTAATAACATATTCAAAATTTTATTTCAAGTTGCCTAACTTTGTTTTTCTGAATTTTATTATGATTTAAGGGCCTAGTTTGGACCCCCATGATCTTGCACCGACCCATGTGAAACCATATTTATGTGGAGAAATGCTTTTGAGAAAAAAACTCTACACTAGAAAAGAGGTAAATTATATTATTAATCTTTGAATGAGAGTACATAGTAATACACTTCACTATTTATCTCTAATTAACCCAAGAACACCCTATTACCTACAAGAACTCAACATGAAACTACCTTCTAATGGTTCCATTTTATAGAAATTTTGGGAGATAAAACCACAAATAGTAAACCAAAACAAGAGGAACAAAAATACATTCCAAAAACCATGCCCACTTCTTGGATAAGAAAAATTCATGATAAAAAAGTTAAATGAAAATTACAAGGCTCCAACAAGGGCACATAGCCTATAGTATATCAAACTCCTATCTTTTTTTGGGTTTCTCCAATAACTCTTCCACTTCAAGATGGACCACCAATGAACAAATTTTCTTCTCTAATATTGGGCACCCCATCAATGATCTCTCTATTGGAAATTGGAAGATTGTCATTGATTTCAACATTTACAGTAGTGTTGAAAAGTAGAAGATTGTTATTGATGTTAATAGTTGCTCTGGTAGTAATAGTTTGAGCTATACCTATCTAGTAATGGAAGTTTTTTGATCCACTATTTTGGTCTGGATTATCTTATCTTGCAAGATTCATTTAGAAGCTAATACTATGTTCTATCTTGACATTATTTTCACCTATTGACAAGATTTCAGTTGGCTTGGTCTTATGGTTTGAAAGATATAGTTAGCAAAAGTTTGGTAAACAATATTTTGTTTTGTTGATCCAGTTTTTACTCTGGATTCTACGATAATGAAAGATATGATTATAGGAATTTGTACATTGATTAATGACTATGAGATTCATCTTATCTTGAAGTTTTATGATGATATGTGAACGCATATAGAAGATATGAATAACAATGTTTTGTTATGAGGATTAGAGTAAGTTTCTGTATAGTGCATTGATGTGGTAGATTCCAAGCTTTCTCATGATTAAATGTTTTTCCTTACAGAGTTGAAGATAAGTTATTTGATGTTGTCTAAAGGAGAATTCAATGTGTTAACAAATTTTGGTGTTACACATTTTGCAAATTGCATATACGTTTGAAGTCCTTGATATTTTAGGTCTAACTTTGGCCGACCTAATTATGATTTGGTGTTAAGGTGTTTAAAAATGTGTTACAAATTCTAAATGGATCCATCTTAGGTTTGTGTTGACTAATACCATATATTACACGCTTGTGTTGGGTGTGAAGATGAATATGTTTCGAGGATAATGCTAACAAAGTTAGTTTTGATTTGAAATGGGGTTACTCTATTTAGGTCAACCTAATTAGTGTATGTGAAATACGATATATATATGAAATACATCCTTCAGAATATATAGAGACATACAAATGACGAAGAATGAAGATATGAGATAGAGTGAAATGATGTGAACTACTTGTGAACCCCTTTCCAAACTTGCATGGAAGAAACAAACAATCACATTTATAGATCAAAATGCAAGGTTAGAACAAGAATTCCCCATAAAATCAATTTACATTGTTAAAGAACAAGGAAAAAGATATAATTGAGTGAATACAAAAAAAGATAACTTTCCCTATTCTAAAAAAATACAAACACTTGATCCTATGGGGGGATTGGTGCTACTTTGAAGTGGAAAGTAGCCCTTTCCCAACCCCTTTAGATAAGCTATGTGATGAAACTGCTTTGAGGGTGATATGGAGTGGAAAAAATCAGTTCTCAATTGAACAACGTGATTTTGTATGAGATTGTAGATGGGTTGATGAAGAATAAGCCTTCCATTTATAGATTTTCAAGTTGGAAGAGAGTGCTACACCCTTAATATTATTGTACATCGGGTTATGAATAGTCAGCTTGTGGCTATCTTAACTCTCTATTAAGTCATATTATCATTAGTATATTGTTATTTAGTTGTTTAGGTTGGCCTAAGTCTTATATAGGTGTGTCTAAGTCGGCCTTGGTGATATCCTTGGCATAAATAGGTATATATAGGAGGTTGTGAGTCTTATTTCATCATCAAGTTGTAAAGTGTGTTCTCATTAGAGATATTTGGAGGTTTTGCCCCTCGAAGTGGCTTGTTATTCTCAGTTATTATCAATTATTTTCAGCATATTTCTTATCATATTCTTCTATTGAGCAAGTTATTTCATAACAAGTGGTATCGGAGCATGATCTTGGCACCATAGAGGCAAGGTTTTTCTCAATTTTGGAGGCGATTTTGGGAAGAACATATCTTTCAGAATTTGTCAAATTTTTTTTCTAATTTTTAAAAGGTTTTTGAAGAACATATTGAAGAAGCTACAGTCCAGATTTTAGAAGAATTGGAGTAGAATTAAGCGAATTATTGCAGAATTAGGGTTTCTACCCTATTTTTTTGGAATCTACATATCTCGCACATCTTGTTGAATTGGAGTCTAATTTTTATTGGGTTTTTGAAGACATACTAAAGGAGATTACAGTAAAAATTTGAGAGAATTTAAATTTCATTTGTGTGATTTATTTCAACATTAGTGGTTTCCATCATGACAGGGCCTGCAACAAGGGGTAAAAAGAAGGCTGTCACTCCGGGGAAGACTCCTAATAAGGATGGTGAAACAATCGAGGATATTTCTCATAATGAAGAAATCAATAAGGTCAAGGAATAAATTTCCTCAATTAACAATAAGGTCAAGGAAGAAATTTCCTCGCTTAAGATGGATATGTGTGACCTAAGAGGAGATATGTCGGACATGCGAAACATGTTAAGCACCTACATAGCTGAATCAAGAAAGGAGTTCTCAAGCGACCAAGGTGAGAATTCTAGGTCAGCCACTACTAACACAAGCTTTAGTACTCCTATGGGATCTAGGAATTTATTTCTAAAGGTGGATATGCGCAAGTTTGATGGTAAGGATCCTCTAACATGGATAAACCAAATGGAGATTTTTTTTGAAGTACACCAAATCCCAAATGGACAAAAGGTCACGATGGATTCCTTATATTTAGAACCAGATCAATTCATTTGGTATCGTTGGCTTTGCACTCATCGAGGTAAAAAGGGGCTCACCATCTCATGGTCAATTTTTACAGAGGAACTCCAAGCACAATATAGCAATAGTGTCACGACAACTTCTTCACCCACTAGCTAAACTTCAACAAAGCGGGGATCGAGTTAAAGGATTATATTCCAATTCCAAAATCTATCCTTAAGGGTGGATTCAATTACAGGAGGAAAACTTGAATGATTTATTCTTGGGGGGTCTCAAGGATCACATTCAACATGAGGTACATGTTTAGCCCTAGTTCCATAAATGAGTCTTTTATCTTAGCGAGGGGTAGAGGAGAAATATTTGATTCCTAAGAAGCAAGGGGCTAATGTGACAAGAGAGAAAGCATATTCAACACAACCTACTAAGTTGACTCCACAACAAATTGAGGAGAAAAGAGCAAAAGGCTTGTGTTTCAATTGTGATAGCAAATACATTCGAGGACATAAATGTAGTGAAAAGAAATTGTTTTATATTGAAGGTCCCAATGAGGAAGAAGAGGAGGAACCCATACTAGAAGATGAAAGGGAGTCAAATGAGGAATCACATGATTCTCAACCAATCATTTCTTGTCATGCACTCTCAGGTTTCAGTGCTCCACAAACTCTCAAGGTGGTGGGGTTCCTAAAGAAGTAGAAGGTAACAGTGTTGATCGACTCAGGTAGTACTCATAATTTCATCAACAAAAAGTTAGCTACTCGTCTAAATTGTTTCATATATCCAGCTCTAGAGTTTCAAGTTTTGATTGTAGATGGTGGTACAGTTAGTTGTTCAGGGAAGTGTCATAGCATTAAATTATCCATGGGAGATTATCAACTTGATACCCCAATGTATGTGATATCCATGGGTGCAGCAGATATTGTTTTGGGAGTACAATGGCTTACTACATTAGGAACAATTGAGATGAACTTCCAAGAACTATTCATGAGATTTCAATCAGAAGGAAGGCTAGTAGAGCTAAGGGGGTTGAAGGAAAAATATCCACAAATGGTAAGCTCTCATCAAATTCAAAAGTTGCTTAAGAAAGGAGTGGATGGATTTGTGGCCCAACTATGTTCATTAGAAGTCTCTCAATCTATTACTCCTCATCCGGATTTGCAAGCTATAATTGATAGTCACTCAGTTGTTCTTGGAGATATGCCTAAAGGACTTCCTCCTAAGAGGGATCATGATCATGCCATACAGTTAGTCCTAGGGAGCCAACCACCGAACATCAGGCCTTACAGGTATCCACACATACAAAAGAGTGAGATAGAAAAAATTGTTGAAGAGATGCTAGAGGCAGGAATCATTAGGCATAGCCAAAGTACTTACTCCTCACCGGTGGTGATGGTGCATAAGAAGGATGATACTTGGCGCATGTGTCCAGATTATAGAGTGCTCAACATGTACACCATTAAAGATAAGTTTCCAATTCCAGTCATTGATGATTTGTTAGATGAATTAAATGGAGCTATGTTTTTTACCAAGTTAGATCTTAGATCTGGTTATCACCAAATTCGGATTAAGGAGGAGGATATTTGTAAGACAGCATTTCAGGACTCATGAGGGTCATTATGAATTTTTGGTGATGCCATTTGGTCTTACCAATGCACCATCTACATTCCAAAGTTTGATGAATTCCATTTTTAAGAAGTTCTTGAGAAAGTTTGTATTAGTATTCTTTGATGATATATTGATTTACAGCAAGACTTGGGAAGAACATTTGCAACATGTGGACCAAGCATTACAAATACTTGAAGATCATAAACTCTATGCTAAGCCATCCAAGTGTGCTTTTGGTCTTACAGAGGTGGAGTATTTGGGACACATAGTTTCACATGAAGGAGTAAAGGTGGACCCTAACAAAATTAAGGCTATCATGGAATGGCCTATTCCAAAAACCATTAAGAAACTGAGAGGATTCTTGGGATTGACAGGGTACTATAGAAGATTTGTGAAGAATTATGGTAGTATAGCAGCACCTCTCACCACTCTATTGAAGAAGGATTCTTTTCATTGGAATGAGTCTGCCAATACAGCATTTGAGAGATTGAAGGAGGCTATGTGTTCAACTCCGGTACTTGCCACTCCTGACTTCACCAAGGAATTCATTATGGAATGTGATGCTTCGGGAAATGGGATAGGAGCAGTGCTTATGCAAGAAGGTCGACCAATTGCTTTTGAGAGTCGTCAATTAAAAGGTAAGAATCTATTAAAACCTATTTATGAGAAGGAAATGCTAGCAATACTCCATGCAGTGAAACAATGGCGGCCTTATCTATTGGGTAGACATTTCAAGGTTAAGACAGATCATGATAGCCTAAAATATTTTTTGGAACAATGACTATCTTCTGAAGAGCAACAAAATGGGTCACTAAGATGTTAGGATATGACTTTGAGATTGTATATAAGAAAGGGAAAGAAAATATTGTCGCAGATGCACTTCAAGGAAGGATGAGAAAGATGAAGCCTTATTGTGTGCCCTTTCAATATTACAAGCAAATTGGGTGGAGGAAGCCAAAGTAGAGTGGCAAAATGATGTTGCACTAGTAATCTCATCGAAGCAATTAAAAAGTGATCCTAGTAGTTCAGATAAGGTTTTGTTGGAAGGGAGATACTCTTTGGTATAAAGAGCGTTTGTATCTCTCAAAATTCCAACCTTAAAATCAAGATTCTCACAGAGTTGCATGAGTCTCCAGTGGGTGGTCATTCAGGATTTTTGAAGACATATCATTGAGTCAAGCAAGATTTCTTTTGGGAAGGGCTAAAGGGTGATGTTCAAAAATTTGTGGCTGAATGTTTGGTGTGTCAAAGGCATAAAGGGGAGACAATTAAGGCACCAGGTCTCTTGCAACCCTTATCTATTCCTAGCCAGCATTGGGAAGAGATATCCATGGACTTCATCACAGGGCTTCCCAAATCTAAAGGTCATAATGTCATCATGGTGGTGGTTGATAGGCTCACTAAATATGCACATTTCATTGCATTAGCACATCCTTTTACAGCAAGTGCAGTGGCTAGAGCTTTTGGAGAATATCCAAAAGCTACATGGTACACCTAAAGTTATTGTTAGTGATCGTGATCCTATCTTCACTAGTCACTTTTGGAAAGATTTATTCTCATGTTTGGGTACTCAATTGGCTCTTAGCTCTTCATACCACCCTCAATCAGATGGGAAAACAGAGGTTGTTAATAAGTGTTTGGAAGGATATCTACGTTGTTTCACTTCAGAGAAACAGTCCCAGTGGGTAGATTGGCTACCACTTGTGGAATGGTGGTATAACACTTCTTTTCATAGCTCATCAAAATGTCTCCATTTTTGGCACTTTATGGATATCATCCTCCTTCCATCACATCATCAATTAAGGTGTCCCCAAGAGTTTAGGCAGTAGAAGACCACTTGCTTCATCAACAACAAGTACTTTCAGGACTCAAGGAGAATTTAGCCATGGCACAAAATCGAATGAAACAACAGGCAGACCAACATCGTAGTGAAAGAAGTTTTGAAGTTGGGGATTGGGTCTTCTTGTGATTGCAGCCTTATAAGCAAATCTCACTAAAGCAGCAAAGAAAGAATAATAAGTTGTCTCCAAAGTATTATGGTCCATACCAAATCATGCAGAAGATCGGTAGTGTTGCCTACAAGCTTGAGTTGCCACCTACAACAAAGATACATCCAGTTTTTCATGTTTCCTGTTTGAAGAAGGTAATTGGGCATAATATTCCCACTCAAACAACACTTCCTAAGCTAGATGAAGAAGGGAGAATCATTTTGGAACCAAAGTGCATTCGTCAAACACGCACAAAGAAGCTGAGGAATAGAACTATCACTGAGTATCTCATCCAATGGAAGAATTTACCAGTTGAAGATGCCACATGGGAAGATGAGGAGTTCATTCAAAAGTTTCCAAACTTGATTAGCATTGAGGACAATGCTTCTTTGAAGAAGGGGGGCATGCTACTCTTAATATTATTGTACATCGGGTTATGAATAGTCGGCTTGTGGCTATCTTAACTCTCTATTAAGTCATATTATCATTAGTATATTGTTATTTAGTTGTTTAGGTCGGCCTAAGTCTTATATAGGTGTGTCTAAGTCGGCCTTGGTGATATCCTTGGCATAAATAGGTATATATAGGAGGTTGTGAGTCTTATTTCATCATCAAGTTGTAAAGTGTGTTCTCATTAGAGATATTTGGAGGTTTTCCCCCTCGAAGTGGCTTGTTATTCTCAGTTATTATCAAGTATTTGCAGCATATTTCTTATCATATTCTTCTATTGAGCAAGTTATTTCATAACATAGAGCTCAAAATAGAGCAATGTGGGATAATGATTTGACCAATGAGATGAAGCCACTTGTCACCTTGTGAGTGGTTAAGGAATGTGCAAGTTTTGGTCAATGTGCCAAAGAGGGGGAGAATCAAATTTGAATTTGAGAGTTAAATGTTGGGTGGGGGACATGTAAGAGAGAAGTTATTGCCATGTTGGATGTACATTTCAACTTGCTTTTCAAATTCAAACTTGGAGAATATTCCATTTTTATGCCAAGTTGATGGAAAATGATGAATTTATAAATGAATTAAAATGCTTTATTGGTGCAAGTGGGAAAAGCTAGAGGATGTGATGGGTGGTTATATTAGATTAATCAGGATTAGCTTAGTTAAGATGATGTTAGATGCTTTGACCCATTTGACTTAGTTTTAGGGATTTATTTAAATCAAAAGGGGGATGAAAGGTGATTTGAGACTTGATTAAATAAATATTTGATTTAATTAATCAAAGAGGATGTTGTTAGGATCAAGTTGATTTATTTAATTTTAAATTGATGACTTTAGAAGATTGACCAAATAAACTTGATTTATTTGATGAATGGATGAATATGACCTAATCAAATGCATTATGCCAATTTTGCATGTCTACATTTTTCCCCTCTTTGAAGAAATGTACTTGCTGCGTTGGTTCAAAGAATAAACTTGCCATGATCAAAATTCAATTTTTTAAATTTTTTTCGGATGCCCCAGTGGAAAGAAGTACACTAGTACATTGCCCCCTCGAGAGATCGAGCGAAAAGATTCAATTTGAGGGTCGATCTAGCGATAGAGAGGTTCAAAATGGATGGTTATGATGGTGATGCAAATGAGATGATTCATGTGAGATGGATGAGATGGATGATGTGATATGCTATGATTATGCAATGGATGTTTATGCAGATGCTTAGAATAATAGATCTATATTATGATCATGATGCAAATGCAATGCATGTGAAATGATCGGTGTTTCCTATTATGTATGATATGGATGATATGTGGTATGCTGATGGTTTGTGGATGTAGGATGGATGCATGATGGATGCATTGGTGATGTTATGTTAGCACGAAAAGAAGAAAGAAGAAATGAGATGATGAAAAGAGGATTCAACAAGTCCATGATCTGACAGGAGTTTATTAGAGATGATGATGATGATAGATGATGATGAGAAATGGATGATCTGCTTATCAAGGATTGGGAATTTAAAAGGGCTACTTACCTTATGTTTGATAACACACATAAGCATGATGCATCAAGGTATAAAGAACCAGGATGGTGTTGTACCTAGTGCGATGGAATTTGACTCGAAAAACAAATAGGAGTATTCTTGTTCACACTTGACATACAAAAACCTTGCTAGGACATACCTAAAAAAGAAAGTATTTTCCAAGTTATTTTACAAGAATGTCCAACAAGCATAGGAAAAAAAAGGATAATGATCATTGCCCATTCCTATCTCTCTAAATCCTTTGTTCAGATATCATCGAGAGGTCCTTGCAATGAGTACAATAAGATAAATCAAAAGAAAAGATCAAGTATGCAAACAAGCCAATGTTCTTCATACCTCTAGACAAAGGGATTTTGTTTTGATAGGATAAAAATCCAAGTGATATCCAAAATGATTCCCATTGTTGGAACGATATATCCTAGGACATTCATTGTATAGGATGATGATGGGTTGATAAGTTGATTGATAGGTTGTTGATATAACGTTGATTGACATGTCTGAAAATGATCAAGAGTTTGATTTTGTTTTAAATGTTTGTTGTTTCAATTTTGATTTTACATTTGAAGTTTGCTTTTGCCAATTGTTGTGGTTGTTTTTGTTTGTTTTGCTAAAGGATGAAGGTGACAATCAGTTTATTATGGATGATTGATTATTGTGGGTGAAAGCAAAATGGGATAGATGGATTTTTTCAAATATTTGGATGTTTTTGACATTTTTTGGGGTTGTTTTCGGTATTTTTCAAGATTTTCAATTGTTTTGATTTTTTGATTTTTTGAATGTCTTGGGGTTTTATGAGATTTTATGGATGTTTTTGGATTTTGTGTTTTTTTTTAATGTTTTTGGATTTTGATGTCTCAAGGGTTGATCAGAGATTAGCCTTGCTTATGTTCAAGGCTTAGAGACCCGTAGTTTGGATTCCAATGTTTTTGGATTATTTGATGTTTTGAATGTTTTTGGATTTTTCACATGATTTTGACAATTTGGATAAGGATGTGTGTGATGATATTAGTGCTCTATTTGGGATTTTTTTAAAAACCAAGATAAGGTTGATTGATTAGATCAATGAATTGATGATGATAACATTGTTGAGGATACACAACAATGCAATGATAGTGTTAAGCAACACAAGGATTGAGATGTCGATCAGATTGATGATGATAACATTGTTGAGGATACACAACAATGCAAGGATAGTGTTATGCAACACAAGGATTATTATGGATATCCCAAGATGATGAGGGATTGATGATGATTGATCAAGATTTTGAAGCTTGATTTGGAACAAAATTGTTTTAATGATTTGATGTGATGTTGATGTGCAAATTAGATGCGACTGATATCGATTGTTTTGATTGATGTTCGGTGTTCAATGAAGCTTGATAAGGAGCATATTCTTGTCAAACTATGCCATGGGCTAGTGATTTGTAATTTTTCTCACAAGTGGTTTGACCAATTTAATTTTATGTTTTCCAATGTTTGAATTAGCACATAAGTTGGAGGATATAGATCAATATTTATTCCCAAAGCAAGATGTAAATATCTGCCCCTAGTGTCTAGCAATGTACGGAATGTGATGGCTGGATGCTTGGATAGGTGTATGGTTGGATGGATATGGTAAGCACACAAAGGATGCCAAGGATTATCTTGTGATAAGATAAAGTGTTTGAATGGAGGAATGCTCATTGTATAATGTTGCATAGCTCAGATACTATTGAGTGGGATAGGATAAATGAAAATGACCCATGTCAAGATGTTTACCATA
This sequence comes from Sequoia sempervirens, assembly GCA_007258455.2. Taxonomy (NCBI): domain Eukaryota; kingdom Viridiplantae; phylum Streptophyta; class Pinopsida; order Cupressales; family Cupressaceae; genus Sequoia; species Sequoia sempervirens. Next base: position 1,089,198,720 of record VDFB02271358.1, on the reverse strand, counting down.
AGCAAGTGTAAAGTGTGCCCCAAACTTTTTCAAGATCAAGATAACTTGGACCATGTATGTAGATGGAAAAATGGATTGGATAAATGAATTAAAATGCTTTATTGGTGCAAGTGGGAAAAGCTAGAGGATGTGATGGGTGGTTAGATTAGATTAATCAGGATTAGCTTAGTTAAGATGATGTTAGATGCTTTGACCCATTTGAATTAGTCTTAGGGATTTATTTAAATCAAAAGGGGGATGAAAGGTGATTTTAGACTTGATTAAATAAATATTTGATTTATTTAATCAAAGAGGATGTTGTTAGGATCAAGTTGATTTATTTAATTTTAAATTGATGACTTTAGAAGATTGACCAAATAAACTTGATTTATTTGATGAATGGATGAATATGACCTAATCAAATGAATTATGCCAATTTTGCATGTCTACAGTACTATATGGTGTGAATGTGAAAAACTATATGAATGAGTAGATAGAATTGTTGAGTACACTTATAGAGAAGTGTTTTATATTTTGTGCTTCATTGGAATTGAATTCCAGAACAAGGAAGATGCATTCTATCTCATTTCCTCTCTTGGAAGTTAGCCATACTATATTTTGTAAATTACTTTAGGTTGTGCACCTTCAAGGATAGTGTGTACTAGTAGTGAGCCATTGTAATATTCTATATCCAAATATATTATATTGTGAGATAACCATCACCATGGTTTTTCCCTTTTTTGTTTTTCCACATTAAAATACTGGTGTTCATATGTGTTGTGATCTTGTGTTGATTCCATGCTTTCACTTGTTACAATTAGAGTTGTGTTAATGCTTGGATGGATATTATGTAAATGGTTTAATGGAATACTGATTCACCCCCCTCTTAGTATTCTAGGTGTTCAATACTTTCAAATTCCTAAAATGGATTCCTAAGAGAGAGACCTTATCCATTTTGATGTGTAACCTCCATTGACATTAAATCCTCTCTTTAAAATATAATTACAACATGCAAATATTTAATGAATTTATCTCATGTCCCCTAGAACACATTCCAAGAAATGTGGAGACATAAATGACATAGGACTTTAAAGTTAATGTTAGCACCTTAACGCCATTCACTATATTCTACTTATGGAATAACTTCTCTAACCTTAGTGTGAGTTGGTAGGCATTATGTACGAAATAAATTATAAATAAATAGAACCCATCTTGGATTCCAACAAAAAAATAAATTGTATAGTAAGGTACCTATTATAATTATTGTCATTGATGTCAAAGTAACATAGATATTTGATAGAGAATATTGATGGAAAGTTCATTGCAATGAATTTTGTTGATCAAAGAAGATGAAATCAAATTATTACAATGTAATTACAAGAGAAGATTTAACCTCACATGGCATAATTAAATCATATAAACAACTAATAACACTCTCTCTATTTTTTCACCTCTATTGTGTTAAAAATATCTAAATTAAATTTATTTTAATTTGGGTTGACCCTCCTTAATTATCGCACCCATATTTATAAGTTTGAAATAGATATGTTAGTAGCTTTTAAAAAATAGAACAAAATTGTGTTTTATATGGTTGACCCCCTAATGGAGCACCAAAAATTGGGTAGGAAAAAGTGCATATTAATTGGAAAGTTGGATCCCTTTTCAAAAATATATGTCCATTCATGAAATTTCCTCTAGTGGAGAAAGAATAATTAGTGGTTGTGGAATATGGAGAAGAAGGTGTGGAGAACAAGATTGATAAACCATTTGTACACCAGTCGATTTGACAAAAATAAATTGAAGATCATTCAAAATAAGAATTTTAAAGAATAATTACTAAAGATAATAAATACTTCATCCATCAAGAGGTTGGTGCCTCATATTGAGAGCTTGGTGCCTCTTATTCAAGGAGATTGGTGTCTCATATTGATTTGGTGCTCAAGCAATAGGGATTGTTGTCTCTAGTAGGTTAGAACCTACAAAATTTGTAAGAGATATTTATATAAAATAATATTTTGTAATGGTTTTCTCCTTCAAGGGTTTTCACATAGATCTTGTGTTTCTCTTATGTTCTTACTTATTTATATTATGCATTTAAATTAATTATATGTGTTAATTTAAAAAAGTAAAAAATGTTTTGTATTGATTCACCCTCTTCTCAATATAAGTTTGTGTTCATTAGTCAGTATGAGATTTGGTTGATTCATAATATATCTTAATTAGTAGAAGGAATATATTAAGAGTATACATGGAATTCCAAGAAGAATTATCCTATAATATGGATTCATTATTTGATGGGATGAACTATGCCTTTTAGAGTAAGGATGTACATCTACCTAATGGCACTTGGATTTGATATTTTTTAATCAATTTTGGATAATTATACTACACCATAATCTCCAAAAATATATTTGATGGGAAGGAATGCAAGTGAAAATAATTACAAATCCATGAATGTAATTGTATGTGGACTATCTAAATTATAATTTCTCAAAGTAATGCATTGCACATCGATAAAAGATATGTGGAAAGATATGTGGGATAAATTACAAAAGACATATGAAGGGGATGAAAAGGTTAATAAGGCCAAGATTCAAAACCATAGGAGGCAATTCAAAATTCTAAAGATGAAGGATAAAGGATGAAGAAAGAATTGTCACCTATCTACTTCACATAGATGAGATTGTGAATACCATAAAAGGTCTTCGTGAAAAAGTAGAAGGCTCAATGGTTGTACATATGGTATTAAGGTATCTACCCTTAAAATTTGATACGAAAGTTTATTCCATAGAATAAATGAAGGATCTAGATAAGTTAACTATGGATGAGCTACATGGAATCCTCACTACATATTAGACAAGGAACAAAAATAAAAAGAAATGAAAATTATAGGTAGCCTTTAAAGCCTGAAAGAAATTGAAAAATAAAGTACCCATGCCAAAAATTTTGACGGTGAAACAAGTCAAGAGGAAATACATTTTGTGTGGAAGGTAAATAAAGGATTTGGTATTCATAAAGGTAAGTAGTCATTTAAATGTTTAAATTATGGAAAATTAGGTCACTTTTCTACTAAATGTCCTTATGAAAGTAAAAGTAGCGATGATAAGGAAGAGCATAAGATGAAGAAAGATATGACAGAAGTATGAAAAATTTGAGAAAAAGGAGTGTTTATAAAGGAAAGAAAATATTCTATTCCAAGGAGGAAATAAGCTCATTTGAGGAAAGTTCATTCACCACTATTAAAGAAGAGATCCCATTCATGGCTATAGATACAAAAGATGACATCATGAACGATGATGAAAAATTAGAAAAGGAAAATAGAAAGTAATAGAATGGTGAAATATATGGGGAAGTTGATTTGGAAGAACTTATTTGTGTCCTAGATTAAATAAAGAAACCCCAAAAGAAGACCATGAAGGAAAAGGTAAAACTTCAAGAAGAAAATGAATCCAAAACAAAGTTATCACAAAATCTTGAAGAAGCTAAAATAATGATCATCAATAGAAAAGTTAAAATTGAAGAATCTAAAAGGATTGAAGAAGAGGTTAGAATCCAATTGAAGGAAAAGGAAGAAAATGGTGAAAGGTTGGAGTCTAAAATGATCTCTTTAAGAAAAGAGCTAGAAGAGGAAATTGCTATGTTGAAAAAAGATTAAAGTTTGAAAAACATTGATATCATGAATGATATTATAAATGAGTAAAGGTTACCACTCATAAAGATAGGCCTTGGTTATGAAGAAAAGTAATACTAGGCTCCTAAAGAGCCATTAAATAAGACTAATGAAGAAAAATCAAAAGGGTATGTGCAGGATCATCATGGAAAAAATAGGCCCTTAAGTGGCGAAAAATTTAGAAAAATTAGAGTTAGGCAACTTGACGTAAAAATTTGAATAAGTTATCTATATTATTTCAAAAATATATAAGAATAGAATCTATAGCAAATTTAATGTAGTTTCTAAACTACTAGGTTTATTTTAAAAAAAAAATCTATTTGGCGAATATTTGAAATTTCAATGCAGTAGTACTTAAATTTTAGGCAAAAAAATAGGAAGTAGGTGTCTGTTTGACCACCCTAATCACAATAAAATTATAATATTTTAGATATAAGTAGAGGAATCATGTCTTGATGTGATGCATATTTTTTTGTAATTTTTTTCCAAGTAAATAATTAATTATGAATTTTTTATTAGAAATCTTAAAAAATATAGAAACTCGTATGTCTGACTACCTTAACTTGGTCAAAACTTTATGAAATTATTTTAAAAAAATCTTATAGTATGCAAAGCATAGAATGTGATGCATGCTTCATATTCAAAAAATGTGATATCATTTGAAAGCTATAGATGTTTTTCAATTAGCCTATCAATCAAGACTTTAGTCATAATTCAAATAGAAAATGAATAATAATTATTTATTAAATTCAAAGTAAAGCATAATTTATATTGGTGGAAAGCTAGAATCTCCTTTAAAAACCTTTTTGTTTCATCAATTTTGGGTAAATAAAAAGTCATCAGCCACATACCCTACACATACCCATCATATCACCACTTTTTGGCCCATCATGATCCTACACATACCCAAAAAGTTAAGTTAATTCCCTTAAAAGACCCGTCAAAGGTGAAGGAATAAAGAAGAAAGAGAATCATGCTCCACAAAAATCTAGCACTCCTCCAAAATTTTAAAAGGAAATAATTAGAAAATCATTTCCTTTGAGGCAAGTGCACATGATTAAGTTCCAACCCTCCTTTAGTCATTGAACTTCATGTGTAATCATTTTTTGCATAAAGTATTTGATTGTAGGATTCATGCAACAAATATTGTGTGTAATAAGAATATATGTTCATATGTGTTCACAAATAGGAGCTATAACTCTTTCCCCCTATAGTAGAATATAATCCTATATTCTATAAGTGCAATAATTTTATGAGCACGACACTATTTTTTAGAAAAAATCTTGTATGTTCTCCCAAATAAAATAAGAAGAAGGAAAATATAGAAAAGAACAAGGAATAAAACAAAAAATATATGGAAAGAAAAGGAGATGTCCATGCTTGTTCAAAATACCTTACATGCACAAAATGAGAAATACCAATGGTATATTGACAATGGTTTCTCTAGCCATATGATTGGTAAAAAAAGTAAATTTCTCACTTTGAAGGAAGTGAATGGAGGAATGGTAAGAATTGGGGACAATTATATGGAAAAGATAGCTAGAAAAAGGTACTCTTGGCATGGATAATGGAAGAAAAAAATAAAATGATGTTCTATATGTTGAAGGTTTAAAGTATAATCTCCTAAGTGTGAGTTAAATGTGTGACTAAGGGTGAACTCTCACATTTCATGTTGAAGGATGTGATATTAATAAGGAAGGGAAATTGATAGAAGATGCAAGTAGAATAACCAATAGCCTCTACATCCTTAGTGAAATCAAAGGAAAAAATTTATATATGGGAAAATAAGATGAGAGTTGGTTATGGCATAGAAGGATTTGATGCATAAACTTTGACAATCTTATTAAAATTAGTAACATGTAGGAAATGAGAGATAAGCCAAAAATTTCAAATCCATCAAATTATACCATTTGTAAGAAATGCCAATATGGGAAGAAAAGAAGGGTGATCTTAAGGATACATGAATATTCTATAACTAAACATTTGGAACTTATCCATACAAATATATGTGATTCAACTTGAACAAAGATAATATAAGGTGAGAGTTACTTCATGTTGCTAATTCATGATTATTATAGAATGACTTGGGTTACATTTTTGAAAGATAAATTTGAACCTTTAAAAAAATTAAAGGCATTCAAAGTCTTAGTTGAGAATGAGACCAGTCTAAAAATAAAATGTTTGAGATTAGATAGAGGAGAGTTTAATTCAAATGAATTTGAAGAATTTTGTGAACACGGTATAAGAAGACCTCTATCTACCATAAAAACTCCACAATAAATGGATTAGTAATGCAGACACTTAAAAATGTACTAAATGGTATTACACACTTAAATTCGATATATTAACATCATTTTGTCTTGAAGTCCATCTTCTTTTCTCCTATTTAATTAAATTAGCCTAGCTATTTAATTAAATTCCTCATTTTACACCTATTAATCTAATTGAACTAATTGGGTTAATTCTATTGAATAGGACAACTGAGAGGGGGGGGTCAATTGTTACAAATTTTAACCTTTAATTCAATCACTAAAACTAATACTTAAAATTGCTTAAATGATTAATCATCAAATGCCAATGCAAAAACTCAAATCCAACACATAAACACAAAAACACTAGATTTACATGAAAAACCCAATAAGGGAAAAACCATGGTGAGGATTAAATCACACTATAGAGAATATCAAAACTGATTATAAAAAGGATCACTATGGGAAACAAGGCTCACTTCCTAAGATAAGGATCACTATCTGAAATAAGGACTCATTGTCCAAAATCACTATCTAGAGGGATCACTACTGCGAAGATACAAAGAAAACAAAGAAGACTTGATATAGAGAGACTACAATCTCAATGCAACAAAGGATTCCACCATGGTTACTTGATCAACTTACATGAATGATAGAGTTCGACTTTTGCTCACTACATCTAGAAACTCAACATTAAGCTTCACATTGATCTCCCACACACAACTCACACACACTTTTCGAATAGCATCAAATTCATGTCTACTTTTTTACTTATCTTCCTTCTTTTCTCTTGTACGATTTTCATTACTAGCTCATCTTGTACTTATACTCTCTCCAACCTTGAAAAAGATACAAAGTTTCCCATCCAATTTCAAATTAAAATTAGGTCAGCAGCAAACATCCTAGGGTGGAATTAGAATGAGGGAGACCCAAATAAATGCTTCATCGAGACCCAAAAATAGATCCAACATGCTTCATTAACTTTGAAGATAGTGCTTAACACACAGTCGGCCAAACCAGTGTAAAACACATAGAACAATTTTAGCTTAAAACTTACAGAAACCAAAAATATCTTCAATTTAATCAAAACATCTTAACTTTGAAACCACTCATCAAAAGACTTCATCAAAAATAAATACAAAGCAACAACCTTTCTCTTGGAATTCAATCAGAACATAGAGAAACATAGTTCACAACTCGTGAACACAACTCGAGCTTCACAATGAATCAACAACCAAACATCTAGATATAACAACCTTCAACAATCATGACCATAATATCTAAAACACACGAACACAGGGGAAAATATCAGAGTAACAACTGAATACCTATAATCTCCCTTTAATATAATTTTCTCAATATCCTCAACATATACAGCCAAAAGCAACTAGTACATAACCAGTTGACCAGTTGACATCAATGACAACACCTTCATTCCTTTCTCTATTCTTGCAACAATCTCCCCCTTTTTCATTGATGGAAACACATGATGTGAAAAACCACCAAAGATACCATACCGGATCTGAATATACTTCTCAATATTTTTTATTTTTGTTTCTCCCCCTCAAAAGATCATCTTCTTCATTACTTGCTTTCTATCATTAGCATTTTCTCCTTTTCACATGCTTTCTCTCCCCTTTTGACATCAATGGCAAAGGAAAAACACATGTTCATTGAATATTTCTTTGACATGAAAACAAACTAGTCACAATGACAACACTTGAAAACCGCCTGCTCCCCTTGAGGGGTAGCCACCAAAACATCAGTCAAAAAAGATAGAACCATGAATCCACTGGACTGATGCATCTCCAAATGCATCTTAGTTTATGAATGTAGGAGAAATAACCCCTAACTTCTCTTGGAGATACAAAAACATATTTGTAGGAAGAGCTTTCATAAATATATCTACAATTTGATCCTTTGTCAGAACATACTCAAGGTTGACTTCATTCTCCATGACCTTCTCTCTCAATAAATGAGTCTAATAGATATATGCTTCATCCTTGAGTGCATCACATGATTCTTTGAAATGTTAATTGCACTTGTATCATCACAGAAGATAGAAATAGGATCATCATAGAGCATTGTGATATCTTTCAATGTCTATTTAATACATAAAACTTGTGTACAACAAGATGCAACAACAATATACTCAGCTTCAGCAATAGAAAAAGAGACTGAATCTTGCTTCTTACTCAACCATGCCACCAATCTGCATCCAAGAAAGAATGCACCACCACTTGTACTCTTTCTGTCATCTACACATCCATCCCAATCCGCATCTATATATGCACTAAGTGTAAAGTCAATATATTTAGGATACCACAATCCATAATCCAGAGTGCCATTCAAATATCTAAATATTCTTTTAGCTACAACATGTTTTTCCTTTGAATCTTCTTTTAATCTAGCCACAAGACAGTCAGTGTAATGCCAAGAAAATTCACAAGACAAATATTAACAACAAACATGCAACATGAATCTAAATGCAAATCTAATGCTAAGCAACAAAGAAAAAAGGAAAATAAAAACGTAAATAAAACTTGAACAATTTCACCAAATTTGTATGTATTTCCATGATTCATCTTGATTGCCCTTCTCCATTTTGCTGTTGTAGTATAATTTCCCTCAAATTTCTCGTAAGTTCATGCAAGTATAGCCTATAATAGTGATTAGCAAAACATTGAAGATTCAAGATTAAGTGCTCTCAAAAGTCATAAGATTTCACGTAAGAGATTGGAATGAAGAATGATAGATCAATTTATAGAAAATTGATTATTCGAGCGACAGGACAAGATTGAAAGATCAATGAACGGTTGAGATCGACTGATTAGACATACATTTTGATAACTGTCAGTAGTGACATGAGTGATACAAATTAGAAATAGAATTAAAGATTAAATAAATGATTTAATCTTCCAGTTTGGTATTCAAAAATAGAAGAATTATCTTTGCATGACAAAGATGAATATGGATTAAAGCAATTCCTGTTTGAATGCACGCACAAGGTTTAATTAATTAAATAGGAATATTTAATTAATTCCCATGTACACGCAAATGAGTTAGAATTGGACGATTGAATGATTTGACGAAGAGATTACTTGAGAACACCACTCAGACATTAAAGCAAGAGTTAACTAAGCGATTAAAATAGATGTCGAGTTGATTCAAAGTGAATACTTAGATAACTCACACAATTATCTAAATATAGAGGAATGTGTTAAAATAGAATTCATGGATTAAATAATTCATTTAATTCAAGATTTGATATTTGAAGAATAATTAAATAAATAAGATTTATTTAATTAAGTGATGAAGGGATTTAAATGAATAATTAAATAAATAAAGAATTTATTTAATTATAGTTGAAGTATGATAAAGAGTAAATTAAATAAGAATTTATTTAATTTGACAAGAAGAATAAGGTTAATTAGTAACATAATTAAATAAAAAGCGTTTGTTTAATTAATCAGATAGAATAAAGAAAAGTGTGAATTAATTAAATAATTATGATTATTTAATTAATAGAAGAAATGAAGACTATAGAGAATAATTAAAAAATTGACATTATTTAATCAATAGAAGAATACGAATTATGAAGAATATTGAAGTCGCAGACTTAAACCAAAAATTTTGGTGTCTACAGTCTGCATGCATAATATTGGGTCTAGTAGAAGTCAAATATAGTAATCCAACAATCATAGATCTATACTTGCTTTAATCAACCTTAGGTGAATCAACATATTTACCCAATTTTCAACTAGCCACCATAGGAGTACTTACCGGTTTGGAACCATCTATCCCAAATTTCTTCAATATTTCTCTTACATACTTAGACTATGAACTGAAAATTCCTTTCTCTATTTGATTAATCTACAACCCAAGAAAGAAATTCATCTCCCCAAACATAGACATTTCAAATTATTTCTGCATCTCTTCCAAAAACATCTTGCACATCTTTTCATTTCCTCCAAAGATAATGTCATCAACATAAACAAATACAATCAAGATTTTATCATTTTTCAATCTTAAAGTAAAAATTACTATCTGTCGTACCTTTGTTAAATCCTTGCTAAATCAAATACCCACCTAACCTTACATACCAAGCTTTAGGAGCTTGCTTCAGTCCATATAAAGCTTTCTTCAATCTTCCCACCATATCCAGTTGATCTATTAATTGAAATCCTTCTGAGTGTTCCATGTAAAATTCTTCTTCTAGCTCACCATTCAGAAATTATGACTTGAAATCCATTTGATAGACTTTGAAGTCTTTATAAGAAACTAATGTCAAGAACATCCTTATAGCTTCCATTCTTGCTACCGGGGAAAAAGTCTCTTGAAAATATATTCCTTCCACTTGTGAGTAGCCTTTACACACAAGCCTCACTTTATTTCTGACAACTTCTCCATTCTCATTCAACTTATTTCTGAAAACCCATTTTGACCCAATGATATTTTTATCTGTCGGTCTTGGGACCAGCTCCCAAGTTTGATTCTTCTCAATCTACAAAAGTTCTTTCATTGCTTCCTTCCAATGTTCATCTTTACAAGTTTCACTTACTGTCTTTGGCTCAATCTCAAAGAATAAACACAAATTAACTTTAGTAGTAGCTTTACTTCTAGTTAACATGCCTTTTGTTTTGTCTCCAATAATCTAATTTTTTGAATGATTCCTCTGTACATATTTCGATGTCCTAGGAGTCATCATTGAAGCATCTTCTTCTCTTTCATTCTATTCATCCTGCTTCTTCTACTCATTGTTATCCTGTTCTTCCACAATTTATTCTATTCTTGCACAACCATGTTCATCAGACATGTATCCATCAACATCAATAGTTTTTCACTGTCTCATCTACCTTCACATTCGAGCTCTCTATCCTTGCTTTTAGTAGAGTATCCAAGAAATATGCCTTCATCACTTCTTGCATCAAACTTACCCAAAGTTTCGTCATCTCTTCTAATATAGCATTTTCTTCTAAATACCTTGAAATATTTAACTATAAGAATTCTTCTGTGCTATAGCCCATAGGGAGCCTTTGTACTTTTTTTCTCTTGCTTGAACTCGATTGAACACATAAACAATAGTATGAATAGCTTCTTTCCAGTAAACTTTTGGGTAATTCGGCTTTAGTAATCATTGAACTAGCAGCCTCCTGAACTATTCTATTTTTCCTTTAAACAACTTCATTTTGTTGAAGTGTTCTCAGAGCAGATAATTGTCTCTTTATTCCATGCACTTTACAAAACATATTGAACTTGTGGGAGATGAATTGTTCAGCTCTATCAAATCTTAATAATTTTATCTTCAAATTCACTTCATTTTTAATCATACCCTTGAATGCCTTGAATCTATCTAATGCATCTAATTTCTCTCTAAGAAATGTAACCCATGTATATCTAGAATAATTATCAATTAAAATCATAAAGTACCTTTCACCAAGTAGACTTCTCACTCTCATAGGACCACAAAGATCTATATGAACTAGATCCAGTAGTCCATTAGTAGATTGTTCCCTTGATATGTAATTATTTCTTGCTTGCATCCCAAACTAACAATTGCTCTAAATAGCATTAATAGGCTCTGTAATTCTTGGTAAATATCTCATGGCATGAACAACACTAATCCTTTCCAAGTTATCAAAATTCATGTGACACATTCTCCTATTCCATAACCAACTATCATTTATCTGAGTCATAAAGCATTTTCCATCAGCACCCTTAAGTTGATAAATATTCCCTTCAGATTTCTTTCTTGTAGCAATCAATGTTTTGAATCCTTTTTGGATCTCACATTTCTCATCCTTAAACAAAAGATCATATCCTTTCCTGCGCATCTAACCAATGCTAAGAAAATTATGTCTCAAACCCTTAACATAGTAAAGACCATCAGTATGATGCTTGTCATCATAACTTACTGAACCTATCCCATAGATTTTAGCACTAGTATCATCACCAAACATAACCAAGCCTCTGTCATATTTCTCAAGCTTAAAAAACTTACTCTTATTACCAATCATGTGATGTGAGCAACTACGATCAACTATCTAAAAATTATTTTCTTGTTTAGCATGTAGAGTAGAGATAACTGTACCTTCATTTTTTGCCTTCTCTAGGTTCTCTAGAGGGCTTTCCTTTACCTGGTTATTTGGATTAGTAGAAATAGGTTCATCCTTAATCATCAAGAACAAGCATTCATTGTCATCTAGATCTTCATATTTTGAATCTTCATTTGAAATACTGCATTCTCATTCATATAGTAAGCTTTGTTAATTTTCTTTCCTTTCTTTAACTTCTCATATCTTTGTTTATTCCTTTTAGCTCTTTCTGGACACTTTGTAGCATAATGACCTATTTCTCCACAACTAAAGCATTTAAAGGGAAATTTACCTTCATACTTACCAGAGCCTTTTCTCATTCTTCTTACAAAGTTAGCTTCTATTTCATCAAAGTTTTCTTCATTCGGATCTTTAGCTTTTGTATCTTTAAAAGTAATCTTTGATTTTCCTCCATTTCTTAGATTCAACTTCCTCATCTTATAAGATGTCAAAAATCCTAATAGTAGATCCTTAGTATAAGTCTTATAATCTATAGTCTACTCAATATCACTCACCTTCTCACTATAAGCATCAAGAAGAGTTCTTATAATATTCTTTACAATCCTGGTTTCATCCATAGTAGTGCCAAGTGATCGCATTCCAACCACTACCTCATCCAATCTCTAAACATAAGCTTTAACATTTTCATCTTCAGACATATGTATAAGAAAAAACTATGTTTCCAAATTCTATAATTTTACCTCTTTAACTCTTTCATCACCATCATGTGCTCTTTCTAAAGCATCCTCGACTTCCTTAGTTGCCTTCAGATTTTGAACCTTAATCAACTCGAAATGTACTAGACAACTCTTCAAGGTGAACTTCAACTTATTATTTGCTTCATGTGCTTTGATCTCTTTAGGTGTGCTTGGACCATTAGCAGGAGGAGTGTAAGGATTCTTGTAAGCTTTTTCCACATCATATCCACAATACTCTAGATATTCTTCCATCAATTATTTCTAGATACCATAATTATTTTCATCAAACCTTGGATAATCAAAGATAATTTTTCCAACCATCCTAGAACTTCCTCAAGTGGTTAAGCTCTTCACCAAGGAGCCAAGATTTGATACCAATTTTTGAATAGGAAAACTAAGAGGGGGGGTGAATCAGTTGTCATAGATGTTAACCTTTAATTCAATTAGTAAAACTAATACTTAAAATTTCTTAAATGATTAATCATCAAACACCAATGCAAAAACTCAAATCCAACATATAAACATAGAAACACCAGATTTACGTGGAAAATCAAGTAAGGGAAAAACCATGGTGAGGATTAACTCATGCTATAGAGAATATCAAAACTAGTTACTATTAACATAGATTGACTGCTACTACACCAAAAGCTTAAGTTGTCAGTGAGGGAAACATTAGAGAGGTTTAAGGGGTACTGGTGAGGGTTTAGGGTCCCAAGTGACAACAGTTTACCCCCCAGTCGAGAGGTTGACAAACACAGTCGAATGCGAGATGGAAAGAGTGTCAAGAGTGGGAGTCAAACCCTCCCTAGCAGAGTCCAATTTTGTTAACACAGACTGACTGCCAATAGACCAAAAGCCTAAGTTTTCAGTGAGGGAAACATTAGAGAGGTTTAAGGGGTTCCGATGAGGGTTGAGGGTCCCATGTGACAATAGTTACAAAAAGGCTCACTGCTTGAAACAAGGCTCATTGCTTGAGATAAGGCTCACTGCCTGATATAAGGCTCACTTCCTAAAATAAGGAGTCACTATCTACATGGCTACAACCTAGAGGGCTCACTACCATAGAGATACAAAGAAGACAAAGAAGACTTACTATAGAGAGACTACAATCTCAATGGAAAAAAGGATTCTGCCATAGTTACTTGATCAAATTGCATGAATGATATAGTTTTCCTTCTTCTCATTGCATCTAGAAACTCAACATTAAGCTTCACACTGATCTTCCAAACACAACTCAAACACACTTTCTGAATAACATCAAATTCGCATATAATATTTCACTTATCTTCCTACTTTTCTCTTGTATGATTTTCATTACTAGCTCATCTTGTATTTATACTCTCTCCAACATTGAAAAAGATACAAAGTTGGCCATCCAACTTCAAATTCAAATTAGGTTGGTGCCAAACATCCTAGGGTGGAATTAGAATGAAGGAAACTCAAACACATGCTTCACCGAGACCCAAAAGTAGATCCAACACGCTTCATTAACTTCAAAGATAGTGTAAAACACATAAAACAATTAAGCTCAAAACTTCCAGAAACCAAAAATATCTTCAATGCAATCAAAACATCTTAACTCTAGAACTGGAAGTCAAAAGACTTCATCAAAGAGATATATGGACCAACAACCTTTTTCTCAGACTTCAATAAGAACATAGAGAAACATAGTTCACAACTGGTGAACACAACTCGAACTTCACAACAAACCAACAACCAAACATCTGGATATAACAACCTTCAACAATCATGACCATCATATCTAAACCACATGAACATATGGGAAAATACTAGAGAAACAATTGAATACCTATAATCTTCCTTTAATACATTCTTTGCAATATCCTCAACATATATGTGTGAACCCCGACCTTGGTACTTGCAAAACAACAAGAATAAACGAGTTAGACAAAATATTGCAAGTCAAAACAAGCATTCCCCATGAAATCCATTTACAACTTCAAACTAGGAAATAAAATAACAAAGAACACAATGAAAATGATAAAACAAAGATTAAATCCTAATTAGATGTGCAAACTCATGATCCCATGGGGGAATTGGTGCCAATTTAATGTGAAAATTGGGCCTTTCCCAATTCCTATGATGCAAGATTGATGTGTTGAAGATGATTGATCCACTTTGTTGGTGAAGAATGAGAACTCCAAGCCAAAACTGCAAAAACCTAGCTATGACTCGATGATAATGGATAAAATTCAAGAGATATTTGAGCATGATAACTTTTCCTAGATTTTGGATGATGAAATGAGGATATGAGCTCTTTATTTATAGAATTCCAAGATGGATGAATGTCCAAATTTGAGAAATGTGGGACTAACATTCATCCAATGGCATGATGCCACTTGTCAAGCTATGAATGGATGAAGGATGTGCAAGATTTTGGGTTTGTGCCAATAAATGTATAATTTTGAATTTCAAATTTATTGAAATGACATGTAAGAGGGAAGGGAAAATGCAATAAATGCCACTTGGCTCTAGGCAAAGGACATGTATGATGAATTTATTGCCTTGTTGGATGTACATGTTGACTTGGAATTTTTGAATTCAAATTGAGAGAATATTCTAAAAGATGCCTTGTGAGGAAAATAGAGATTTAATAAATGAATTAAATCTATTTTCATGTGCAACTTGCATTATCTAGAGGATGGGACATGAGATGAGATTAAATAATCAAGGGTTAATTAATTTAATGAGAGAGGTTAGATGATGTGACCTATTTGATTCAAATTTATAGATTTATTTTAAATCAAATGAGAGGAATATGATGAGATTAATTAAATAAGGATTTTGATTTATTTAATTAAAAGAGATGGTGTTAGATTAAATCAAATAAGGTTTTAATTTATTTATTTAATGAACAAAATTTAGAGATTTAATCAAATAAAATTGAGGTAAGTGCACTAAGATGGTTCCCAAAAAGGGGGCTTAAGTGACCACTTTTTTTCTAAAATCAGGAAATGCTGACCTTGGACATGAAATGGAGGATAGTTACACTCAAAATTTTGAGATGGAACAAAAACAAGGATCGAAATGCTCCGAGTCTACTTTCTAAACTACTAATTTATTTTTAAAATGGTTGAGATTAAGGGGTTCAAAAGAGGGAATGTACAAAAATTTGTGTTGTTTTTGTTAGAAAAAACATAACATAGCAACTCTTGTACGACCTGAGCACAATGAACTTTTTGTAGTATTTTAAAAATCGCTATGGTCAGAAGTTAGCTAATAGAATCTAGTTGATACACAACTTTTCTGATAATTTTTTAATGAATATTTTATTTTTTACTAATTTTCTAAGTGGGCAATTCCTAAAAACAGAATTTTGGCCGTGCTCCCCCTACAAATTTTGGAAAATAATTAATTTTTTTTCTCTTTTTTTTAAAAAATTTGTAGAATGGAGTCTAGTTTCTAAAAATGTAATTTATTTGATATTTTGATGAATGGTTAATTTATAACAAAAAAACACCAAACACTTCTTTTTACCAGAAAACAAACATACAAACAAAAAAATATGGATGAAAGTATTAACATTGTCAAAAAGTGAAAAAAAATACATCGTTGGATAGCTAAGAGAGAACCTAACCCATGTGTTTGATTTTGTTGATATTGAACTAGATGCAATCTTGATGGTGAGTATGACCCGATTGTGTGAAAAATTGTAGAATTTGCAAAAACATGTCTCTAGCCCTATTGGGAATGCCCTCCAAGCCTTTAGGTTGGTATCCCAAGGCAAATAATTTCACTTTTTTCTTTGTTTTTAATGTGAAATAATGTGAGCACATTATAACGCGCTCGCATTATAACATGAGCACATTTTTTAAAACATTTTTTCAAAAGTGGCCACAAAATTGGTACCCAACTTCATGCACCCGCCCATTGATTATTTAATTAAATAGGGATAATTAGATCAGATGAATTGATTTAATTAACAAAAGAGATTGACTTAATTAGATAAAATGATGTATTCAATTAAGGGAGGACTATTGATGGATTTAATCAGATAGGAAAATTTGATTAAATGGTTAGACCGATGGATGATTTAGGAAGAAATGATGTTAGTAAATCAGGATCAAATGCACAATGTCAATTGGTATATTTTATGTGTCTACATTTTGCCCCTCTTTGAAGCAATGCACTCATTGCATTGGTTCAAAGAATAAACAATCTCGATCAAAGCCAAAAAAATTTGATATTTAAAAACTTGCCTCACTGCTGCATGGCGAGAGAAAACATGCCACTATAATGCCCCCTCGAGAGATCAGACAAAATTTTTAATTTTTTAGGTGATCTTGGAAAAAAAGATGACAAAGTACCCAATAGGTCTGAAAGGGGGTCCGATAGGCTAAAAATGTGTCTAAATGCAATAAAATGATGAAAAACAAACCTCAAACAGACAAAAATAGGTTCGGGGGTCCAAAACCCTAGCAGGACAGCCAAACAGGGTGAAAAAAACCCTAATTTTTAGGCTTAAAAGGGGCTCGAGGGGTCACTTTCAAGTCATTTTCACACACCTCCAGCGGCCACCTGGCATCGGGGCACCAGTATGTGACCCTTACCCAAGCTTTGTCTTTTCATTTAATGCTTTAATTAATGCTTTAAAGGAGTGGCTCACCTCCAGTGGTGCTATATAGTGCTGCTTGGCATTCAAACTGCATCATGCGGTGCTGTTTTGCGCCACAACGATGCAGTTCAGAGTTTAAAAACTCTGATGCTAAGCTCGGGCTCGGTAGGTCAATTTGATAAAGTGCAACGCGGTGTCGCCCATTTCACAAAAAATGCGACACTGGAAGGGAAAGTGCACCGCGGTGGCACCATTTGGCTCTTTTTGGGCTCTAGCATCAGAGTTTTACTAAAATCAAACTGTGAGGCCATCACAAACTGTGCCGTTGGGGACGTTTCTTAAGCGTTCGACTAGGAATTTTTCAAAAAAAAAATTTAACACGTTGACCTTCCTTGATGTAGGATGCAGTGAGGGAGCTCTACTCTAAGGAGCATTGTTCATGAGATTTGGCTAGCATCTTGCAAGACCTGAGCAAAAAGGACTAGGATTGACTCAGCGTTGCAGGATTGTGGCACATTACGTATGTGGCACCCGTGCACACTCCCCTAGGGATATTATCAACGTTGGCCGAGAGGTGGCATAGCGAGACTTCGTCGTTTCATCAACCCACTGGTGAGGCCACCATCACTTTGGAGGACATTTGGCATATTCTACGATTACCTATTCATGGCTGATGGATGAGGGGCACGAGGCCTGTTGTAGAGTCCTTGCCACATGGGACATCATCTTCTGTGAGGGACAGATAGAGCTAGAGCGATATAGGGTCATAGCACCTCCCTACCGCTGGGCGGTTGTAGCCATCATTTCGGGTCTCATTGCCCCAGATAGATGAGGACAATATTTCAGTTTTGGCTGGGGTAATTGCTGGGAGTGGATGGTCTGAGACAGGCTGGTTCATTTTGCATGGGGGCTTGTTCTTCTAGCTTCACTTTACAGGGACCTTCATGAGTATGTATACATGGACGACAATGTGTTAGGGGCTGGGGTGACTTTACTTCACGTTTGGGCATAGGAGCACATTTTTGTGCTACGTCCACATGTCATTCCAGTTCTAATGGGGGTAGATGATGCCCTCATGGCATGATACAGAGGCGGTGTGTCCTTTACACACACTAGTGAGCACGAGATCCCCTACTGGAGGTGGGTCTTAGATGAGATGCTAGTTTTCACTTGGCGTCCATACCTTGGTCAGCCTAGATGGGCCAATGCTGATCAACTATTTTATTTCCACCAGGACCAGTAAATGCAGGGGCAAGAACATACTATGGTTGAGAGGTACTTGCCCGGATGCGTGCAACATCAGTTCGAAGAGCCGCAGGATTGGCCTGATGACGCCCATGTAGCCATCTTTGCTCACAACATGACACAGGTGTCATGGGGACATTGTATTCCTGTCTTAGAGGCAGTTGATAGTTTTTGGCATTTGGTAGCCCAACCATGGGCTTTTGATCAGGGTTTAACAGATCTAGTTACCACCCAGGCCTATAGGGACTAGTTCCGACCTCCACTTTGTTTGACCATTCTAGGTGAGGACCCAGATGTGTAGAGAGATAGGGGTAGAGGGGGAGGTTAAGGATGGAGAGCTAAGGTTCGACGAGATCTGCTGGTTGTGCCCCTAGTCTAGCTAGGGCAGGGGGATGTTCATATGCAGGATCAACAACAGGTGCCGCTAGTTCCACCACCATGAGCTGAGGGTGAGGATCAACCTCACGTGCAACCACAGGTACAGCCAATAGGACAGGCCGATGCACGAGACACCTTGATTGCATAGTTGCAGGCCCAGGTTTAGGCAGTGATAGTGGAGAGAGATCAGGTGAGGGTTGAGAGAGAGCAGCTCAGGGCTGAGAGGGATCAGGCCGTGCAATAGAGACAGGCTGTAGAGCTATAGGCAGCCATTGAGCTAGGCTGCAGACAGCAGATAGAGAGCATGACAGCCTCCTCCTAGGGTACAGTGTTAGTTCGATCCTATAGGGTTGCTATCCATGAGGTAGATTACTACTAATGGTCCTATCATGAGGCTGCACCCAGAGCAGAGTGGGTCCCAGAGTATTTAGAGTGGGCTAGCCACAGACCACCAGAGGGTCATAGTGACAAGGGCGAGGGCAGCATCCACAGGGACCGAACTTGATTGAGATGATATATACTTTTTGTGCCTTATAGGATCATTTTTTATAGCCTGATGGGCATTTTGTACCGATTCACATATATGTACAATGATCCGATTTATTCTTTGTACTATGATAGTGACATTATTGATGATATATATGAGCCAATTTTGATGCGATGTACCGTGTTCTCTTTTATGCATGGATGGTTTATTTCTATATGCTTTGCAGTGATGTCTTTATGGAAGCATTTATTTCTAATGATACATGCATTATGATTATGATTAACAGACCTATATTATGTTAACCTATGATATGCCAATGTGATGATTTATTTATGATAATGCAAATGCAATGGTCTGATATGTGAAATGATATGATCTATGGTGCACATGAAAAATGATATGTAAATTATGCTTATGAAATGTTAATGAATGGATGCATATATGAATTTTTTGTAATGAATTTTATACGTCTATGCCTATGTGGAATTATTTATGCAATGAATGTTTTATGATGTTATTTATGAGATGATATGGATAATGAAATATGAAATGCGATGGTCGTAATATGCTGCAAATGAAATGGTGTTAATGCATAATGAGATGGTTTTATGAGATGCTTAGAATAAAAAATGTTATTATCCTAAACGTAATAAATGATGATGTATGTGATGCAATGATATGTTAATACATAATGTAATGTGAACATAAAGTGGTGAGATGATGTCATGATGTTATGCAAGTATGTATGCCTAATGAATTAAATGCTTATATACCTATTGATTATGCGAAAAATGATTATGAAATGCTTATGTAGATTCTTATGTGATGATTTATATGAAATGGTTATGAAATGCAAATGAATGTTTATGCAATGATTGATATAATGCAATGAGATGCAATGTAATGGATGAAATGCACTGCCATGGATGCACCTATCTATGAAGAATGTTTATGATAGCCTGTTTATATGATGATAAAAATGCAATGCGTATGTTTTCTATATGATATGTTTATGCAATGCATATGTTTCCTATATGATATGTTTATGTGATGCGTATGTTTCCTATATGATATGTTTATGCAATGCTTATGTTTCCTATATGATATGTTTATGTGATGCGTATGTTTCCTATATGATATGTTTATGCGATGCATTTGTTTCCTATATGAAATGTTTATGTGATATGCTAATGATTTGTGGATACAAGATCGGTGACGATGATGGCAATAATGATCAACTGTCATAGTACCTTGTTAGTGCGGTTAGTAAGAAAATAAGAAGTAATTTCAACAAGACACAAGATGATGCAGATGCAAATGATGATGATGATGATTACTTGCTGAGGAATTGGGATTTTCAAAGGGCCAAATTTTCTTATGTTTGATGACACACGTGGTATGATGCATCAAGGTATAAAAAATCAGGATGGCGTTGTACCTAGTGAGATGAACTTTGAATTGACGAGCAGATAAGAGTATTCTTGTTCACACCTAACATACGAAAACCTTGCTAGGATGCACTTCCGAAGTTTCAGGAACCTCAGACCAAAACACGGAAAGGTAAACCTATTCCTACAATAGTCAACAAGTTGTCCTAGACCTCTTCCATGCATACCTAACAAAGCAAGTATTCGCCGAGGTTATATTACAAGAACGTCCAACAAGCATAGCAGAAAAAAGATAATGATTGTTGCCCCATTCTTATCTCTCTAAATCCTTCATTTGGATATCATCGAGAGGTCCTTGGAGTGAGTGCAATAAGATAAGTCAAAATAAAAAGACCAAGTAAACAAACAAATTGATGCTTTTCAATACAGCTAACAGAAAGAGGATGTGTTTTCTAAGGATAAGAACCGAAACTTATTGCCAAAAGATAATGCCCATTATAGGAAGGATTCATCCTAGGACATGTTAGTGGATGGCGGCACATCATTTCATTTATCCAAATTGTTCTAAGGGATGATTGATATGTGACCAATTCAGATGATGAGTTACCAATACAAAGAGATGACCAACTTGCTTACACACTGACTTAGACTTAAGACTTGACGTTTGGAGTTCTACTTTTAATCTAATAGACTTGTTTCTAACTATTTCACCAAAGGTTGATGATGACGATCAGTTTATTATGAGTGGTGTTTATTGCAGGTGTAAGCGAGATGAGGTGGATGGATTTTCAAATATTTGGATGTTTTTGATGTTTTGCAATGTTTTGAGGTTGTTTTTGGTATTTTTGGATTTTTCAAATGTTTTGATTTTTGATTTTCCAATGTTTTTGGATTTTCTAATATTTTGACCAAAATACTAGCCTAAAGACCTATCCTAGGGGTCTCGGGAGTTGATCAACAGATTAGCCTTGCCTACGTTATACACACAGAGACCACGTAGTTCGACTGACAACTTGACCGATTTACAGATGATGATATACATGATGAGATGTCAGTTTATTATGACAAACTCCTAAAGGACTGGCCTAAGTGTCTCAGGGGATGATCAAAGATCAACCTTGCATACGTTCAAGCTCAGAGATGATGTAGTTCAACCAGACGACTCAATTTTTGACTTTTTGACTGACTTCTTGACTTGTTTTTGGATTTTTAAATGTTTTGATGTTTTTGGATTTTGTGCTTTTTTGATGTTTTTGGATTTTTTGATATTCTGATGTTTTTGGATTTGAGGATTTGATGATTTTAAGATCATACACAAATTCAATCCAATAAGAACATGCCCCCAACGTGATGCACTAGACTACTTCGATAAAGGCAAGACAAACTGACCTTAAGGATGGGCTGAGTAGTACTAGGAGGGATCATGATAGAAAAATAGGACCAAGCTATGGTAAAGATGCATGTAGATGAGTGATGGATGGAGACCTGAATGTGATGGATGATGGAAGTGAAACGCAGAACAAGCCGTAAATATCCTGGTGGATGGGAAGTGCTTATTTACGCAAGGTGCCTGTTTGCCAGATTTTCACCAAGGTACTTGCCCAAAGTGCCACCGAAGTGGTTTTCACTAGAGGACGATTTTTTTATCCTTTTTCTATTTTTTTTGGATTTTTTTTTCTTTTTTGCTTTTTTTGTTGTTACCAAGATGCCTGTTTGCTAGGTTTTTGCCGAAGTAATCATTTTTTCAGGCCATTTTTTGATTTTTTTTTTTTTGGATTTTTGTTTCTATACCCTGAAAGAATTAGGCATAATTTTTTTTGAGATGGGAGCTATTCGTGGGCTCTTGCAGAGGTTCCCCTTTGAGTGTTGATAACTGATATGCCCCTGATTTGTAACTTACTATGATGACGAATGGTCCCAACCAATTGGGTTCAAACTTGCCTTTGTTGCTTGGGTTTGGGACATTCTTCTGATTTTCTTTTAAGATCAGTTCTCTGACTTGGAAAGTCCTGCTTCTGATTTTCTTATTGTAGCTTCTTTTGAGTCTATTATGATAAACTTGCAAATGATTCAAAGCATTGATACGTCTCTCATCCAGTAGCTCAAGCTCATTTAGTCTTGATACTCTATACTCTTCATCCATGATGAGGTTTTGCAGTGATATCCTAAGGGGTGGAGCTCGATCTCAATGGGGAGTATGACTTCTGATCCGTAGACCAAGGAGAAGGGAGTGGCGCCAGTGGGTGTGCAGATGCTGGTTTGATAGGCCCAAAGGGCAGGATTAAGCTGCAAATTCTAGTCACAACCTGCGTCATTGATTGTTTTCTTTAGGATTTTCATAATGGTTTTGTTTGTAGCTTCTGCTTGGCCATTGCCTTGGGGATAGTATGGGGTGGAGAAGCGATATTGGATTTTGAATTTCTCACACAAGTCACGAACCTCCTGATTCTTGAATGGTGTCCCATTATCTGAGATAATGGCTTGTGGGACCCCATAACGACAGATGAGATAGTTTGGGATGAATTTATAAATCTTCTTCCCTATTATGTATGTCATGGGTATGGCCTCTACCCACTTAGTAAAGTACTCAGTTGCGGTTATTATGAATTTATGGCCATTAGATGAGGTGGGTGTGATTTTCCAAATGAGATCGAGTCCCCACTGCGAAAAGGGCCATAGTGTGACGATAGGATGAAGCTCTTGAGCTGGAGCATGGATGAGGTCCCCATGCTGCTGACATTATATACACCTTCTAGCATGATCATGTGCTTCTCTTTCCATGGTGGGCCAATAATACCCCATCCTCAACAGTTTCTTGGCTATGGTCATTCCACTCAAGTGTGAACCATAGATACCATTATGTACCTTAGCTAGAGCGGTTAATGCCTCCTCAGTGTTTAAGTAGCGCAATAAGGTACCTTCTATGCTTCTATGGTATAGGGTATCACCTAGGATGACAAATCTGGATGCCTTTTTAACAAAGGTTCATTTTAGGTTTGATGGTAGGTCAGTGGGTATGAATCCTATTCACAGTTATGTGTAGATGTCATGATACCAAGGATCACTGAGACTAATAATTTTTCACACAAATTCTGATTTTGGTACCTCGAATGTGGGAATGAGAAGCTGCTCAATCAAGAATTCATATTTTGGAACCTTGTGAGGGATGTTTAATAAGGATCCAATTGTTTCCATGGCATCTGCTGCTCTGTTGTTGGTTCTAGGAATCTGCTCAAATGTTATTTCAATGAAATATTCTTTGAGAGTCTCCACCAATTTCTCGTACGGAGTGAGCTTGTCATCCCTTGTTTGATATTCATTATTGACTTGATTTATGATCAACTGAGAGTCTCTGTACACTTTGAGAGCCATGATGTTCCATTGCACTGCTATCCTGAGACCTATAGTCAAAGCCTCATATTCTGTGATGTTGTTGGTGCAAGGAAATGCCAGTTTGTATGATCTTGGTATGCAATCCCCTTGTGGGGTAATGAATAAGACACCAACTCCTGATCCATGCTGTGTGTATGAGCCATCGAAGTATAGTTTCCAGTGGTCAACTACGTTGAGGTTAAAAATGGATTCATCTGGAAACTTTGAGACAAGAGGATTCTCAGAATAGATAGGTGCTTCTGCTAGTTGATCTCTAATAACTTGGCCCTTAATGGCTTTCCGCTCTACATACTCGATGTCATACTCTGATAGTATCATCACCCATTTTTCCATTCTTCCTGTGAGCATTGCCTTTGATAAGAGATACTTGAGGGGGTCAATTTTGGCGATGAGCTTTATCTTGTGTGCCAACATGTAATGTCTGAATTTTTGTGATGCAAACACTACTGTGAGGCATGCTTTTTTGATGAATGAGTAGTTTAGCTCATGACCAACCATTGTTCTACTGATATAGTAGATAGCCATTTTCATTCCATTTTCATCATACTGAGCTAGGAGAGCTCCAAGGGCTGTTGTTGTTGCTGATACATATAAGATCAATGGTTTCTTTGGGATGGGTGGCATTAATACTAGTGGTGTCAGTAGATATTCTTTGATTTTTTTAAATGCTTCTTCACATTTTGTATCCCATTTGTATGCTACCCCCTTGTGGAGTAGGTGAGAATATGGGTTCTTCTTGTCTGCTAGTTGTGCTATGAATCGTCAGATGGATTGAAGTCAGCATTGGAGGCCTCTCAATTGTTTTAATGTCTTTGGTGCTTCCATCTCGAGGATTGCTTTCACCTTTGCTGGATCCACCTCGATACCCCTCATGGACACTATGTATCCTAGCAATTTACTTGATTGTACGTCGAAGATGCACTTCTTGTGATTTAGTCTGAATTTGTATTCCTCTAGTCTGTCAAAGATAGCACTTAGGGTTGCTATATGATCTTGTCTTTTTCTTGACTTAGCTAGAATGTCGTCAACATAGTCTTTGACTTTTTTATGAATCATGTCATGGAATATCAATTTCATGGCCCTTTGATAGGTTGCTCCTGCATTCTTTAGGCCGAATGGCATCATGTTCCAGTAGTGGGTCCCCCATGGACAAGTGAAAGTCATCTTATGTTGATCTTCTTTTGCTATCATGATCTAGATGTATCCTGAAAATCAGTCCATTAGTGATAGCATCTCATGTCCTATTGTCATGTCTACTATCATGTCAATGTTGGGAAGAAGGAAATAATCATTTGGACATGCTTTGTTCAAATCTCTGAAGTCTGTACAAATTCTGATGGCTCTGTCAGGTTTTGAAATAGGTACCAAATTTGACACCCATTATGAATAATCAATTGGTCGGATGAATCTTGCATCTAACAACTTTTTGAGCTCCATTTTGACCAATAAGGTGATTTGAGGATGCATTTTTCAAAGCTTTTGTTTGACCGGTTTTTCTTCTAATACATTGCTAAGTGATGAACCACAGTCTCTGGATCAAGCCCTAGCATGTCAGCATAACTCCATGCGAAGTTTATTTTCCTTTCCTTTAGAAATGCCGCTAGGAGTTCTTGCTCTTCTAAAAGTAGTGATTCTACATAGAATGTGATATGTGGGGTCTCCTCTATTCCTAGGTTGACCAGATTGCATTTTTTGGCCAAGACTATTGAATTTTCTTGATGAATAGCTCTTAAAGGAAGATTGAATCCTTCATCCCCGGGTGCCTCAGAGAGGTTTTCACCATTGGATACATCTTTTCTTTTTACTTTTTTCTTGTCAGAGAGTGCCACAGTGTGGTTTTCACTCAAGGACTTAGATATGATTCTTAGTTTCTCACTTTTGTGACTGAAGGATTTAATTGTTTCCCCATAATAGGCGTTCCATTATAAACCCTACCTTGTGATCCCCTTCTGGAATGTTGTCCCGCAATCCCATGAATTCTGAGAGTGCCTCATCGTATTCGAATGTATCGAGAAATGGTGTTCCTCGTTGGTCGTAGTCGATGAGTTTGGGATATACTAAGTGGATCTCATGATTTTGTTGGTCTAGTTCGAAGGAGAGGGTGCTAATCATGCAAAGGGTGGTATCCTCAAATAACCTAGGTAGATTGGTCATGGTATCCTCGTCATCGCTACTAATATAGGCCTCAGTTATAAAGTTATATATGTCTCTATCTATGGATATTGGTGAGCGTACTTCTACTACTATTGGCTGAGGAGAAATATTAACTGTTCTAACTCAAGGACTTCGGCCACATATGGTTATTCTCAGAGGGGTACATCCAAGGCCAAAATTTTTTATAGGTCGCGTCTCTGGCATGATAGGTATTATGAGGCCATTGTCATTTTGTCCCAGTCTTTGATTTCTGTCATAGCCCATTGCGAGGATCATTTGTAGGCCCTTCCTTGTCTCATCCATTGGTAATTCAGGTGTCGATCTTTCATCTTGATATAACATGTGAGATGGATCTGCTTCAATAACCTCTTGGCCAAGGTCTCCCCATCTTGTGAATTTGGGATAGTCTTTAGGAAACATTTGTGATGTGGAAGCTTGGTTCTCTTGTGGATGTATGCGTGATCTAGGAGAGTGTGGTAACTCTCCTATCACAAAAGCATTGTTAGGGAGCTTGTAGCTTCCACAACTATCCTCCTGGATGATGAGCTTAATGTCGGAGATGGTGGGAATGGTGGGAGTGGCAGGTGTCTCTGTCGCAGAAGTGGACGTGAGAGTGGCGGGGTTGATGTATGGTGTGGATGGGCCATCATCATTTTTTAGCACTTGGTGGATTTTGTAATACTTTGCTTCAAGATTTTTGCAATATGAGAAAGGTTCAGGATCTCCATGGATGGTAACTTCTTGTCCATTATGTGTAAATTTCACACATTGGTGGAAGGTTGATGCTACAGCTTTCATCGTATGGATCCATGGGTGTCCCAGGAGGATATTATATGGCAAGTCAAGGTCCAAGACCTGACAAGTGGTTTTTATGATGGTGGGCCCTACTTGAATATGGAGTTTGATTGTGCCCTGAGACACTCTTTCTTGGTCATCATATGCTCTTATCGTGATGCCCTTTCCTTTGTTGATGGAATCTTCTAATATTTTCAACTGCTTGATGAGGCTTAGGGAACATATGTTCAAGCTCGCACCTCCATCCACCAAGACCCTTTTGATTTTTCTCTTGTGTACAATGGATTCCAATTGAAGTGCATGGTTGTGAGATGGTTGGGTGGGGAAATCTTGGTCACAAAATGTAAGGAGATTAGGCATTATGATATTTTTGAAAATATCTTGGAATTGCTCTGCATCAAGATTTGCGAGGACAGTGGATGAGGCCAATGCTTCTTCAAGGATCTACCTATGGGCAGATGATATTTTTAGAAACTCCATGATGGAGATTTGCATTGGCATTCTCTTGAGTTGATCTACAACATTGTAGCCATGTAGAACAGATCTAGATGAAGGAGCTCTATTTGGTTGGGATGATCCTGCGATGGTGACTTTGCCACCTCTTGTGGTGACTCCACAATCTTCGGCATGGGCACCCTTAATGGTGATGACCATGCAGTCTTCATTTAGGGATGAAATGACTGTTTCATACACATGATTTACATTTCCCTTTCCTTTGTCATTTTTATTCCCTTTGTTGCCATGATTTGGCATCGGATTCGTGTATATTTTAAGATCTTGATTTCTTGTAGGTTGTTCCACATTTATGATTTTCTTATCGATGAGATCTTGGATGATGTTTTTGAGTCTCATGCAACTGTTTGTGGTATGGCCTTTGATTTTATGAAATTCACAAAGTTGATTCTCATTATACCAAGGAGGTTTGACCATGGGTTCTTGGTAATTCTCAAATGTAGGAGGCTTGATGAGTTTTTTGTCGATCAACTTTTTCATTATGTCCTCAAGGGGTTCCCCCAAAATGGTGTATTTTCATTTTGGATAACTTTTGCATTGGGGTGGTCCCCTTTGGTCATTGAGATTATTGATGGTTGGATTATTGTTGGGTTGGTGTGTTGTGTGATGGTGGTTTTTTTGTTGAATTTGGATTTGCGGTGTGGGTGTATTTTGACGAGGAGCACTAATGACCACCTTGGCATTGATGACACCATCATTAGTAATGTTTTTGTTTCTTTCCCACGTACGAGGTTTATCATTGTAATTGGATGGTGGGTGGTTGTTTTGTTGTTCATGGTATGATGTTGATTCTGTGGGTTGAGTCATAAGGGCTCTTTCGATACTAAGCGCCTTGGAGATCAATTGATCATATGTGGTGATGCCGTGAACCTTGAGATGAAATGCTAAGCAGCCTTCAAGGTTGGCTATGATGGTGCAAACTTGTTGTTCTTCTAGCATGGTCCACTTGCTCTAATTGTCCTTGGATTGCCATCGTTGTAGGAATGAGGTGAATGATTCACCCTATCCTTGTTTTAGAGCTAAGAGTTCTTTGAGACTAACATCCATTGCAATGTTGCATGCATAATTTTTAATGAATGCATCCCTAATTTCTTGGAATGTCCTAATGTCTGAAGGTAAGTGAGAGAACCATTCTATAGCATGGCTTGCCAAGCTCCTAGGAAATAGCCACATCAGATAAGTATCGTCATATGCGACCTCCATGCAATGAACCTAGAATTCCCTGATGTGATCTTTAGGGTTTCCCATCCCTCGATATTTGTCAAATTTGGGGATTTCAAATCCCTTGGGGAATGGTTTCATTATCAAGCTCCTATAAAATGGATAGGGACACAAGTTGCTTGGCATTTTGGTTGTTCGCCCTGATTGAAGGCCGAGCACTTGTTGCGAGAACAACCTGAGTTGTGTCTTCAAATCACTTTGGGGATCAAGGGGTGGGATGAATGTGTTTTGGGGTGTTTCAATCATGGGTTGGATGGGTGGGTTGTTTGGTGTGTTGTTCAATGGTATCTGTATGTTTCTCCGAGCAAGGTAAGCTTCCACCTGCTTTTGTATGAACAACGCTTGTTGTTGATCTGGCTGTTGCTGTGCTAAGATTTGTGCTTGTTGTTGCGCTTGTTATTGTTCCAACAATGCTTGTTATTGTTCCAACAACGCTTGTTGTTGGGCTGCCAATTTTGCTGCTTCTTGCTGCTCTTGGTATTGCTTTAATGCTTGTTGATATGCTTGCAATTGTGTTGCTTGTCTTTGTGCAAGAAGTTGTGCTTGATATTGAGCTTGTTGTGCCTGATATTGAGCTTGCACTTGAGCCTACACTTGTGCTACTTGTTGTTGCAATAGATGTTGTACTTGAGCGGCCTTTTGTGCTTGCAATGCTTGCACGGCTTGTGCAGCTTGAGCGGCTTGTTGTTGTTGTAATAATACTTGGGCTTGTTGCACTTGTAATGTAGCTTGTGCTTCTTGGGTGACCTATGCAACTTGAGTAGCTTGCTAAGTAGCTAGTTGTTCAGCTTTTTGTTTCTGAACTTGTTGGTGTCCTTTTTGGAAAGAAGCTTGCAATGCTGCGTTGTGTTGGCTTGATGTGGTGGAAGTTGGTGGTGGTGGAGGTGGTGGTGTATTTGGAATGGTGTTTGTGGTGAGTGATAATGTCATGTTGATATTTTGAGTGGTGGATGGTGTTATTGGTGTGGTGGTTGGTCCTATGCTTTGCGATGTTAGAAGGGTGTTTGATGGTGTTACAATTGCTTGTGCATTTTTCATTTTTTGTTGCGATATCAACAACAAATTTTGAGTGTTTGGCATAGTGCTTTGATTGATATTTGGGATAGTGTTTTGATTGATATTTGGTAGAGGGGGAAGCCCTAAACCAAGGATTGATGTGGATGATAATGGTAATGGTGGGAGAGGTGGAAATGTAAGGGGTGTGAGTTTCTGCAAGAATGTTGTGGTGTCAAATATGCCCCCTGGTCCGAACATATCTCCCTCTTCTTGTGAATTTGTGAGAAGAGGTGTTTGAGGTGTTGCATGAAAAAATGATGATGATGGATCGTGATGGAATGTGAGAGGAACATTCTTGTGTAATGGGAATGGGTTTTGGGGTATGATTTGTTCCAAGGTGGTGTTTGCATCCAAAATTTGATTATTAACAAGGGGGTGTGTTTGAATTGCATTGAGAAATGTAGTTCCCTTATTAACATTGGGTTGGGTTGGAGCAAACGATGTTGTGATTTGTGGAATATTTTGTGTGATGTTTTGGGATGGGGGTGTAGATGAAATGGGAATGGTGGATGAAATTGGCAGAAAAGATGCCTCTACTATGGTACTCACATCAAAATCCAAAGGTAACTTGGCCCCTTGTTTTGCTAGCTCAAGCATGTATAATGAAGGGTTGAGCCTCATCATGATGTTGATGATTCTATGGTTGTCTGGATTTTGGAGAATTTCAGTCATTTCCTCACGAGACATTCCAAAAGTAAGGTCGTCTCCTTGGTTTTCTTCTTGTGGATTTTGTGATGATGAGAGGGTCAAAGGATTACTTGATTCAACATGATTCATTTATGTGTTTTTTTGGCTAAGATCGCTTGAAGCGGGTGTTTCTTTGTTGGCTTCCATACTCTTCTTGTATTGAGATCTAGTTAGACCATAAAACAAGGATCAATCTTCGAGAATATGGGAGATGAATCTCTTGATTCTTTGGATCGATCTTTATTTTATGCTCAAAGTAGAAATTTATTAGGATGCCTTGAGGATCAAAGGTGATGATATGATGATGATGTTAGGGATGGATCATACGGATGTTTTTGGCTTTTGATTAATCTTGAATGAGATACTAGGATTTTATGACTTGCAGTTTTTGATTTTGATTTATTTTTGGATTTGGGATTTTGTCCTTGATTTTTATTTTAATTTTCTTTTGATTTTGAAAAAAAAGACCCTAAGATGTTGGATGATGATCTAAGGGATATATTTTCTCAAAGGATGATGATTTGAATATGTGTGAGGAGAAGGATGCATCTACCCACACCTATTCAAACAAGATGATCGTTTCACTAAGTATACGGAGAAGGATTATCCACATATACTAAGCTAGACAAGATGATTTTGATAACTTGACTAAGCATATGCAAAAGGATGCATCTACACATACCTAGCCAAATGTGTTTTTGATAATGTTTTCAAGGATTTAGTCTCAATGATTTTGATGATTTTTTGATTTTGCCAAAAAAAAGGCCTAGTATTAAGGATGATTTCAAGATTTTCCAAAAGGTGATGATGAGATGGTGTTGTTTTGATGTTTTGGAGGATGGATGAAAAATATTTTGATTTGTTTTCGATCCTAAGATGAACCTAAAAGGGACACTTTGTTTGCCTAGACCTAGGTATTGAAGAGCATGCAGATGCTTCCTAAAGACCTTTGTAACCAAGAAATGATTTTATTTTTCAAACCAATGATTTTCGCTTTTGGGATTGTGAGTCTTCAACACATATGAAAGTTCATTTTGCTTAACTTTGATTAATGTCTTTATTTTACCAAAAACACTTTCTTCGATTAGGTTTTCAAACTAAGATGTCCAATGTCTTAATTTCTTCAAACCCCACAAGATATGTTATGTGGAAATTCAATGAACTTAAGGCAAAGGGTTTTCCTATTGTTTACTTAAGGAGACAAATTGAGATATAATCCAATGTTTAGAAACCTCTAAGGATGTGAATCCCAAGGGAAAGCAATAACATATGGATTGAGTCAATTGTATTTGTCTTCAAAAGGGTTTGAATTTTGGATGAGGTTCAAGTGTTGTTTCCTTGGTGTTTTCAATCAAGCAATGCATTTTGTAACCCAAGAATAAGTACAATCCTATGGATGTGTAAGACAATATTTTTTGGATTCCCACTTGGACAAGTCCAGATATGCTTATCTTTAGCAAATGGTTAGATGCTTGAGCCCACTAGCTCCCCTCCATGACACTCACTTATATGGGGCAGCCAAGCATCAACGCCCATGAAACTCCCATGGCATGTTTTCCATTTCTACTGGAAGACTGTAAAAGTGTGGGGTGGCTTCAGAATGACCGTTCTTGCACCAACAAATAGTTTAAAGGATTTTGGCCAATTCTAGCACATGGGTGTTAATAGGGAATTTTTGTTCATGGAGATTGACCCATACGGAAAGAGTCCCCTTTTGGATCCATCTTGTCAGAATCAACCACGTGATATTGGCATTTACTCCAATACCCACATTTATATACTGGTTGGAAATACTCTTGGCTTTAGAGTGTTACCAGTTGAGTCGTTCCTTTGGGTGAGTACTTTTTCCCCAAGGAAGGCCCTCTAGGGTAAACAAAAGTGAGTGAAGAAAAATATTCATAACTCGATCAATCTTTGTTAGCAACAAAGAGAGAGAATATACACAAAAATTCCCCCACTCACACTCGCACAAGATGTTGTTCAATTTTAAACCCAAATCGAAGTGTGGAGGTGATTACTTTGTCTCACCCTAAAGTCATGAAAAAGGCCTTTTGATTCACAAGATCACTATAAAGCACAAGAGAAGCGCATACATCCTTTTTCAATGGCTTTAGTTTAAGTAAGCCCTCACGAAAAACAAAGTTGCACTTGTTCTTTTTAAATCCACAAAGCCAAAATGTGAGTTCGTTTTAGAG
The DNA here is from genome assembly GCA_007258455.2 of Sequoia sempervirens. NCBI lineage: Eukaryota > Viridiplantae > Streptophyta > Pinopsida > Cupressales > Cupressaceae > Sequoia > Sequoia sempervirens. The sequence continues at coordinate 1,089,165,941 of VDFB02271358.1, read as the reverse complement.
AACCAAAAGACAAATGATAGAAACCTTGTTCAATTGTTAACCAATAAATAAAATCTAATAAGTTGTGATCCTAAAGTTCATTTTAGCCTTTTTGCAAGAAATGGAAAGGTTCTTTTTAAAACCCAAATGAAAACTAGTGTCTTAAGGAAGAAAAAGATAACAAATTTCTTAACCAAGTGTTAAGCAAAAACTAAAGTGTTTAAGAACACTTTGATTTGATGAAACATCCTACTCATGTCTCTCCTTTCTTCAATTTTGATTTCTAACCTACAAGGAAGAAAAACCAGTCAGCTTCTGGAAAAATACAGAAATTAAAAATCAAAAAACAGAAGACACATTAATCATAAATCAAAAGCATGTGCTAAAATTAAATTTTCCCTTTTTACTGTCTTCCAACATCGCAACTTGCAACTGCGTCGTAGTTTGATTTCTGAGCGGTTTCCTCACAACATCGCTTCCCATTCAGCATCGCTCTGTGTTGGGACAAAGAGCTCAACTGCGTCACAATTTTCACCTAACGTCGCAGTTTCCCTCCAGCGTTGCAGTTTTTTTAAATTTTGAAAGTTCCTGCAAGTCAACGAGTCCAGTGGCGGAGTTTAAAATTCAAATATTTTGGCAGGACGAGTCCAACGTCGCAGTTTTAGTTTTAAGTGGTGCCATATAGTGATGCTGAAGAGTTAGCATGCCAAAATAGCGACACTGAGCTCCCAACATTGGAATTTTTTGTGTGTGAGTGAAAGCGCAAAAATTTTAAGAAAAGATGAGAGAATGATTTCTAGCCCTCCTTCTAGCACCAAATGTGTGAACCCCAACCTTGGTACCTGCAAAACAACAAGAATAAATGAGTTAGACAAAAGATTGCAATCCAAAACAAGGATTCCCCATGAAATCCATTTACAACTTCAAACTAGGAAAGAAAATAACAAAGAACACAATGAAAATGATAAAACAAAGATTAAATCCTAATTAGATGTTCAAACTCATGATCCCATGGGGGAATTGGTGCCAATTTGATGTGAAAATTGGCCCTTTCCCAATTCCTATGATGCAAGATTGATGTGTTGAAGATGATTGATCCACGTTGTTGGTGAAGAATGAGAACTCCAAGCCAAAATCTGCAAAAACCTAGCTATGACTCAATGATAATGGATAAAATTCAAGAGATATTTGAGCATGGTAACTTTGCCTAAATTGTGGATGATGAAATGAGGATATGAGCTCTTTATTTATAGAATTCCAAGATGGATGAATGTCCAAATTTGAGAAATGTGGGACTAACATTCATCCAATGGCATGATGCCACTTGTCAAACTATGAATGGATGAAGGATGTGCAAGATTTGGGGTTTGTGCCAATAAATGGATAATTTTGAATTTCAAATTTGTTGAAATGACATGTATGAGGGAAGGGAAAATGCAATAAATGCCACTTGGCTCAAGGCAAAGGACATGTACGATGAATTTATTGCCTTGTTGGATGTACATGTTGACTTGGAATTTTTGAATTCAAATTGAGATAATATTCCAAAAGATGCCTTGTGAGGAAAATAGAGATTTAATAAATGAATTAAATCTATTTCCATGTGCAACTTGCATTATCTAGAGGATGGGACATGAGATGAGATTAAATTAATCAAGGGTTAATTAATTTAATGAGAGAGGTTAGATGATGTGAACTATTTGATTTAAATTTATGGATTTATTTTAAATCAAATGAGAGAGGAATATGACAAGAGATTAATTAAATAAGGATTTTGATTTATTTAATTAAAAGAGATGGTGTTAGATTAAATCAAATAAGGTTTTAATTTATTTAATTTAATGAACAGACTTTAGAGATTTAATCAAATAAAATTGATTATTTAATTAAATAGGGATAATTAGATCAGATGAATTGATTTAATTAACAAAAGAGATTGACTTAATTAGATAAAATGATTTATTCAATTAAGGGAGGACTATTGATGGATTTAATCAGATAGGGGAATTTGATTAAATGGTTAGACCGGGGGATGATTTAGGAAGAAACAATGTTAGTAAATCAGGATCAAATGCACAATTTCAATTAGTATATTTTATGTGTCAACATTTTATGACACTCAACTTCATGAAGAATTGAAAAAGATTTCACAATTTTAGTTTTTCTCTTTTTTTTCAAAGTTATGGGTTTAATCTCTTAAATGCACGATTTTCTTTCATCTCTAATAAATTCTACATGATTAATTTTTCAGAAAGGTTTCTTGGTTTTGAAGATCTCCTGTTTAGCTTTACAAAACACTTGATGATTTCAAAATTCATCAAGATTTGAGAAAGTTGTTATCTCAAGTTGCTATTATAATCATCCATCATTAACACTTGAGAATGTAAAGTGTTCATCAACACTTGGAATGACATCTTTTAATCTAATTTTCTAAAAGTGTTTCTTGACACTTAGTGAAAGGATAATCTCACTTGCTATTTCATTTTATATTTTAGCTAAATAATCTTTCAATTGGGCTTAAAATCAACAATGCAATGAGTTAGCTTTCAAAGTTGGATAAAATTGAACCAAACAACCTCACATTTTCTTTGAAAGGATAAAATTGAACAATCAAACACTTGCATTTTGTGCTTTAAAATGAACACATTGTGCTTTTCAAGGTTAAAATGAATGAGTGCTTGATTTTCTTGATTGTATTTGTAGTGTGTATCCACTCCCCTTGCACTTCATGAAATCTTGGGTGAATAGAAACACTCAAGTATACTTTTTTATTTTTATCTTTGTTCCTTATGTATATTTAAAGTGTATCTTTAGTTTTGCAACATGTTTTACCTTTGGAGTGCCTGCCTCCTGACTTGTGAGAGGGAACAACCCAAGTGATACTTTCATTTCAATTCATTATATAAATAATTGGTGCGATGAAAGTCTTTAACTAGCTACAAATGCTCTATACCGACGAAAGTTTCCCCTAGAATTTGTGTGATATGTAAAAACCCTTAGATCTTTCTAAGTGTTGGGAGGCCTCTTAATTTAGTGAATCACCACATGTATAGACACCAGTTTATCCCCAAAAACACTGACTACAAACTGTGTTTTTAGCAGAAAACTTTTTTCATCCAACGAGTTATTTGAAGTGATGTATTGGAACTTGCATTCAAAGAAGTTACTTGCCATTTCCAATCTTGGTTGAAATTGTAAAGGTTAAGAGTTCATTCTTAACATACTTCTACACACTTACCTAGATTGCATGTAAAATTGTCTCTTCTACTACGAAGAGCATGAGGCAAGCCCATCAAAAGAACATACCACTTGAGCTAGGGTTGTAATTTCTTGTGAGTTAGTTTATTACTTTGCTTGGTTCCAAAAAAATTTCAAACAAACATCAACAAGTTTCTCAGAATTTCAAACCCTTTGGTTTAAGCATGGCTACCCTTTGAAAAGTCTTGATATTGATGTTTTTCCTAAGGATTCTATCCTTAGAGACTTCTACATATTTTGGCTTATATCTAAATCCACACTTTCCAAAGTTAATGTAGGTAACTATGGCCCTAACTTCATTATTTTCACATAATGGACTTTGTGAAATGAAGGATATTTTTGACAGATATTTGTAGTTTGAAACTTAAGCAAGACCAGTGTATGTGGTAAAAAGAAATTCATTAATCAATATAAACTCACAATTGAACCACACACATGTGCTTGTCTTCATGGTCTCTTGCAAGACCAAAGTCCTTAAATGAAGATCCACATTCTAGCTTTTCAAAAATAGGCATCATAGTTCAAAGTCTATCAAGAGGTTCATCTTGAAGACTTACCACAACTGGGACATCTTGCGAAGAATTTTTTATACTCTCCCTTTAAGGAAGGAACCGAACTTTCCTATCCAATATGAGCTTAGTATTTAAATATTTTAGTTCTTAGGGTTGAATCACTTTAGAGGTATAGAATTTTTCTCACTACCTTGGTCTAGCAACACAAAAGTTCACTCTAGGTTAACATTATTGGGTCAAAACATTTCATCCACCCTTTATCATATTTCACCTTCCACTTCACCAAGCTTTATAAAATTTTGGACACATGAATACTTTTGACTTAGACATCATCAAACAATCCCCTAACTTAGCTATGTTGTGTGTGAAATGGATCCTTTTCCATACACTTAGTTAAGTTAATTATCACATTTGTGGACAAATTTTTCTTGAAATTCATGAATCTACCTTCAAGATTTACAATTTCATTAACACCTTTCATCAAAACATCAAATCTATTTGTCTAAAAGTGTTTTCCCAAAAGTTTACAAAGATCACTCTCCCCATAACATTCACCCATTTCATCTTCCATTCACACCATTGGTCCAAATCAACTTAGAGTGGCCCTTTTACCAAAATTTGAGTGAACTGGAGATTTTAAACATTACAAATCCCAACATAACTCACCCATAGGCGACCCATGATTTATGGTAACAATGAGATCACAAGACAAGATAATCATAGAAAAATCCAAAGTTACATCCACCACAAGCGATACCAATCCACAATAATTTGATCCAAGGAGTCATTCTATCCTCTCACAACAACTCCAAACTCCATTGGGACCATATGAAGTAGATTCACAAAAAATCCATTTGAGCTTACTAAGGAAGAATTCTTTGAGTATAAAAAAGAGCACCAAGCCTTAGAGAAAGTGTCTCTAATTTCATCATCTTTTGCCACACAAACCATGGCATAAGGCTTGACTCCATCCACAATTCCACCAACTTCTTTGCTTGGGCCAAGTAAAACACAAACTCTTAGTCTTGCAATTAGTCTTTCTAAAGACTTTAGTCACACTTTTCCTTTGGAAAGAAACACACTTGTGGGTACTATAAATACTAATCCTCCCCAAAACACCACTTGGACACTTATATTTAGTGCTCCTACCATTCCTAAGCATCCCCTACATCCACATAAACCACTTACACTTCATAACTCCACAACCACCTCGACATTTCAAGCGCAACCATCTTCATCCATCCCCATGAGTACCAAAAGTGTGCCTAATGTTACACAAGGTAGTGTGAACCAAGAATCTCAAGTAGACCAATAAGTAAAAGTTAACACCCTTACAAAAAATCAACCCTTAATGTAACAAGGGACATCTTCATCCAGCCACCCCTTGGTTCATTAAACCTATTGGTTTCACAAAGCACATCCATCCCATCCATTGCCAACCCAAATCAAGGAAAAACCTTGGTCACAAAATCCCTCAACTAAGGTAATACCTTGGTCCCATATCAAACACAACAAGGGAACCCTCAACACATTAGTCAAGCAAACCCTTTCAATCAATTGACTCAAGGTCCTATTATGCCATTACAATCATAATAACAAATGGCACTATCATCATATTTACCATTGTCCCCCACATCATGAAAAATAAAATGGGACCTCAAACTTACATTAATCCATCCCAACCCACCATTTTACAAGGAATGTTAAACTAAGGCAAGCCCCAACCTCTCATCATCAACCCACAACCCCACTCAAACCATAAATACCCAAAACCCATCGCAGATGTCCCAACAACCAAATGATTCTACATTGAAATCACATGCTCTATATTTTCAAAAAGCACAAGACACCTACCAACAAGTAGTGCACCAACAAAAGCAAGCCCAACAAGTAGTCTTAGTAGCACAACAACAAAAGAAAGCCCCACAAGCAGCCTGATAGAACGAGGGTTGGATTGAAATACTCACAATCTCAATGCTTTGGGTCTTCGATAGACAACCCCTTGGTGTTTCACTCCACCACTCAACCTATAGGTCCTAAAAGTGAATAGGCACCCCTGGTCACTTGCCAACCCTGCTATCAGTTCCAATTTGCTGCTGCTAAACAATTCTTGATGCTGATTTTCTAGTTTGCTGCCTCCAATGAGTTCTTGGTGCTTTTCCACATTTCTTCCATCTAGTCCTTAATCCCTCTAAAGACTAGTCAACCTCCTAAATCCTCCTAACAATGTTGCAGGGGTGTGCATAGGTTCTATTGCATTTAAAATAGCCTTGGAATGCTCACTATCCAAGCTCCAAATTCTATTCTCCTACCGCTTTCCTTAAACCCTAGCTTGGGGTTTGGAAAGGCTACAAGGACTAAGTCTTTTCCCTCAAGAAAAAAAAAATGTTAAATACTCCTTCCTTCTGCCTCCAGAGGACTTGGAAATGTCTTCTGCCACCTGTCAGGCCTTTGCTAGGTTCCCAGCAATCTTTTTACGCCTTGGGTTTCCAACAATTAGTCACCCCTGCACATTAGGATTTATTTCCAACTGCCTTTTCCCAACCGAGCAACAATAACACACCTAGGAAAAGATACTTAGCATGCTAAAAAATCTCAAAAAGCATTCTTTATTTACACTATGTACAGGTATGGAGACTAACCTAGCTTCCTCTGCTCCCATACTTCCAGGTACAGGCAGGAAACCAGTTAAATCTTCATTTTCTATTTTTCACCAGTCCAAAACAGCAATACACAAATAACTTTGTATTTACAAAAAGAAAAGCAAATGATGGAATTTCCAACTATAGAATCAGAAAAAATACTGTAAAAGACCTTGCTACATGTTATTCCATACAGAAAAAGCTTTTATTTCATTTAAAAGTCTGCTGTATCAAACGCAAGAAACCATAAAAGAGTCCTTTTTCATGAAAATCACTGTTCTTTCCTTATTTTTTCACAAACTGCCATCATCAAAATACCACTCTTCTGCTCAAAATGTCGGGTTCCTTCTTCCCAAACCGAAAAAAATCAGTTAGGTTAAAAATTCGAGCTCAAAAGTGGAGAAAAACACGTTTTTCGAAAACACACTGTGTTTTTCGATTTTCCCAAAATCTAAGGAAACGCCTACCAAATGATTCCTAATTTGTTCCAAATTAAAACTAAGCTTTAATAGGGTCCCCTTACACCTTATCAATGGTGTATTAGACCATTACAAAACAAAACAAAAAGATTAAGAGAAAAACATTAAAATACGCTTGTATTCAAGTAGGTGCTCCTGCACCACAGCCCTAGTGACATAAGAACAACATCAAGCCCAACAAGCAGCCTTAGTCACACAAAAATAAGCCCAACAAAAAGAATTTCTAGCTCAACAATATGCCCAACAACAACAAGTTCTCGCACAATAATAACAACAAAGTTTATACTATAATCCCCAACAAAACATTATCAATCCAAATATGTTAGGAACATATCCACCTCTACCACCCTCACCTTTAGAATATCCCACACCACCCTACACACTATACAACACCCCATTATATCAAAATCCCACGTAAAATCCACCTGCCATCCTAGAGTATGCAACATATTTTCCTCCACCAAACCCACGAAATGATATGGCATCACAACTCAAGGAACTAACGCAACAAATGTAGGACATTCAAATGGAAAAAATGAAGAAGCCCCATACACAACAAAACTTATGTCCATACCTATTCAATAGAAACATCACAATGGTACCTTTCCCTCCTGATTTTGAGGTCCCTAAATTTGATAAATACAAAGGGAGGGGAAATCCTATGGATCACATAAAAGAATTCAATGTCATGTGTATGGAGGTTACCCACAATGGTTCCTACTTGATGTTCCTCTTTCCATGAAGTTTGAAAGGCCCAGTCATCGATTGGTTTTCATAATTACCTCCAGGTATCAAAACCTTCGAAGAAATCATTGACTTCTCCTTTAATATTTACATGGAAATGAGATTAGAATATTTGTACACTCTCAAGGAAAACAAAGGAGAATCCTTTTCCAATTTCTTAGAATGATGGAGTCAAGGAGCTAGTAAGAGCAAGTGGTCCATTCCTAATGAACAAAAAATGGGAATTATCTTTAGTATCCAACTTTGTTCATCCAACAAGTTCTTTGAAGTGGTGTATTGGAACTTGGATTTGAAGAATTTTCTTGCCATGTCCGATCTTGGTTGAAATTGTAAAGGTTAAGTGTTCATTCTTAACATACCTCTACAATCTTGCCTAGATTGCATCTAAAACTGTCTCTTCTACTATGAAGAGCATGAGGCAAGCCCATTAAAATAACATACCACTTGATCTAGGTTTGTAATTGCTTGTGAGTTAGTTTAATACTTTGCTTGGTTCAAAAACATTTTCAAACACACATCAACAAGTTTCTCAAAATTTCAAACCCTTTCATTTAAGCATGGATACTCTTTGAAAAGTCTTGATATTGATACTTGTCTAGGAGCATTCTATCCTTAGGGACTTCTAAATATTTTGGATTATATCTAAATCCATACTTTCCAAAGTTAACGTAGGTAACAATGGCCCTAACCTCATGATTTTCACATAATTGACTTTGTGAAATGAAGGATGTTTCTAACATAGACATTTACAATTTGAAACATAAGTAGGACTAGTGTATGTGGTAACTTGAAATTCATTAATCAATATAAACTCACAATTGAAAAACACACATGTTCTTGTCTTCATGATCTCTTACAAAACCAAAGTCCTTAAATGAAGATCCACATTCTGCCTTTTCAAAAATAATCAACATAGTTCAAAGTCTATCAAGAGGTGCATCTTGAAGACTTACCACAATCAGGACATCTTGCTAAGAAATTTTTATACTTACCCTTTAATTAACAAACCGGAATTGCATATCCAATATGAATTTAGCATTTAAATCATTGAGTTCTTAGGGTTGTATCACTTTAGAGGTATAAAAGTTTTCTCACTACCTTGGTCTAGCGACACAAAGGTTCACTCTAGGTTAACATAATTGGGTTAAATTATTTCATCCACCCTTTATCATATTTCACATTTCACTTCACCAAGATTTATAAACTTTTGGACACACCAACTCTTTTGAATTAGACATCATCGAACAATCCCCTAACTTAGCTATGTTGTGTATGAATGGATCCTTTTCCATACACTTAGTTAAGTTATTTATCACATTTGTGGACAAATTTATCTTGAAATTCATGAATCTACCTTCAAGATTTATAATTTCATTAACACCTTTCATCAAAACATCAAATCTCTTTGTCTAGAAGTGTTTTACCAAAAGTATACAAATATCACTCTCCCCATGACATTCACCCATTTCATCTCCTATTCGCACTATTGGTACAAAACAACTTAGAGTGGACCTTTTACCAAAATTTGAGTCAACTAGAGAATTTAAACATTACAAATACCAACATAACTCTCCCATAGGTGACCCACAATTTATGGTAACAATGAGATCACAACACAAGAGAATCATGGAAAAAGTCAAAGTCGCATCCACCCCAAGTGATACCAATCCACAAGACCATCAATACTCTTCAAACTTTGAAATGAGCCACCTTCACCGGGACTAGGAACAAACCTATAAAATTCATTTCAAAACCATATTGATGCACTAAACCTCTAGCATATGGTGTTTGGTTATCTACCCTTCTTTACTGAACTTCATGTCCTAAGACTCTTCTTCACATTTCCTCTATTGATACTCCCAGAAAGAAACCAACACTTGATGAATACATTCCTTTGGAACTCCTTGAATCACTTTCTAGCTATACTTAAGCCTAGTATAATCTTCTAATATCTGAGTAATATTTTCATTCCTTTGCATCTTCTCTATTTCATATTTAACCATGGCATTCCTACACTTTATAATCTCATCAATAACTTCTCAATTTAATGAATGAAAAATGGTCCTTATTCACTCTTTCAAGCCATTCCTTGAAATATTTTACCTCCTTATCACCTTGCCCTAAAGTCCAAGGATCACAACTTTTTTGTGCTAACATTTCAATAAAACCTACATATTTGTCAATAAACTTCTTATACATTTTAGTGAGCTTTTCAAATCCTTCTACACATTGTAGAAAAGTATCACTCTCCTAGTTCACTTATTTTTTCCACTTTTCAAATATCAAAACCTCTTGTTCTCGGATTATCTTCTCACTTACCAGCTCTCAAATATCAATCTGAATAAGAGCTTTTAACTTTCACCTCTCTGCATCAGTTTGTTCTTAGAAAAATCTACATTCTCCTTCTATTATTTTATCCTTTTCACACCAACAATATTCCTCCTTATGCTTCCCAATTGTAACTATGATTAACTCTTCTCCTTGTCTCACTAGGTACTCCATCCATTCTTAAAATACACAGCTTATGGAAAAGTGCTACAATAGTATCCATCTACTCCTTAAACCTAAGTATTGGGTTTTGAGGAAATTTTGTTTATGCTTGATTAGATTGTGCTAATGAATTGATAAAACCTTATAGGAAAGAAATCTAATCCTTTAGATCTCTTTTCTTTTGTTTACTTTTCTACACCTTAGCGATAGTTGTTGCTAAATTTATTTTCATTTCCTCTAATTTCTATCCCCATGATGAATGCTTGACATTAATTGTTTTCACCTTGTAATCCCTAGGTGTCATCTCATGCTTTATTTTATCTCCCACTAGAGTAGCTATATGAAGTGTTCTCCCTCTATCTGCATTTTTCTTCATAACATGTCTTGCCTCTGCTCTACATCTAGGTTTAGGGGTTTCCACTTCTTGCATTAAACTTATGAGATCCAAAGGCACTAGTTCCACCTCCAATAGTAGAGCCATTTCACTAACCATCCAGTTAGGTGCTTCTTCATTATGTTCAGCCTCTTCAACATTTATTTATTCTTAATGATCTACACACTCAGAAACTTCTCCTCTTAAACCATCAACACTTCCTGTCACACCTCTCAAAACTTAAGCATATTTTTTCCTCACAGGCATGAATTTTGTATTAACTTGATTTATCACTATCTCTTCATTCTCAAGATTTATATTCTCTTGTTTTGCCATTTGTTCAACATTGTTCCTTGGGGCATCCCTTTCCTATTATCTTGAAACATCAAGATTCTCCTCATTTCTTACTTCACCATCCAAGCTTTGTAAATGTTATGTATTTTCACTCTCAACTTGGTCTTCTCTTGATTTCTTAGAAACTTGTGGTTGCTCAACACCATTTTCACTACTTCCTCGTGGAAGTTGGTCATCAATTATATCTTCATTAATAATATTATCAATGAGGCTCTGACTTGTAGTATCCCCTATTCCTCTTTCATCAAGCTTCTCAAGGTTTCCTGCCTCTAATTGTGTTTTTCCTTAGATCATTTCCCTTTGAATTGTTTCAGCATGGGACATAATTTCTCCCACTGTTCTCTAATTTCTTCTTCATTTAGCTCAAGACTTTCTTCTTGAATTACATGAGTCCTTCCTAGTGTTTGCTTCACTGCTACCATATTAACTGAAGGGGGAGAGGTGAATAATTCTACAACCCTTTGAGATGTAGACCTTGTCTTAGCACAAGTGTGTGTTTTCATTCTCACCTCTTCATCAGTCATAGGTTGATGTTTTGGCTTTGTCATGGAAGAAAATAATTCCTTAAGATTTACTGTTACCGTGACCTTGCTAGCCATAGTCTCTTAACGCTAACTAGTTGGTGTTACTAGAATTTTTTGGATTAAAGCATCAAGAGTTCTCTACTCAACATGTCCAACTGCCTCTACTTTTCTAACTTTTCTCTTCTTTTTTAGCAGTCTCATCATACCCTGATTTATCTTCTACTCTTTGTTTATTCTTCACATTAGGAAAGTATGTGATTTTTATCCCAACTTGTCTTAATGATTTACTATAATCATGAATCCAATGTTGAGTGTATCTCAACACTTGCTTAGAATTTTCTTAATAGTTATTATTTCCTTCTTTTCATAATCTGGGTCTAGGATAGGTTCATCATAGATCTTTTCTAAATTATAAATTGGATTCAACGCCTCATTGCCACCCATATCCAACTACTCTAGAATATCATGAAGTCCCAAAATCCTTGTTGTTTGTAATGAAAACCTTTGGTATGATCACTTCATTACCTGGTGCTCATCATCACAATTAATCCAAAAATATTCTAAATCATAACCATAAACATACTTGTTGCCTATTTTCTTAGCAAGGTTTCCCTTTGGACCATAATTATTTCTTCAAATTATAAAGAACTCCAAATTATATATCTTCAATTCTTCTTTGCACATATCAACTTGTTTAGTCACATTGCATTTGTAATTCCTAATTGTGATAGGGAATTTGATAGAACATTTCTTGTGTGTTGTCAAGAAAATGGCATGAGAAGGCTTCATCTATCCCACCAATTCCAATAATAACATTTTTTTTGTTTGATACCTAGGTAATGTGAAGGGGTATCCTTCGAATCCTTCCACCATGATATAGGTGAAAGTGGGAAATTGAATGTATCAATCCCCAACCAATTGAATGACACTCTATGCTTCTAGGGATAATCTCTTAGATTTGTCACCTTCCATTATTCTTACTAACTTCATAGAGAACACATAATTAACCCTCTGGTAATGCTCCAATATCAGTAAATAGTGATTTAAGGTAAATGAGGATATATCATATTATTCCCCCGATTCTCTGTCTAGGGTACCAACTCTATTCAATCCTTGAATATTTTCCCTTAGGGAACAAGAATAAACCACATAAGAAGACATACAAAACCATAGGGACTCTAGGAATTCCTTTATCTTTTCATGTAGCTTCTCATTGATGAAACTTAACAATGAATTTGGATAGGGCCTTCCATTATTTTTTCTATGAGTTTGAACATCCAGGGTTCGAATTTACTAGCATCTCTGAGTCTAGCTATCCTGCTTAATATGGTTATGATTTCTTGGACATTTTGAATAAACACAAACCTTGAGATCAGTTTCATTTGCTTGGTAATCTCCTCCTAGAACCACTTTTCATTCATAAAGCTTTTATTGTGTTCTTCTACACTCAAGTATGTTGTGACTAGGGTTTTCATATCCAACAAATTCATTTGGTGAGATGTGGGAAGCCCAAATGTATATACAATCACGAACACCTTGGTTTCTACATAGGGCCCACCATTAGAGAAGAAGACAGTGTAGAAGGCTTATGTGGCACACTTGAATGTCACTTCAATTCTTATGAGGCAAAGGCTTTATGAGAAAATCCACTTTAGATACTTAACAATTAATTGATCAAAAGAGGTTTGAATCATCTGACACCAGACCTTGAAAAGATGACTGGGATTCGAGACTTTTACCCACTGAGTTCATGAGAACCAGGTGCAAAGAGGAACCCAAAGCTCCATTCAAGTGGGACCAAATTGATTTAAAACATATTTGCAATAGAACCTATGGTTTTCAGTTTCTAGTTTAAAGAAAAGAAAAATCTACTACCAGGATAACCAGCAAAGAAAAAGGGGACACACACACTAGGATGATTTATTCGGGTGACGAATCACCAAGATTGACTTACTGATCAAATGAAAAGTGAAAAATTGCTAAAGATACAACATCCTTAGTGCAACAACATCGACTCTAGGACCCAAGGGTTTGGTAAATCGATAAGAATAGGGAAAATATTTTGCAACATTCCAAGTCTTGTAAAGATAGGAACTTAGGCACATACCAGACAAGCTAAATTAAAAAAACTTCAATTTTACCATTTCCTCCAAAAGCAACACACCAAAGCAAGCAAAAGCTAAGGAAGGGAAAGAAAAGAAACAAAAAAAAGGGGGTCCACATTTTTCCAAGGAGAAAAATGGGGTGTGTTGTGAGTCCACACAACATATCTATTCAAAATAATCATCTAGAAGAAATTATTGGGGACTAAGATACAAAAATTCAAACAAGGAGAAGATTGGTCATTACATAAGAAAATTAAATTTTTTCATTTATTTCTAAAATAAAACCTAAAAAAATTATGGAAGTGAAAAAACATTGGGTGAGTGCTATAGAAGAGGAATTAAATCAAGTTGAAAAGAATGAAAATTGGGAGCTTATCCCAAGACCTAAGGATTAAAATATAATTAGTACATACTAAATGGGGTTTTAGAAACAAAATAAATGATGATAGTGAAGTTGTGAGGAACAAGGAAAGATTAGTATACAAGGGATATTCTCAACTCATGAGTATTGATTTTGATGAAATATTTTCCCATTTTGCTCGTCTTGAGGCTATAAGGATGTTCTTAGCATTTTATAGTTTTAAGAACTTCCAATTCCACAAGATGGATGTCAAATCAACATTTTTGAAGGATTGAAACAATACCCCATGGCTTGATACTCAAGATTGGATAAGTATCTACAACAACAAAGATTCAAAAGAGGTATTGTTGATAAAAATCTATACATCAAAACTAAAGGTGGTCATCAATTGATTTTTGTAGTTTATGTTGATGATATTATTTTAAGTGGTAGCAGTGAAGATTTGTTGTTGGAAAGAAGGATGGGGAAGTATAGTTTAGAGATCTTTACCCTAGGATCTTTTGTGTATTCATTTTATACCTCAGAGGATATAATAAGAGAAACAAGCATTTGCAGTAGGATTATAGAGGGGTAACACATATCATACCAAAAATTAAAGAAATATTTATACATTCATTATACATACACACACGTATATATATAGTCATTATAAATCCTTTATATTATATCATCATCATATACAAGAGTAGGTATTAGTATTTACTTCACAATATATATCTCTATACATCTCTAAATACATAAATTAACTTGAAGGGACATGAATCCTAGAGATATATAATGTATTTTCTTGGTACTACGAGTCTTTTGTAGTACCCTATGGTAGGTTCTATTCCTATCCCTGACCTGGTAACATCATCCACCCTTTTAAAATTATGTCTTTCCTTCAAGACATGATGCTTAGTTGGGAAGGAGATGCTTACATTGTATCTTGATTCTTGTCATGGTTGAAGCCCAATGTGATTGTTCCTATAGCAATGTACCTATTTTTCCTTAGATATGAGAAAGTGTGAGTTGTGCCCGTCGAAGATTATTTGAAATTGAAATATTTTATGCCAGCTACTTTTCTTCCTTCAAAATTGTTTGGAGAAGTCTCAAATGACTATTGACTATCTCCCTCAACTATTTGATTTGTTCTTTCACCTATTCCCATTGAGTATTGAGCTATTGTAGTTGGTTGTGGAGATTATCAACTTGATCCCTTATGGCTCCGAACAGGTCTTGGAGAGGCTCATACACCACTTGTGCTATTTGATCTTCTATCTAGAGTATCAAGGTGCAAAGACCTTTTGATGTGTTGAGCCAATGTAAAAAATAATAATATAGTACTCCAACCTCTTGGATGTTGTCTCTAAATTTTTTTATCAATTCTTCCAATTGGGAGTGTGTGGTGGCACATAATTTTATGTACTGTGTTTTCTTTTAAATAAGCTCTTCTTGGGACTCCTTTTTGATGTTGTCCTTAGTAGAGGAAAAATACACCTGTATAATATCTTCCAATTATCTTAGATATGGAGGTAGTGGGAGTGAAGTGTGCTATAGTAGATGAGGGATCGAATTATTGAGTGTTTATACCACATCTTCTAGCAGTTCAACATTTTGTACATGCTCACTCAACAAATTTTCTCTAACAATGTTATGGAATAGATCCCCTAATTGAATTTTGTGCAACAGTGAGATGTTTGAGATATCTACCTACTATCTCACCAATGGAACTTACAAAAATTGTGGTGATGGCACCATTTGTATATGTTGTTGTTGTGCTAGGAAGTTCTTGATGGTGGATATGGTGTCCAAAGTAGTAGATGTGTCTCTATAATAACCCTTACTCTTGAATTTTTCTCCAGGACTTGTATTATCTCCAAGGTTGGCACCTATCTCTCTAATTGTATTGTCTTACAATGGTAGTCCCTCTAATTTCTCTTCTTTATTATATTTCGTCATCTAATCATAGAGCTTTTGGGTTACCTCTAATGTCTCCTTTTGAATCTTTTGTATTCCTTTCAGATGATCCATCATGAGAATTTATACCATTTATTTTGTATGGAGCTCCTAGGATTGTGCTTGTTCTAATGCTTGCCTCTACTAATTAGTGATATTTGGGTTGATTGTGGAGATTTCTTTCTCTCTTATTTCCTCCTTGCTTAATGTTTTTCTCTTTTCTCCCTTATTGTGGTAAAAATTTCTTCTAATAAGTACTTGATTGCTTCTTCCAACCCTTTAATTGATTGTTTTACACACCAAAGGAGGCATTGTACTATTCTCCCTTTTTTCTCCACATTTAAATCTCCATATGCTTCCAATATTTGTAATAGCAGCTTGCGGTGGAAGGTGGCATTGGTGGTTTCCTGGATGTCTATTTCTAGTTGGGTTTGATCTGGATTTGTTTGAGGTGGAGGTGTGTGATTTTTTTTTCCTATGTTCCTCCTCTTAAGAGGTTTCTCCACTTCTTTTTCTATCTCTTCTACTTTCTCCTTTATTGTATATTTCCCTATTTTCCTCTTGGACATCTATTTAGGCCTTTGCTATCTAGATCTCTTCTATGGTGTGGCTTACATAGCTTCCCCAAGTTGGATATAATTTATGTGGATGTTGTGGGGCCTTTTGATTACCCTAGAGAAGTGTTGTTGATCTTCCTTGACCTTATTGTGGAGGGATTTAACTATGTTGTGGTAGCCAAAAATTATGGAAATCATCCTTTTGGTATACCCTATTGCTTTTGGAGTTGTTGTTTGTTATTCTCCAAATTCTCCTTAGCCTCCTTATCGATCCTTCTTTTCCATTACTTCCTTATATGCGTCAAACATTTTGTAGTAGTATCCTTGGGATGGTTGTGTAATGTAGCTACATATGCATCCACTTCTTATGTGGAGACTTCATAGGATAGTTGTAGTATCCAAATTGTGTGTAGTTCTCTCACCTCCATGTGTATAATCATTTTCCAACATGAATGTAATTGTATTGGTGTACTGGGTGGTGGATGCATAGGTAACCCTTTCCATTTATAGTATTTGTTCTTGGAAGGTTTTGAAAAAACCCCAATATGCAACTTTGTAGGCTTTGGTGTCCTAGAATTGATAGATGTGGTGTTTAATTTGTGCCAACATAGTCTAGTTAACTTGCCATAATTTTCCTTTGTAGTTGGGTAATTCCTTCAAGAAATAAAACATTAAGAAAATAAGAAATGTACCATATCAGAAATGGTACTTGGAGGTCTTTAGTTTCTTGATGTTCTCCATTAGTTGCTCCCACATGACCTCACAATGGACAAAATCCTTTCCCTCCACCACCATTTTATATGCCTTGTGGATTATGGTAGCTATGGAAAAGTCTTCCCAGTTGGAATATTTGATTTTGTAGGCTATTTCCATTATGGAATATCAAACTCTAACATTTTTTATTATATTGATGTTCATGCTTCTACTATACAATGTTGCTCTGATGAAAAATTTCACTTCACTATTTTTGATGGCTTTCTTAGTGGCATGCCACCTACCTTTCTTAACCCTTTCATCATGTGAATGGCTTCCTTTATAATCCATTAGGGTTTGTCCATGTACATAAATTTCTTATCCACATCTCAACACAATTCAAACCCATGCCTCCTCATCAGAAGTATAATGTTTCTAGATGTCTAGGTTCTTTTAGCCAATATCCATGTATTTTGGCTTCTATGTCTTGTCATCATCTTTCAAAAGTGTTAGTTGGAGGTCCTCTAGCTTCATGTGTTCAATATTTGCAATATGTTAGTGGATGTACTTCAAGACATACTCCAAGTATACTATATTGTGTTGGATATGTGAGAATTCCCCATCCTTGTCTGTTTCTAGTGCCTTGTAGGGGTACTTTTGGTATTTGGATCAAGGCTTCTATGGGAGTGGCCATTGTCTTAGCGAAAAATTTGCAAAGTGCAAGGAGCTTCTAGGGTTTGTTCATAGTTTATTGAGCAAGATAACTTAGGATGTGTAGAATGTAAGTGAGTATTCTAAGGTGAGATGGAGTGTTAAATAGATGAGTGAGTGGTAGTATTAATTCTACATCTGTTTGTAGATTTTCTAGCCATCCCATTTTTTTGATGTGATAGGTTACTTTTTTTTTTTTTTTTTTTTTTTTCTAAGGTTTAAAATATAGGTACATAATATACATTAGGATGTTATCTATTGTATTTGATGTTTTCAACTTACTGGAAGTGATATTTTTTGAGGTGTGTGCCATTAACATTCCCTATCATGAGAGTTTCATCTAATTGTTTCACCTTTACCGCTTCTGGATTTAGTGATTTTGTGAATGTAATATGGTCCTAACCATCTAACCTTCAATTCCCTTGCTTCTTGAACTTGTTTTCATAAATTAAAACTATCTCCCCTATTTTGAATGTTTTTAATCTTAAATTTCTATCATGCCATGCTTTTTTCCTCTAGCGCTAAGTTGGTGGTTATACAATGCAGTTTGCCTATGCTCATCTAATTTTCCAAATTTTCTATTCATTATGCCAAAGATTGATCATCCTCCAACCACAAATTAAGTTCAATACATATATTAGGAACTATGAAGTTCATAGGTATTGTGTGTCAATGGATACACCAACTAAAATGGAGTGAACTTACTTGTCCTTTTATATGAGGTGTGGTATCCCTAAAGTATCATAGGCACCTTTAGATCTCAATATATTTTGTTCCCATCCCACATATTGGTTAATGCCTTGTCAATTATCTTTTTAGTGCTTTGATTGCTCCATTAGCTTACAAAAATAGGGAACTCTTATTGTGTGCTATCATGAAATTTTGAAGTAGTTCCTTTATCATATTATTCACAAAGTTTTTACCTTTATCACTTACTATAATCAGAGGAAATCCATACCTTGTAATAATATTCTCATATAAGAACCTTGCAATAGTCTTTGCAGTACAATACTTTGTAAGTACTACTTGTGTTGCAAGTATGTGCAGTTGGTGTTTTCATTGATGTCAACAACTTGTGTTGCCATTGGTGTCAATTGTATGGGAAAGAGATTGTTGCAAGAGTGTGAGCAGCTGCAATTGATATAGTATTTTTTGTCTCTGATGATGCTTGATTAGTTACATTATGTTGTCATTAGCAAGCTACTAGTGTCAGCCTCTAGTGTTGCTTTGATAATATTTTTTCTATGGATATATGGTTGAGTTTATATGTTGTATTTGGCTTGGTAGTGATGAGGAAGTTATGAAGATGTTGAGGATGTGTCTCTAGTGCTTGGTTTCCAAGTGATTTTGAAATTTGGGCAAAAGAGGAAACAATGTGTTGTAGTGGTGGTACATGTTGCAAAGTAGTGTTCTAGTTTTCTTTGTAGTTGTTCTAAGTTGAAGATATAAGTTTGTTGTAGCTCATATCACGTTGATCAGAGGTTTTTAGAGGTGTTGCATCTATAATTTTGTTTGATGGATCATTGTGCAGAGAAAGTTGCGTTCACCAATGTGTGAACTATGCATTGCAGAGGTGTCTGGGAGAAATGTTTTTGCTCCACATTTCTCCAAAGAGTGGTTTCAAGTCTTGAAAATTTGAAAGGATGTTGATAGTGTTTGTATCTTTCTTTACTTGATTTTTTTTGAGGTTTGGTGCTTTGGAAGTCGGAGTTTCTTGAGTTATAGTGTATGAAAAAGTTATTTGAATTAATGTGGGTGTGTGCATTCTTCAAGTGAAAGTTGATGCAAATGAATTTTCTAGTTTCTAGGGTACTGAGATATTCTAGATCATGTTCAAGTGTTAGTGGTTTCTATGATTACGTAGGACCCTAAATCTGCATTGGATCAAAAACAAAAACCATTAGTATTGTTAGTAAACCAAAGCAAACCAAAAGATCCCCTATAAGATTCATCTAATCACAAGAATGATGCCAAAAAAACAAGCAAAACATAGAAATGCATCATTCTAATGATCAAACTAGCATCTTATAGTGGATTGGTGTCACATGTGCTAGTGACCCTTTCCCAACCCTTGATCAAAGCTTAAATTGTGTAAATGATGGAGATGATGGAGTGAAATGGACAAGATCAAATCTCAAATGAAAGTGACCTTGCAAGATTGTGGAGAGGTGTGGAGAGTTGCTCAATGTTGGAAACCTCTATTTGAAGATTTCAAATGCAAGATTGTTGAAGAAGGGACCAATGTGGGATCAAAACAAGCCAATGAGTTGAGGACACTTGTCATCATGTGATTAGTTGATGTATGTGCAAAGATTTGGGAAGAGTTCCCAAGAGGGGGAAAATTTGAATTCAAATTTTTCAATAAATCTTGAGTGGGGACAAGAAAGAAACAATAAATGCCCTATTTGACTTGTCATGTTGAGAGAAAATGAGGTTTTAATAAATCAATAAAATTGATTTATTGTGCAAGTGGCTAGATCTAGATAATGCAAGTGGGATGTGATTAGTATTAGATTAGGATTAGATGATGATCATGCTGATTTAATGTTGATTAGGTGATTTGACTTTTAGGACTTAAATACTTGATTTATTTAAATCAGAAAATGATGGAAAAATGTATGATTTGGATTTGATTTAAATAAAGTCCTGATTTATTTAATTAAGTGAATGATGCAAGATGAAGGTTGAATGATAATGTTTATTTGATAAATGAGATTATTTAATGAATGGTTTAAAGTGATGAATTTTCCCTAGTGACCTAATTTGTTGAATCAATCCGAATGCATAATGTAAAATTTGCATGTCTACATTTGCCCTCTTTGAAGTAATGTACTTACATTGCGTTGGTTCAAAGAATAAACTTTCTACAATTGAAATTAAAATTTTCTGATTTTTTCGGATGCCCCGACAGAAAGAATTACTGCTTGGTACATTGCCCCTCGAAGTCGGTAGAAAGGTCGATTTGAGGGTTGATCTGTGATAAAGGAGTTCAAAATGGGTGGTTATGGACCTTGATGCAACGATGCAATGAGATGATTTTAAGATGCTTAGAATAACAAATCTATATTATCCTAAACAACTTAAATGATATATGATGTGAGATGGATGATTGATGATGTGATATGCTATGATTATGCAAATGTGATGATTTATGGATGCTTAGACTAACAGATCTATATTATGATGATGATAGGCAAATGCAATGCATGTGAAATGATCAATGTTTCCTATCATGTATGATATGAATGATATGTGGTATGCAGTATATTGATGGTTTGCAGATGCATGATAGATGCATGAAGGATGCATGATGTTAGCATGGAAATCAGATATGACAAGAGGATCCCACAAGTCCATGATTGGTCAAGACTTTATTAGAGATGATGATGATGATTCGCTTATCAAGGATTGGGATTTTCAAAGGGTCACTTACTTTATTTTTGATAACACGCCTAAGTACGATGCATCAAGGTATGAAGGACCAGGATGGCGTTGTACTTAGTGTGATGGACTTTGACTCAACAAGCAGATAGGAGTATTCTTGTTCACACTTGACATACGGAAACCTTGCTAGGGCATACCTAACAAAGAAAGTATTCGCCAAGTTATATTATAAGAGCATCCAACAAGCACAGTAGACAAAATAATAATGTTCGTTGCCCCATTCCTATATCTCTAAATCCTTCATTCGAATATCATCAAGAGGTCCTGGAATGAGCTAACAAGATAAATCAAAAGAAAAGATCAAGTACACAAATGTGTCAATGTTCTTCATACCTCTAGCCAAAGGGATTTGTTTTGATAGGATAAGAATCCAAGGTGATATCCATAAATGATGCCCATTGTCAGAACGATATATCCTAGGACATGCATTGTACAGGATGATGATGGCTGATAAGTTGATTGATAGGCTGTTGATATAAGGTCGACTGACATGTTTGCAACTGATCAAGAGTTTGATTTTGTGTTCAATGGTTCGTTGTTTTGATTTTGATTTTACGATTGAAGCTTGATTTTGTTGACTGCTATGATTGTTTTTGTTTGCATTGCCAAAGGATGAAGGTGATGATCAATTTATTATGGTTGATTGATTATTTCGAGTGCAAGCGAGATGAGAAGGGTGGAGTTTTTCAAATATTTGGATGTTTTTGGAATTTTACAATGTTTTGAGGCTGTTTTTGGTGTTTTTGAGATTTTACCAATGTTTTGATTTCTTGATTTTGCGATGTTTTGGGATTTTGATGTTTTTCAAATATTTTTTGGATTTTGATGTTTTTCGAATGTTTTTGGATTTTGATGTCTCAGGGGCTGATCAAAGATTAGCCTTGCCTATGTTTAAGCTCAGAGATCTAATGAAGTTCGTGATTCCAATGTTTTGATGTTTCTCGCTTTTGAGTGTTTTTGATTTTTTATATGTTTTGGATGTTTTTGGATGTTCACGATTTTGACAATTTGGATATGGATATGAATGATGATATCAGTGCTCTGTTTGGGATTTTTGTTGAAGACCAAGCTAAGGTTGATTGATCGGATCGATGGATTGATGATGATGATAACATTGTTGAGGATACACAACAATGCAATGATAGTGTTATGCAACACAAGAATTTGATGGGATTGATGATGATAACATTGTTGAGGATACACAACAATGCAAGGACTGGATTGATCAGGATTGATAATGATAACATTGTCGAGGATACACGACAATGCAAGGATAGTGTTGAGCAACACAAGGATATCCTAATGATTTCTTGATTGGATTTTAATTGATCATGATTGATGAAGCTTGGTTTTGAACAAAAGATGTTTGGATGATTTGATGTGACGTTTGACATGCAGCTTAGATGCGACTAATATCGATTGATGTTTGATGAAAGATTATGATTGATAAGGAATATTTTCTCGTCAAAATATGCCATGGGCTAGTGATTCGGATTATGGCTCACAAATGCTTTGACCAATTTTATTTCATGTTTTCCAATGTTCCGATCACCTCATAAAGTGAAGGATATAGACCAAGATTTATTCTCGAAGCAAGATGTACATATCTGCCCCCAATGTCTAGCAATGTATGGAATGCCATGGGATGGATGCTCGGATAAGTGTATGGATGGATGGATATGGTAAGCACACAAAGTATTGCAAGGATTATCTTGCGATAAGATAAGGTGCTTAGATAAAGGAATGCTCATTTGGATAACGCTTCATGGCTCAAATAATGCTGCATAGGATAGGATTGATGAAAATGACCCATGTCAAGATGTTTTACCGTAAGCAAGCATAAAGCGTGCCCCAAAATTGTATCAAGATCAAGATAACTTGTATGATGGACGTATATGGATAAAGATGGATTGGATAAATGGTTCATGGATGAGTGGATTTATTACGGATAAGATGGATGGAATGCTTGATTTATTACGGATGGGATGAGATGCTTTCATCTGAACTGGCGCACGTAGATGCTCGATTCTACACATGACGCCTGTTTGCCAAGTTTTCATCATGGTCTTGCCCAAAGCGCCACCGTAGTGGTTTTCACTAGAGGACGATTTTTATCTTTACTATTTTCAATCCTTTTTCTGATTTTTTTGGATTTTCATATTTTTTGATTTTTTTGTATTTTTCTGAAAGATTCATGCTGAACCACCTAGTGGTGATGACGTAGATGCCCCTGTCATGATGTGCCATCGATATCCTGCCTGAAGGAGCTGCTTTGCTAAGATACATGCACTTGAATGCAGCTTTTGGGATTCTTGATCTACTTCGTCGATACCAGGGTTAACTCTGTCTCTGTGCATACATCGCGATAGATTGCCTTCTGAATCCTTATGATGAAGGGTTGTTGCCAATACATGGTCAATATGAGAATTGGATATCATGCGTGGAGGTGTGGATGGAGTGCATTTAGGGATAAGAGATGGATTGGTTGACAGTTTGGAACCTTTGACTCTCCAAACTTGGGAAGATGAGCAATGATGGGTGGATACGAAAGTGTGCATGGAATTAGGACCAATTGCTTGATATACTTTGTACGTTGCTTGAAAAGTCTGCTTTTGATTTTGCGGACATCTTTGATGGATACCTTTCCCTCTTTTAGTTTGCCCCACAGTTTCTTTGACTGATGGAGTTTGATAGGGATGATCTTTCTTTGTATTCTTTGGTATCCATATGTACTTGATTTGTCCATTATGCTTTGCTTCTTTTGCTTTGATAGCATTCTTCGTACTTTGATTTAAATATTTCCTTTGATCTTGGTCCCAACTCGTGGATGGGGTGATGGGTGGATGAAGATTCATGGCGTGGCTGGTTGTAGTATCGACACTAGTTTCATCATAAGGATTCTTCGTGCTCCCTACGTTGACATTTGCTTGAGACGAAGTTGCCCCCAGTATTGTGGTAGTACCTTCATTCTTTGACTCTTCCTGTTCTGAGATGTCTTGTTCAGTAAACATGCTCTGACAAATGACCACCGTAGTTGACATTCCTTCAATTTGCTGCTCCGCTAACTCTGGATGTTCTATTTGACTTGTTTTGTTGAGCGGATAATGATGGATATCTTTATTCATGATGTCCTCAATCTGAGTTTGGGACATATTTGATCTTGATGTTGACAACTCCGTTTGATTGTAGGAGTTAAGAATTTTCTCTTTTTGTGTAACAAAATCTTGTTCTAGATGAAGATCATCTACGTGCCCATATGTAGAAAGCATCTCATGGGTAGATGGAGGAGTATGTGCTACATGGATATGATAATCTTGCATGGATAAGAGAGTGTTCATTAGATTATTGTAGTATCTTGAAGATACAAATTCTTGATCTTGATTAATTTCAGAGTTGCTTTCGACATGCTTTGGATCAAGTTCTTGACATGGGGTAGCTTCAAAGGATGGATTTCTTACAAAGGGCTTTTGGATGTCGACATTAGGCATGGTCAAGTTCAAGGTTCCTTCAGCATCTGTAACCATGAGGTCAAAGGGGATCAACATGTTTTGAAAATGACCATTGCTAGACCTTGGTGAAAGATTTTGATCATGCTTTGGAATAAATTCTTGAGATATGTCCTCTAACTCATAAGGCGATGTAGAGACATTTTCAACATGATCATAGGTCGATGGATCGTGCATTATGTCAATAGGATCAAATAACCCTAACACTCCTTGAAAGAGATCACTAAAAAGTGGCTCTTGATGTATGGTGAGTTTATCATCAGATTGTGTAGATACATCCTCAATGTGCTCCTCGATGGAGAGGTTTTGATCATTATCTTCGACAATTATGGCAGAGGGATTTCCAATGTCTTTGACCATAGGGTCAAACGATGTTGACATTTCTTGAATTGGCTCATTGTCGAGTTTTGTTGGTAGATTTTGATCGTGATTCAAAAGTGACTCTTGACATTTGTCGATTTGATCATTGGATGAAGTAAACGTGTGCTTAGTGATGGATTGATCTTGATCCTTGTTTTCAATAGTTGTCATCTTTTGTGTTTGTGCTCGTGTTGGTTGGGTAGCTTGAGAGGCCTGGGAAACCCCGAAAGCGATTAAGCTGCATGGCTAGATATTGTTGGAATCCCTTTGAAAAGCAAATTTTGTAATGTCGCGTCGTATTGGATTGATGTGGTGGAAATTGGTGGTGGTGGGGGTGGTGGTGGATTTAGAATCATGTTGGATGTAGTGACAAGTGTTTGAGATACGCTCGGAGCGATCATGGTAGTGAGAGGTTGAGATGTGATGGGTGTGATAGTGGCGTTTGGAATGATTGAAGGGATAGTGATGGTTGGAATGATCGAGGTGATAGGTCCTTGGGAGACCGTATTTTGATTTGGGATCAATGTTGTTGTTTGATTAGATACCATCTGTTGGTGTGATGTCGATGGTATATTCGAAGGATTTGACATGATGGTTTGATTGAAGTTAGGTGGATTGATTTGGATGGGATGATTGGTGTTAGGTAAAGGGGGAAGCCCTAAACCAAGGAATGATGTAGGTAATGGTGGTGGAGATTTCCCTTGGCACAATGCCCCAACTATTTTGGAAAGTTCCGCAATTTGATCTTGCCAAATTTGTTCTTGATTTTGATCTTGACTCACTTGAGATAGTTGATTTGGCTTGTGTTCAAGTAGTTCTGGCATGCATGTTTGCGGTTTTTGAATGGGATTATGGGAAAATTGACTTTGGATAATGTTATGATTTGGGATGATGTTCAGATTTGGCATGATAGGATGAACATTGTTGGTATTGGGAATCATTTTTCCAAAGTTTTCCGAGTTAGGATTCATGTTTCGAAAACTTGTACTTGGTACATCCACATTTGGTTTGTAGGGATTTGGTGGAATGATGTTGTTCGTTTCAAGGCTCATGCATTGATTATTCGATTGGTGGATTTGTAGGTTTGGACTTAGATCTATCATTGGGAAATGTGTTCCAAACTTTGACATGGGCATACTCACACTTGTTGTACCATTGATATTTGTCGAAGGCAATGATCCTATGCATGGACTTTGATAATTGATAGGAAATGAAAGGCTTTGAGGATTCAATTGATTTAGATTACTCAAGATGTATGGATCAAATGTATATTCCATGTTCCTCTTGTGTTTTGACTTTGTTATGAAAGTGAACTCTAAGGTTCTTAGGACCAATGGCAAGATGGAGGATGAAAGGTGGATGATATGAGTGATGAACGTTTAGGAACTTTGAATCAATGCTAGACTTAGGGCTTGATTTTGATTTTGTTTGATTTGGATGATGAACTTGTAAACCCTAAGATGTTGGATGTTATCTTTAGGATGAACTTGTTCAAAAGGTTTGCTAATTCAATTAGATGTATGAGAAAGGATGCATTCCCACACACCTAATTAAACAATTGACTTTGATTTGGTTTAAGGATGTACCCAAGTCTAGAATGATGTTTCAAAGTTCTAAAGTTGTTTGGTGGGATGGATTTTGATAAGTGTTTGAGGTGGATGAAGTGTTTGATTTTGATCCTAAGAGACTTAGAGAGACTTTGTTTACTAGGCCAAGGTATTGAAGAACAAACTTTTCTCTAAGAGCAATCAAAAGACCAATATGACCCAAAGATATCAAGCACATGTGTGGGGTCCAATTTGTTATCTTTGCTTAATGAGTACTTTTTACCACAAACACACTCTTGATTAAAGTTTCAAACTAAGATGTCCAATGTCTTAATTTCTTTAAACCCCACAAGATATTTTATGTGGAAATTTAATGAACTTAAGGCAAGGGTTTTCCTATTGTTTACTCAAGAAGACAAATTGAGATATAATCCAATGCTTAGGAACCCTACTTAACGGAATCCAAGCAGGAAAGTAGTGCAACATATGGATCGAAATAATGATATTTGTCTTCAAGAGGGTTTGAAATTTTGGAGAATCATGTTGAATGTTTGTTTGCAAAATGTTTTCTAATACACACTGTGGTTTTCAAACAAAGCAATACCATAAGCCCTATGGATGTGTAAGACAATATTTATTGATTCCACTTGACAAGTCCACCACGCTTATCTCTAGCGATGGTTAGATGCTTGACCCCACTGCCCTCCACAGCCTCATTAACGGGCCAATCTGGTAGCTACATCACCCATGAAACTCCCATGGCTTCCATCTCTCTACTAGAAGACCGTAGTGTGGGGTGGCTTCAACCACCGCTCTGCACCAACAACAAATAGATTAAGGATTTTGGAAAATCTCTAACACATAGGTTCTAGTAAGGACTTTCCGTCAGAGGAGTTGACCCAACGCAAGGAAGAGTCCCCCTTTCGCATCCATCTTGCTCCGGAGCCAACCAAGGCGGATTATGGCTTTAACCAAAATCCTCATTTATATCCCTGGGCTGGAAATACTCTTGGCTTTAGAGTGTTACCTGCTGAGTCACGCTGGTGAGTACTTTTCCCAAACAAAAGCGAGCAAAGACACAATCCATAAATCGATCGATCTTTGATGGCACAAAGAAAGAGAATGTATGCGAAAATGCCCCTAATCACACTCGCACAAGATGTTCAATTTTTTAAGCCCAAATTTGAAGTGTTTTAAAGCAATAAAATGTATTTTGAGTGTTTCTCTTGCACCCTAGATCGCACGAAGCGCAAGGGGAGAGGATACGTACTCAAAAGACAATCACACAAATCAAACACTTGTTCGTTTTATACCCTTCAAAGCAATTGTGAATTCGTTTTAAGCACCAAATGAAGTGTGAGGAATTGCCTTGTTCAATTTTAGTCCAAAATCAAAAAAGCTAGTAAGTTTCTAATGTTCAATTTTAGCCCAACTTTTGAAAAGATCAAGACAATGATTTTAAACCCAAATTGAAGTAAGTTGACTTAAAACAGAAAACAAAGCGATAAAATGGAAGCTCGAAGCATTAAAAAATGCTTTTGTTAATTTCAAATTCAATGCTCAAGGTCCACTTTTCAATTCAAAAATTCTCGAAAGAAATTGTTTCCTTCGCTTCAAATTTGCAAGTTCCATGTACAAACGAAATCTGCAAAAAAAAAATATGAGAATTAATTGTTAAGAAACAATTCAAGAAACAAATATTGAAAGAAATCAATTTCAAATATGTGGTCAATTTAATGATGATATTTAATTGATAATCTTTTGGCATTGGTGAATTCAAGTTCGATGTCTATGCCCACTTCAAATGTGCCAATGGTCAATTCTAATACACCGTACACACTTTACACAACCGTGGGTCCACTATAAGAAACTTCAATGAGTGTAGTCAAATGGAATAATGCCAACAACGACCACTATCTGCCAATATCAAGAATCATGTTGTGTCAGAAAGAATTTAAAGACATCCTTGAGAAATCGAGGCTGAGACTATCAGATAAAAACAAATCATTTATAACAGCTTCACCTACAAAGAGAAGGTAACGGATAAGAAATATAAACCAAATGACAATAAATGTAGTCAGTCCACTACCCGTAAACAACATACTAAGCCTAGAGTACTGTCATTCAATATTTGAATCTACATTTAAAATGGATGTTCACATCAACATCAATCCTCTGTATTTCCCCAGTGTACTTTTCCAGTAAAGTTCCATCTGTCAGACTGCACACATTCATTTATCTCCTCGCTGGATTCATGCATTAAATGCATCAATGTAACATCTGTATCGAGCTACAATAGACATGATTTAAAGCACTCAATCTAAGATCCAGCGTGATTGTAGGATCTGCACATGTAAACCTACAGGTGTCAGTTTTCAAAAAATGATTTAAAGATCTGTTGAAAAAGGCATACGCCTCAAGTACAGGCGGATTTAATGATAGTAACCAATGATTTTTTTAGCAAATGCAGTTGACAGCTGAAAAAACCGTGCCTATACTCCTCCTCACCACTCTGCTTTGGTTTTAAAAAAAAAAAAGTGTGACGACCATTCATGCTTTGAAGGCTTTTCTATCAGCTACCATTCCACAACACTTAAAGAATTAAGTGAATGCAACTCGCAGGTGGAAAACCGAATTCAATAACCTTTCAATGGAAAAAAATAAAAACTGAAATGTATTGCGTAGCACTTACAGCTCTTCAAGCGACGTCATAGACCTTGGGCAGTGTTTAGGCGAGTAAGAGAAAATAAGGCATGGCTCTGTGCTTCCCCATTTCGCATGCATGTCGACCATAGCAGTTGCAACTATAGCATTTGATAAAGATCCTCTATTCTTCAGTACCTGAATGAATTTATTACGCCAGCCATGATGGAGATGATGTGCGTCAAACTCCTCAGTGTATTTGAGAGCCTGAGTTTTGAAATAGTCATAAAATATTATATACGATTTGGATGTTGGAGGTATTGAATGGAGGAGATAAATGAAACATTAATTTAGACCATTCAAATGTTTCTCAAAAAAAAATGAAAATGCTCTCCTTTTACAGACACGAATAAGAGGGGTGATAGATAGATTAGACTGATGAAAGGTATACATTTATATGACAGCATCGACACTTGTACGCTAACCAGGTACTTATATAAAGTTAAAGGCCAGTGCTCAAGCCTAAACGACCCAAACTAGAAAATTGGGCCTGGGATTGGTATTTTTAGTAGACAACCCCTATCAAAAAATATGTATGCAAAATAAAGGAGGCACGATGCCGTTGCAGGTCTGCACAAAGTAAATTTGTTAAAGCGTTTACAGCCAAATGCATTGTGTAGGTCAAATATGGATTTTTTTTTTAAACATAGAGTAGACGACAGGTGAAATACAAAACAGATTGCAGCTGCATAAGGCTTAAACAAATTGAGAAAAATCCATTAAGCCCTCCTTCTAGCGCCATATGTAGGACCCTAAATCTGCATTGGATCAAAAACAAAAACCATTAGTATTGTTAGTAAACCAAAGCAAACCAAAAGATCCCCTATAAGATTCATCTAATCACAAGAATGATGCCAAAGAAACAAGCAAAACATAGAAATGCATCACTCTAATGAATCAAACTAGCATCTTATAGTGGATTGGTGTCACATGTGCTAGT
This sequence comes from Sequoia sempervirens, assembly GCA_007258455.2. NCBI lineage: Eukaryota > Viridiplantae > Streptophyta > Pinopsida > Cupressales > Cupressaceae > Sequoia > Sequoia sempervirens. The sequence goes on along the minus strand of VDFB02271358.1, from coordinate 1,089,135,721 downwards.
GACCCTTTCCCAATCCTTGATTAATAAGCTTAGATGATGCAAATGATGAAGAGTGAAATGGACAAGATCCAATCTCAAATGAAGAGAGTGACCTTGCAAGATTGTGGAGAGATTGTGGAGGATTTGCTCAATGTTGAAGCCTCTATTTGAAGATTTCAAATGCTAAGATTGTTGAAGAGGGACCAATGTGGGATCAAAAACAAGCCAATGAGTTGAGGACACTTGTCATCATGTGATTAGTTGATGTATGTGCAAGATTTGGGAAGAGTGCCCAAGAGGGGGAAAATTTGAATTCAAATTTTCCAATAAATGCCGAGTGGGGGACAAGAAAGAAGAGCAATAAATGCCTGTTTGACTTGTCATGTTGAAAGAAAATGAGATTTTAATAAATCAATAAAATTGATTTATTGTGCAAGTGGCTAGATCTAGATAATGCAAGTGGGATGTGATTAGTATTATATTAGGATTAGATGATGATCATGCTGATTTAATGCTGATTAGGTGAGTTGACATTTTGGACTTTGATAATTGATTTATTTAAATCAGAAAATGATGGAAAATGTATGATTTGGATTTGATTTAAATAAAGTCCTGATTTATTTAATTAAGTGAATGATGCAAGATGAAGGTTGAATGATAATGTTTATTTGATAAATGATATTATTTAATGAATGGTTTAAAGTGATGAATTTGCCTAATGTGAGACCTAATTTGACTGAATCCAATCGAATGCATAATGTAAAATTTGCATGTCTACAGATTCATATTTGTATTTGAGGAAGCATGTACTTAAGTGTTAATGGTGTTAACATAGGTTCGGTCGACCTTGGGTGTTTATACTAATTTTGAAGTTTTTTTGATGTTTATGGAAGCATGGTGTGGCATGCATGAGTGGATTTGGTTCCTAGCTAAGGTATGTTGTGTTCTTCCTCCATTCCTTTCCATTGTAGGAATGTTTTGGTGCTAACCTAATTTGAATCTGCATAGTTGAGGTACATAGCCAACCTTAGAGAATGTGTTCAAGGTTGAAGATGGTATACATATGAGTTGATGTGTTGAGTGATGATAAGATAGATAAGAATGATGTGAAGTGCAGAGTTGTAGGGTGTGAATTTGTGCAGTGCAATGTGAGATTTCATGTGTTATATTACCGAATGCAGTGACTAGAAGGTGTCTACAATTCTTCAGAAAGATTGCGAAGGTGTTGGTGATGTTGTGTTGGATTTTTCCATTGCATTGAGAAATATTTCTCATTTTAACACTCTTCTCTATCTTCTTTTCTATTCTGTCAGTGAGCCCTTATTTCTTTTGGGAAGTGATCCCTTTGGCACTGAGCCCTATTGTATTCGGTGTTGATATTACTTTATATTGTAAGCTAATCCTCATCATGGTTTTTCCCATCTTGGGTTTTCCATGTAAATCTAGTGTTCCCTTATGTATGGTGTTTATTTGGTTCTATTTTTGTTATTTTCTTTCATGATAGATCATTTTAATAGGTCAAAGGTAAATTAAATTAATGTGTATTTGAATATTTTTGAGGGTTTTAAAGTTTTAAGGTAAAACTAATTCACCCCCCTCTCAATTATCTTGTGCATTCAACAACATGAACACACTTGTAAGGTATTCTATTGTAGTTATGATGAACCTTACCTTAAAATGTTTTGTTGGTGGTCTAATTGGTCCAATGAAGTCTATTGTCCATCTTTGAATGAATTTTGAGTTAATACTAATCTAAGTGGCATTTCATCTCATGTAGTGGTTTTCCCTACTATTTGGAAAATATCACAACCTTTTTAATATTCCCTAGCATCTCTATGAAGAGTTGTTCACCATAAATCTTCAAGTTTTACCCTTCTACCTACAGTTTCTCAAGAGTTATGGCCCCCTACAACTCCTTCATGTGGTTATTTCAAGATTTATTTCCTTTCATTTTTTTATAACTCTTCTCAAAATATCATCTTTCCCAAGATGGTGTAGCTCTCCTTCTACTAGGGTGTATGGTGTAGCCCTCAACACTACTAATTATTTATCTTGTGGTAATAGATCCTTGGGAAATTTTCTTATAGGAAGAAAAATAACAATATCTTCTAGCTCATTTGGTACCAAAATGATGAAAAATAGGTGTTTTTTGGGTAAATATTCGCCTTGGGCATCTGATTATTCTCCAGTTTCAATTCATAAAAAATAATCCAGTTTGCAATTATTCTTCTCATTTTTTACCATAATTTTAAAATTAAACTCTTGAAATAACAATAACCATCTACATATGTTCCCATGGGTTACCAATTTATTGAGTATATACTTAAGAGGTTCATTGTCTGTGAAGAAAGTGAATGGGGTGGATAGGAGGTAATGTTTGTATTTTTAGAGTGCATAGACCATTTTCAGTGCTTATCTTTCTATAGTAGTATAATTATTCTTTGAGGAAAATAATTTCCTACTAGAAAATGTAGTAGGGTGGTCTTTGTTCCCTTTAGGTTTGGTAAGAACTATTCCTATGGTGATACTAGAAGAATCTACATACACATGGAAAGGGTTCTTCCAATCTAGAAATATAAGGAATGGTGCTTCTACAATATTTTGTTTTAATGTTTCAAATGAATTTTTAGATTATTCATTCCATTGGATATTCCTATTAGTTTCCTTCTTCAATAGATATTCTAGTGGTGCAACAATATTGACATATCCCTTGATAATTTCTATGGTATCCTATATAGCCCAAAAATGTCTTAGCTTATGGTGCATTTTTTAGGTGGCAGTAAGTTTAGTATTAGTGCAACTTTCATAGGCTCCACCATTAATCCATCTTTACAAATGATATGGCTTAAAATGGTTCAAAAGGGTACCAAAAAGGTACATTTCTTCAAATTCAATGATATTTGCATACTTCTAAATCTATTTAGCATCATGCAGAGTACTTGTACATGATCTTTCACTAGCCCATAAACTATAAAATCATCCAAGTAGAGTTCTATAAAATCATGTATGAAGTCTTTAAAGATGTTAATCATTACTCTACTAAATACCTTAGGGGAATTTTTCAACCCAAAAGGTATCAAAATGTACATATATGATACCCATTATGCTGCAAATGGGGTATTAGTCTGATCCTCATCCCTTATATTACTTGGTGATATTTGGAAAAGTCATTAGTAAACGAGTAGATCTCTCTTCCTACAGTTGACTCCAAAATTTCCTCAATAAATGGGGTTGGGAATGGATCATGTATGCAAGCTTTATTCAACTCTCAAAAATCTATACACATCCTTATCTCTCTAGTTTTTTTTTATTTTAGACACCATGGGAATTATCCAATCAACATCCTCTATTGGTTTAATGATTCTAATAGATATCATCTTGTATATCTCTATTTTGACATTTCTCTTCATGTTTGGATTTAGTCTATAAGGTCTTTTTTAGACTAGTTAACACCTTCCTTAAGTTGTATTTTCATCATTCCTACCTCTTATTTGATTCCCTTCATTTCTATGAAGGTTCTAGGCAATAAATCTTAAATTTTTGAAAGAGATTCTATTGTCTGGGTTACTACCTTTTCATCCTAGTAGTACCCTATTCTTGCTATCTTGGGATACCATTTTACCACAATATTTTCCTCCTTTAGTTTGAGGGGGTAATTATAGTATTTATTCTTAGGTTAAATGGATTCTTCTATTTCTCTTTCTCATTGTTCTTTTTTTATTTCTAGGATCTTCTCTTCTTTATAATTTATACGACACAACAATGTTTCTCTATATTGTTTTATTTTGAGCCCAATCAATTAATGTACTCATATATACCTTGTTCTTTGGGTGGTGTGGAATGAGGTTGTGGCACCACTAGCTTTTGATCTTCTTTTAGATTGAATATGATCTCCTTCATTCATAGTAATAAAGTATATATCTGAGGATTTTCGCTAGAAAAAGAAAAGGTGTGTAGGAAATTTGTTGTTAGTTCATCCCATGTTTTAGATTTTGCACATCTCTACTAGTCAATGTACCAGTTTTTGGCCATCATGTTAAGTGTCTAGTAAAATAGTTGGATGCATAGCATCTCATCATACTCATATCTTTCATCTTGGAAGTATAAAAATATATCTAAATGATGTTGTAGTAGGATATCTCCCTCGTATGTGGGTATGTCTTCATATTCCCCTACTTCCAATATGAATCTTTCTTTTATCAAGGTTTTGAATGTTTCCTATTTGATAATGATGTTCTTATGTGTGTTATACTAGCATACAATAGTGTAGGTAATGGTATGTGATAGGGTATCAAGTATGTGGGTTTCATTTGGCAAGGTTTGTTCTATTTGTATTAGGTATGCTAGTAATTCCCCTACTTTGGAATACTTAGGTAACTTCATGTTTTAAATTACATGTGAAATGTGGTTAACTTGATGAGAGACTTTACCTTCCTCCTCCCCATTCTTTGTATTTGCACTAATATCATGCAGTATGTTGTTTGTGGATGGTTCTTCCATTGATTTCTTCCTTACCAAAAATACCCTTCTAGAGCCAAATATTCTTTGAGAATATTCTTTTGGTTTATCTTGTAGCCATTATTCTATTGCAATTTCACTATTTTTGTTTCCATCAATGTCATCTATCTCCAACTCCCCTTCTTAATTAGGTTCTTCCCAAATTTTAGTTGTAGGTAACTTAGTCATGGTGTTTAGCCTTTTATCATCATCCTCATATTCCTCCACATTTACCTCTTGTATGTAGGTTTCATCTTGATTCTTCCCTAAGGGAATGTGTACTATCCTTCTATCTTCTACAAATTAAATTTATTCCTTCCTTGCATCTATTACTCTGTGTGCCTTTACAAACCATCTTAATCCTAGAAGTGCATCAAAGGAATCAAATGTTTCTTTAATTATTACTACATTAAAATCTACAATCTATTTTTAACTCCTTTAGCATTGTCCTCCACTTGTCTCTAAGTACCTTTGTTTTTTTTTTCTTTTTCTTTTTTCCTAAAACCACCTTCCAAACTCATGTTGTATGGGGTAGGTTCTAGTGCAGGTCTTCCTAGGTGTTCTTGTATCCTCTTTGGGATTAGATTGGCATCTGCCCCTAAATCAACCATTACCCTAGACATATTTATCATTGATCTAGAGGTTAATCATGATAGGTTTGGTTTTATAGTGTTCTCCTACTATCCTAACTTGCCAAATAGATTTCTTGTTCCAATATTTAGTAATTTGTTTTAATTTTATTAGTAAGTCATTTTTTGGGTGATCCCACAAAGCTGGTTTACAATTTCTGGGAGATTCTTATTTTTGTTGAAATCACATATTTTTAGAAAATATAATGATTTAATCCTTAAAAATTTCCATTTAAAGCATTCCAATTGAAGAGGGTTTGATCAAACTACCTTAGATCAAACCCCCTTGGATAGAACCCTGCTAGTTTTAAACCATGCCTATAACGGAGTCTCCTTTACACCTATCAAAATGCTGATAAAAAACCACTTTTGATTGGGGGATCAAATAAATTAATTTAAAATTTATTTTTTGTAAGTATGTAGTCCTTATTATAATTTTAAATAAATTTAATTTAATTATTATATTTATTTTTTATTTCTTGTGAATGTAGGTTTTTCACCAAAAATAAACCTTTCTATTCTGCACATGTGGAAAAATAAAATATTGTCAAAAAAATATTTTTAAAAATAGAGTGCACTAGCTATTAAAGTCCTTGATGCAACAAACAAAAAAATTTGAATTTTGATACATACAAAAAAGTTAAGTGTTATACGGTCCGCTATTTCAATTGTAATTGGTTTAACTTTGAAACTTGATTAAGGAAAAAATATTAAATAAAAAAATATGAAACTAATGGGAAGCACTAGATATCATAGTTACAAATCTAAATTTGAAAAAATTATAATTTTATCCTTCATGGAAAAAAGGTTATGTGTTATATGATGAGTGTCACTCCTTAAAAATGGTGTTTACTGGAAAAAACTAGTTTTCGAAGGAGATGGAAAAAGAAGTGCAATCTGATTCCAAAATTTTTGAAAAAATATATTTAGAATCTAAAGACAAAATTTCACAAATCACTAGTTTGCATCATCTTCAAATTCCTCACGGTTTAGTTGCTATAGGTTCCCGAAAGTGAAGATTTAGTTAGAAAAAATTAGTTCAGTGTCCAATTTGGCCAAAAATTATAAACTAGTATTGTGGGATCACCCTTCCCCACCATATAACCTAATTGTTTTAGTATCCTTACTTCACTTTCTAAGAAAAATCTTGTCTTCTCTCTTTCCTTTCCTTCTTATTTCTTAATAATTTTCCTAGATTCTTCTATGATATGGTTATGTTGTTGCTTAGTGGGGTGGAAATTTTCATCCCCTTCTAAGCTATATTCTTCTATTGATACTACCTACAAATTTTCAGTATTTGTACCTTGTCTAGTGACTATTGAAACTTTACCATTTTTTGTTGTTCTAGGATCTTTGTAGTACTCATCTTCAATGCTATTTCCTTCTATGTTGTATCCTTCATTCTTTCCTTCCTTTTAGCATCTCCTTGTTTCTCCTCCGAATTCTTGGGTACCTTTTGGAGAAGTCTTGCTCCTTTATTTGTATTGGAGTGTTGTGGTTCATTAGTTTGAGTTTGTGGTGATGTGTTTTTATAATATTATCATTCCTTTTTACAACTAAATGTATTATGATCTTCTTGGCCATATAATCTACATTGTTTTCTTCTTTCCCCCTAGCATTTAGTTGCAAAGTGTCCCGGTTTTCCAAATTAAAATAGGTGGAATCTAGTATCCTTCCTATTCCTTTTTGTCAACCTCTTCCTCTATGGAACAAACCATTGTTATTATATTTCTCTAAATTTTTGGTACTATTTTCATTTCCTTGGCTTTTTTCCATGATGGTGCTATGTATCTAGTATCTGGTGCATATAACTTACTTTTTGTCAGTCCTTTTATATATTCTAGTGTGTGTTAGTCTATAATTTTGACTATGATGGGATCTTTTCTTAACTAAAATAGCTATAATGGGTATTCTTTAGTATCATGGTCATCCCAATTTCTACACATTTTATAGTTGATTGAATTTTTACTTTCTTAGGTACTATCTAGAGGTATATATGTAACACATTAGCTTTCTTTTCCCCTAGTTCTTTGGGAAATTCATTTCTAACATGTCCTTCTCTTCTACAGTAGGTGCACCATATGTTAGGCCTAGTTCTATACATGTCTTATTGGAGTCTTAACTATTCTGCCCTAAGTCAAAGTTTCTCCATTTCTTTGTTTTATCTTTCTTTTTCATGTTTTCTCCATGGTTGGTTTTTAATCCATTGGGTGAAAGTAACCAACTCTAGATAGGTGTTAAAATGTCTTCCATCAAGTGATACTCTTATTTTTAGTAGGTCTCCAAAGGTAATCACTCAATATGTTATTTATCACTTAGAGGTTCTTCCAAGCATCTAACAACCTCTTTCAATCTCATATCAAACTCTTTGATTGATTCATCTTCATGTTGCATCAGTTCTCAAAGTTTACTTAATCCTTTTATAGGTGGAAATTTTTTCTTGGAAATCTTGCTTCATTATTTCCCAATTTTTGTTATGGTTTGGATAGTTCTTTTGGTACCAATTCAATTTTTCTCCTTGAATGGATTTGAAAAAGTAAAATAGCTTAATTTCTTCTCTTGTTAATTTTGGTCTCTACTATAGAGACTCTAGAATGAATAAATGTTTACTTTCTTTAGTTGTATTCTACCCAAACATGGGTAGTTTCATTGAGGTATTCATTGTTGGTTCTTGTTATGAACAACTATTTGTGTATCCTACATCAAATTCTTGTTCACTTGATGTATTTGTATTATTCTCTTCTTTTGTGCTTTTTTCTCTTAAATTTTGTTCTACTTCTTTTGTTGAAATTCTCTTTTCTTTTATTGGCATTATGTGAGACTCCTAGTTTGGGGGTTGCATCTATTAAAATTTCCTCTTCATTCATGAAATTGTTTTTCTATAGTTACATTTGATTATGGCATGGTGTTTTTTTAGTATAGGGTGTTAACTTTATATAATCATCTTTATTTGTTACTGCATCTTCACTCATTACTTTTAATACTCTTCAAGCTACTAATTCGTCAATATAATAATCATTTAATGATATGTTCTAGAGTTCTTGTACCAAAATTTCTAGTAGTGACCAAAATTCATTTATCTTTAGTTGGATATGTGTCCATTCTAGATGTGTAGTTGGTGTCTTATTCATAAAAGTTGTCATGATTCTTACTACCACTCATTCCATTTATTTTCTAGAATTTCCATAATCCTCAATTTCTTCTTGTATAAATTGAATAATTTAGTTTATTCTTTTTATACTAGAACCCAACTATGGAACCTCTTCCTTATCTTCTTTGGAAACATCCTCTATGGTGTGCTCTTTTTTTTATTCTCCATTAGCACCCATAGTGGTGTGCTTAGTAGCACCCTCAATGACACACTCTTCATTTTCTTCTCTTGTAGTGCCCACATTAGCACATTTAGCAATGCACTCAATGGCACACTCTTCTTTTTCTTCTTTTCCAACACACACATTAGTAGCATGCTCACTTTCATTGTTTATACTTTCTTTTGCAACCTCAAGGTTTTGTTTCTTAGCCCTTTCTCTACTTCTTCCATTCTTTTGTGGTAACTTTCCTATCTTTATTGAATTTTTTTTAGCCTCCTTTCTTCTACATACATTTCAATTCCTAACTCAATAATTTCAAGTATCTCTCTTTTCCTTTTACTATCTCCTACTCCCATGTATTTTCTAGGTTTGAACTTCCATTAGTTTCTCTCTCTCTCTCTCTATATATATATCCTTTATTTGAAAGAGAATCTTGAACAATTGCATATTTCAAGGATATTTTCAGATCCATTCCCCTTTCCATTTTTCATCTTCTAATGGCCTTCCCCATCTTATAGAGGTGTCCCTTAGGGTTTTATAAAATAACTTCAACTAACTTCTTATACATCTATGCCTATAATTTCTTTACTATTCTCTCTAGGGTCCCAAAAACAAAACCAATGCTAGAAAGAATGATTGGAAAGTATAGTCCAAAGATCTATACCCCGGGATCTTCTATATAGTTAGTTCAGACCTTGGAGGATATAGTAAGAAAAAAAAAACATTTTTAGTAGAATTCTAGAATGGATACTTAACACATATCATACCAACAACAAAAAAAGAATTCATACATTCATTACACACACACACATATATATATTCCTTATAACTCCTTTATATTATATTGGAATCATATGCAAGACCAAGTCTTAGTCTTTGATTCACAATATATCTCTATACATCTCTATATATCCCACATATTATTTGTATTTCATTTATACATCCATTCTCTTGAAGGGACATGAGTCCTAGTGATATCTAATGTATTTTCCTAGTACTGTGTGTATTTTTGTATGATACCTTGCAATAGGTTCTAGCCCTATCCCTAACCTATTAATATGTGTCAATACTTTACAATTAATATGTAAAAAGATTTTGAAATATCTATTCTTGGTGATTGATCCTTCCTCCCTGAGATGTAAATATCTCAATTAGATAAAGGAATATTTATTTAATAGGCTAAGTATATTAAGGGGATATTGAAAATATTCTAAATGGAATATTTAAAACTTGCGAGTTCACCCATGGTCATAGGGTGAAAGTTGAGTAAAGATTATGAATCCCTTGAGGCTAATCAAACACTTATGTAACAACTTTAAGGAATAACGTTATGTAGAAAGTTGGTATGGTGGTAGGGTTTTAGGATGCACCAAGAGAAACCCATGTCAAATAGTTAAGAGGATCCTTAAATATTTAAAAATAACTTTGGAGTTTTGGTTGTGGTATCAAAGAGGTGAATACTTCACCTTAGTAGCATACACTGATGTGGACTAGGCTAGTAGTGTGGATGAAATAAAGAGTACAAGTGGAGCAACATTCTTTCTAGGAAATTGTCTTGTTTCATGGTTAAGTAAGAAACAAGATTTAGTTTCCTTATCTATACTAGATGTAGATTATATTGCATCAACATATTGTTGCACTCAAGTTCTTTGTATGAAGAAAGTATTGATTTATATCAAGCTGGATTATGATCATCCTATATACATATTTTGTGATAATACAAGTACAATCAACATATCAAAAAATTCATGTGATGTGTGCTCCCAAACCCAACACATTATAATCAAGTATCATTTCTTAAGGGAGCAAGTGACAAACCAATAAGTGAAGTTAGACTATATTGCTATACATGAAAAAATTAAAGACATCCTTATAAAGCCTCTCACAAAAGAGACAAGTTTTAGAAATCTTCAATAGATGTTTAAAGTGGTAGCCTCTTCATCTATCCATAAATTAAAATCATTATTAAAGGGGATGGTATTCATAGGGAGCTAATTATTGCACTTACAACTTAAAGGATTCCTTTTCCATTGATGTCAAAGGGGGAGAAATAGTGAAAAGGAGGAGCAATAAAGATAGGGGGATACATAGTGATGGATTATTTTATGGAGGGTTGCCATCAATGAAAAATGGGTAGATTGTTAGAATTATTATCATTGATGTCAAAGGTACTTAGGCGTTTGATGGTGAATATTTATGGAAAGCTCATCATGATGCATTTTTTTAATAAAAAAAGATGAAATAATATTATTACAAGGGAATTACAACATCATATTTAACCTTACATGTCACAAATAAATCATATAAATGGCCGGTCAAACTCCCTCTATTTGGTACAAATATTGTGTTAAATAAAATAAAATAAAATTTATTTTAATTTGGGCTTACCATACTTAATTATGGTTCTCATATTTATAAGTTTGAAATAAATAAAATATTCATTTATGTAATTAGCTAGCCTCTCTTTGTGTGGTTCACATGTTTGTAGTGTTTAAATATATATATGGGTTGACCCCCTATTAGAGTGCCCAATAATGAGTATGAAAAGACACATATAAATTGGAAAGTTGCCTCCCTTTGCAAAAGGATGTGTCCATTAAAGAAGTCTCCTCCCTTGGATAAATAAATAGAGGCTATGGAATGTGGAGAAGATGTGGAGAACAAGATTGATAAATCATTTATACAACAATAGATTTGAGAAGAGAAATAAATTGATCATTCAAAGGTATAATTTTGAAGGAGAATTATTAAAGAGAAAAAAATAATTCATCCATCAAGAGGTTTGTGCCTCTTATTGAAGGAGACTGGTGTATCATATTGAGTTGGTTCTCAAGTGTTTGGGATTGGTGTCTCGATTAGGTTGGTTCCTACGAAATTTGTAAGAAATTTTTATATAAAGAAATATTTTGTCATGGTTTTCTCTTGTAAGGGTTTCCATTTAAATATTATGTTCCTCTCGTGTTCTTAATTATCTATATTGTTTATTTAAATTGGTTATGGTTGTTAATTTGAAAAAGTAAAAATAGTCTTATACTAATTCACTCCCCTCAAAGTATAAGCTTGTGCTCATCAATTTGTATTAGATTTGATTCCTTTATAATATAACTTAATCATTAAAAGGAAGATCTTAAGATTGCACATGGCAAGTTTACAAGGATTCTCCTCTGTCAGGGATCCATTATTTTATGGGACAAATCATGTGTTCTAGATCATAAGGATGCACACCTACCTAATAGAACTTGGATTTGATATTTGGTAATTAGTTTTGGATGGTTATACCACATCATCATCTCCACCAATAGATTTGAAGGGGAAAAAGGAAAATGAAAATAATTCAAAATTAGTAAGGGTTGTACTTATTATAAAATATGCCTTCTTGGTAGGTTATAGTTAATGGGTCAAATTATGTTGTGCTTCAGTTATATATACATTGAACAAGTATCCTTGACGTGCATTGAGTGGTTACAAATATAGGGTTATTTCTCCACCTGACTACATAGTTCTAAGCTATTACCCAATAATGGTTAATTTTAAGATGTTACATTGGGCCTCCCTATCCATTACCTAATCATACTCGAATTGAGTACACTATATGTCATAGTTGACCCTAGATGTGAACCTAGATCTAAGTTAGGAATTATTCTAGAATCACTATGTGTCATGAATGAGGCCAATGAATGTTTGATTTAATTAATGGTTTAAATGCTATGCTTTTTGAAAATGAAATATTAATAATTTAAATGATTCTTATATTGGCTATTAAAATATTTTTCATGTTTCAAAAAAGGGGAAAAATATAATAAAATTTGAAATGATGTTAAGTGTATTTAATTAAATTGTGAAAATTCCTCGAGTTGAGAATTGTAGGGTATATTTGATTTAAATATCATAATTTAATTTTGAACTCTCATAAAATTAAATGAAAATATGCTTATATGGATTTGAAATGTGAATTGAAATAATATAGATTATTTAAAAATTTATTGATGTGTCTATTTGTATTTTGGGGAAAATGGGAATTAAGGAAATAGAAAGTGAATTTTATAATTTATTTTTTTAATTGAAAAGGGGTAAATAGGAAAAATGGGTTTTACTTTCATTATGCAATTTGATTTTTGGAGGAGTTTTAGAGAGGAGAAAATCCTCTTTTTGGAGAAATTTGAATTGTTGATTGGGAGCACATTTGGAAGGGGAATTTGATGAGGTTGGATTCATTGGATTAGGAATGGCAAGGAGAATGTGCTTGCAAGTGATCTTGTACATTCATTTGGTATGCTTGAGGTATTCTCCATTTGAAGTTTTAACATTATTTGCGGTATTTTTGTATTTCTTTTAAATTACTCAACTTATTTCAAATTTGAATATTGGAATAGGATTAGGGAGTGTAGAAACCTCCCAAATCATTTATTTTGTTAAATTGCATGCTCAATTAACTGTTTTGTTAAATTCTTGGGAAATTTTAATTATACAAGGTTATAATGCCCAAATTCTTGGGAATTGTGCAAGGTGAATTTTTTTTAAGCTTAAAATGGTTTTCAGGTCCACTTTTTATACCAAAGGGTATCTTGATGAATTTTAATGTGTTAATGAATTTTTCCTTGATGAATTATCATAATAATTATTGTGGAGAATTGTTAGAAAATTTTGATGAAATTGAATTTTGTGCATTATTTTCCATGACACATTTGTTAGAGGATGTGATGAGTTGAGGGTGTAGGTATTAGAGAGTTATGGGAATAGATTCCAACATTCCCTCAAAGAAAAGTGGCAAGTAGGTTGATAATAGATGGGGATTTATATAATTAAGTGATAACTAATGAAACATGTGTAACTAGTTAACCGAGATAATGGATACCCCTCACATTACTTGAGTGCTCATATAGGCTAAGGATGATGGTGGAAGAAAAGCTTTTCAAAGATCATAAGACTTGTAAAATAAAGTAACCTTTTATGTATGAGAGGATAGTTAGTTTTGCATTGAGCATCATGTGAGTGTCCATGATGACATTCCATCTCTTTCTCTCTAATATCTAACCCTAGTGTACTTTCTCATAGTACTTATAAGATGATGTATTCCCTTCCATGTGCTTATATTATTTTCCATTGCTGATTTTTTCATAATTAGGATTCCATGTGTTATGCCCTTGGTGATTTTCCCAAGGATGATTCTTTGTATGGAATTGGTGAGTTGCTCCAATATGGATTTGTGATGTGACATTGGTGTTTTCCCAATGTGGATTGTGTTATGCCATTTTTGGTTGTACCAAATGATGACTAATCTTGGATCCATTATGTGATTTGGATGATTATGCACTATATGATGCATATGTTGAGTGTATTCTTTATGTAATGTGTGCGTAAGCCATCTCCCCATGTGTTTGGTGTGAATTTTAGGATTATGGCACATGCAACTATCTCCTAGCATAGTGGGAGTGGATCTTTTGATTCCATGAGGTCAGGTGGTGTGGAACCATAATTTAGGATTAGAGGTTCATGAATTGAAGGACATCACAACACATTTTTCTTGTTGGAAGTTTGGGGAGATTGCCATTGGTATGTTTGTTGGAAACATGAGGATGAGAATGAGCTAATATAGTGTTATCATTAATATTATCATTGTGGTTTGAATGGAAGTCTACATTAAGGTAAAATTCAAACATGTAAAGATGTAGAGGTTTTGCTCTAGTGCAAAATAGATATGTTGAATATTTGAATAAGTCTAGAACATAGTTTTCAATGTACATAGCATCAATTTTTTGGTTCACATTGGTTCATCTTGAGGTATTTTTTCTATGATTCTAAGGAAATTTTGGTAGATGTTTGAGGACCTTAAATCTAAATTTTCATTTCTATATTTCCTCTAGTGCAAAAGTTATGGTTGAAAAAATATTGGGTTTTCGAGTAACAGTTTAATCAAAATAGAGTGCATTTTTTGATTGGTTTGCATACCGCTGTAGAAGCATATTTGGTTATGTGAATTTATTGGAGTTTTTACAGGTGTCATAAGGGAGTGTAGTCCAAGTGGCATGTGTTTTGGAGGTCTATGTGTCAATTTGTGGATAATTAGTTGGTGTATTTTGGTGTTGTCTTACCAGCAATGCTCAACCTAACAAGTTTGGGGTCATACGAAGTTAAAATAAGTGTTGATTAGTTATGTGGGAGATATTATAGGTCCATGCCAACCTATTTGGATATGTTACAAGTTTTGGTGTTTTTCAAAAAGTGTTTATAGTTTTATCTTGAGTCAATAAGTTATTGTTTTACATGATACATCTAATTAGGTTGACCTAATTAACATTGTAGGTGTTTGCAGATGTAATGGGTATAAATGCAAGATCATTTTGGTGTTGTAGAGTAAAATTAATGTTGTGGTTGTGAATTTTTAATACAAGAGTGCGACTATGATGTGAATGTAGATAAAATTAGAGTGTAAGAACAAAGTAGCATGAAGTGTGTTAATTCAGAGTTTTGAGATTCAACAAATTTGTATCTTCAACATATTGTAGCAATTCAAATCTTGGAATTGTGCCATACGTTCTATATTTCTTTCATTTTGTGGGTACTGTGTCCACAAGATAGTGGGTCCACTTGGTATTGATCCTTTCTATAATATGTTATGATCATTTATAATATGTTGTTAGCTAATCCTCATCGTGGTTTTTCCCTTTTTGGTTTTTCCACATAAAAGTATAGTGTTCATGTGTTATGTTATTTGATGATTGATTTGATGATTTATTTCCTTACTAAAATTTGAATATGACGTGTGGAATAAATTTTCAAATGATTAAGTGGTTTCAAAGAATACTAATTCACCCCTATCAATATTCTAGGAGTTCAACAATTGGTATCAGAGCTTGGTTCCTTGGAAGAAGCTTAACTGCTTGAGAAAGATTTTGGAGGTTGAACACATGGCTACTAGGAGATATCTTACTCCTCCCAAATAAATCCCTATGGTAGGATTCATTGAATAATATTGCATTCCTTGAAGATCTTGAAAGAGATAAAAATGAGAACACAGATCTAAAAGAAAATTTCAAGTAGATGAATGCATCAAAAAATTAAGGGAGCATATCAAGAATTTCAAAGAAAGACATAAGGAGGTTGATGAATAGTTGAAGCAATCAAATGAGATAATCACTTGTCTAAAAGTACAAGTTGAAGAATGTCAAAATGACAAATTAAAAAGAAAATCTATAGAATATTCAATTCTTGAAGAAGAGGTTGTGACTTTGAGATTAGATCTGGAGAAATCAAAAAATCATGAAGACAAATTAAAGAAGAGCTCTACAATGCTTGATCAAATGATTACAAATCAGTAAGCTTCTAAAGTCAAAGAAGGATTAGGGTTTGAAAAATGAGAAAGTTCAAAGGTAGATCAGGCATCACATACTGAAAAGAAGAACAATGAGAAAAAGAAGGTTGAGGACAAGAAGAACAAAAATAAGTAGGTTTAAAATCAGAGGAAAGAATTCAAAAGACCACCTATCAAACAACCAAATGCACAAAGTTACTCATGTTTTAATGGTTTCTACTATTCTTATAGTAAATTTGGACATAGAGCTAAATAATGTAGAATCATAATGAATCAAAATGTTCAATATTTTTTCAATCAGTGCCTTACATGCAATAGATTTGGTCATAAGGCTAGTGAATGTAGAAATCGAATGATGAGTGGTTATAATAGTGACATGAGGTTTCAATCTTTCAATGGCTATTGTTATGCATGCAATGGATTTGGGCAGAAGGCTAATGTATACAGATCTAGTGTTGGTGGAAGTAAGCTTGTTTAAAATGCTATCATATGTCACAAATGTAATAAACCTAGACATAAGGCCAAATTTTGCAGAAGAAAGAATGTAAAGGTTGATCTAGTAAAGAAGAATGGTCTAGTGAAAAAGGTTGACCTAGTAGAAGTGAAGAAAGAGATGAAAAAAATTTGGAAAAAGAAATAAGCAACAAAGTTTAGGATTAAATTTGTGCTAGGATCTAGTGCAAATGTTTCCTCTAGAAACTAAGTTAAGAGCTTTGGCTTAGGGTGAGTTTTAACAATAGATAATTAAGCCCCTGCTAAAGATATGGTGTTTATGCCTTAAATACATTGATATAAGGTGTAGGTTGATATGCTTGGCCTATTGGTGAAAACATTGGTTGAAAATATCAATATGCGGAAGTTTGTAGTGCAATTGAAAGTGACTATGCATTATAGTTATGGTTTACCAAATTTATCAAATCAAGAATTTAATATGAATTATGTCATTCCTAAAGGGTTTATAAGTGATTTCACATTTTATCTAAGTAATTTTGAAACATTTGAGAAGAGAAGAAGCAATAAATGAAAATATGAAGTTGAGACATTTTCCTTGGAGAAAGTTAGTGCTACCTTTTCAGATAAGGATAGAGCTAAATTAGCTCAATTATATCATAAAGATTTCAGGACCAAAAAAGGGTCACCACACTAATGAGTAGAAAAAATATGATTTTAAAAGGCTTAGGAATGAAATAGTTGAGAAGGTTGCTAATTTGGAAAAGAGCTTGGGTATGACTTTGGACAATAAAGAACAATTTCATAAGATATGTCTATCTCAGAAGTTAATATTTCAAAAGATGCGCAAGATGTAGATGCTCTAGAATATGAGCATGAAGCAGAAAAGGATAATGAGCAAGAAGATACCCCTTTGATCATAGAAGAAAATATTGTTGAAGAAGAAATTATTGGTAAGATGTAGAATGGGGATACAAAAAAAAACACATCACACCTCCAGAAACAAGGAAGAATGTAGAACACAAAGAAGAGATTGTATAAGACAACTTAAAGATATCTGAGGCACAAAATCATAAATCAGTTGATGATGAAAAGAAGTTTGATAATGCATCTAATACTATTGATAAGGAGAAGAAAGATGAAAAATAAAAAGATAGAATTTGTGACGAGTAAAAATCAAAGGAGAAGAGAGTTGAAGAAAATGTAAAGATAGTTGGTGAATCTTCCAAAACCTTTAGAGATTGCTTGAAGAGATTATTGAGCATGCAAATCCAATTCTAACTAATTATTTCTACATAGTTATTACAAATTATAATGCAACATTGTCAAGTAGATATGGATAAGATGTCCCTCGTACAAAAATTATAGTTAAGTGATACATTCCATGCTTCCTCCAAAAAGGAGATCTTACAAACACATCAAAAGAGTGTAGAGTTGATAGATGAGGAAGTGAAGGTATTGTAGGAGAGTTTTCTAGTTCTAGTATTGATAATTCTTGTCCTGTGTGTAGAAAATAAAAATATTGCTTGATTCTTTCAAATGTCGTATTACAGTGGCCTTAAGGAGAAATTGAAGAAGGAAGTGAGCGAGAAAGTGAATGAGAAAAGGTTGGAAGATATCTCAAATAAATGTGCCACTACATATTGAAAAATACAAAGCAACATTTAGGATATACATAATTGTGTTGAAGAGGCCAAGGATCTATTTTAGTTTCAAGCTTAAAGTGGCCTATTTCCACCAAAAACATAAAGGTTGAGATGGATTCCATTGAGGCATAGATTGACAAGGCATCTGGTGCCTATGATTTGGTAAAATATGCAAATGGATCCACAAGATTAGAAATTGAAAATATACATAAATAATTCTACATACTGCATGAAAAAAAAAATTATAGTACAGTTTGGACATATCAGGAGACCTGGTGAATGCAAATTTCAGACCCATATTTGGTGCTCTGAATAATGCGAAGAAACTAATAAAATTGAATATGGTACATAATACTTTAGATGAAGGAGAAGAACTCCTCATGGAGTTTGTAACTTAGAACTACATGCTTACACTAGCCAAGAAAGATTCAGAGGATGAAAAAAAGGAGTGGTAGGTGGTGGAACCTTCAATTTTCTTATTCCACTAGACTGAAAATGTTTTCTCAACTAGTGTCCTTTTGGTCAGACTAGGGTTTAGGGTTTTATGTGGGGAATTGTTTTACTTTGAATATTTTCTCCTTCATCTAAACCCTTAGTCTTTTAATTTATTCCTTTGTTGACCTACTATGCTTAGTTCCCGATCATGTCAGAAACAACTTGAGTCATTGAAGTTCATAAAGTAACCAGCCCCTTGTGGTTAGGTTTCTCATTTTCCTATCGCCTAAATCTTCCATGTACTTAGGTCTGAGAAATTATTTTATTTTATAAGGTTGAAAATTCAACCTTGTTTGGCCTTTACATCCTTTTAATAAAATTTTATTATTTTAAGTCCTTATCTTACATTTTCCTAGGTGTTCCCCTTTTCAAAACAACTTGTGAGCACATCCATAATTCGTTAACTTAAGTTCCCATTCATTTCTTTGCTTATTTCTCATCGTGAATAGTTTTGTGAATGCTTGACTTATATTAGTGATGCATGATGAACATTGTTCCTTTGTATCATGCATCACAAATAGGTTTTCTACCTTGAGTTCTACATTAGTGATGCACGATGTGAGTTTTTTCTTTGCTATCGCTAGCTATTTCTCTATCACTAATTTCCTATAAGTTTTGAGTTGTGAATTGGCAATGCACGATAATCCTTTGAGCTATTTGAATTTTATTCTATCACTTATCATGGATTGACTATAAAATTTGAGTTCCAAAGTAGCAATGAGCAATGTGGTCCTATGTTCTAATGTTCCATCACTAATTTGAATTAATCTTGTGGGAAATGTTTCCTATGCCTTTGATTTTGAAACAGGTACACATGGCTTGATCTTGTTCCATCACCATTTCTCTCCCATCACCAATATGAGTGGGATGTTAAGACAAGAATCAATGATGTGCGATGGGAGATGAATAGAATCAAATGAGGACCTTGATCCAATGGTCAAGATCTTATCATGTGGATGTTCACATCGTTGATATGGCTCATGATAGAAGAAATGTAACAGTGATGAGTGATGGTCTCCAAACAAGAGGTGACTAAGGTAAATAAGAGGCAACATGGCAGCATCCTAAGGGAATCATTCAAAGCAAAAAGGAAAGTAGTGAGGTGAAAGGAGAGCCACTAATAAGGTTTAAAAAAAAGATGATCAACAACCAGTGTTTAAACTCAAACAAGTAAGTGTCAGCTCACTTGCACGAAATTTCTATCACCCATTAATGGTGATACGCTCCATTCTTCAGCCATAAAGAAGGGAGTTGGGTAGTTTTTCTCACATTTGCAATCACTCAAAGAGTAGCGAAGTTAATTAAAGTTCAAGGTGATAATGTGAGGAGCTCTGATAAACAATTATAGAGGCATTAGCAACAAATTTAAAGCCGGGTAAGAAAATTATCCAATATTTTCCTACCAATTGCATTGAATTAAGCTATTCTTGAAAATAGTAAGAATTTTGTAATCTTTAAGTGCTTAGGGTTTGACTGTTGTGAATTTTCTATTGGGTTAATAAGGACTGCATAAGGTTTGGGAGTGTTTTATTTTGTATTTTGTTGCTTAAGGTTTAAAACCTAGTAATTCTTTATGTGAATTGAAAGTTGCAAACCCTAGCCTTGCTACATTGTAAAAAAGAGCAAACCAAAACCTATTGAGTCTAGCATCAGACCTGAGAGAAAACCCAAGAAGAAAAGGGCTAAGAGATCCAAAACTCAGGATGTTACAACCGCACCTAAGCTAGAGGTACCAAAAAGCACCTACAAAGCCCAAAGTTGAGAAGAGATTGCATGATAGATTCATGGAAGGTGCAACTGAGGATGTGAAGGAGGGAGGGTAAGAGATTGGAAAGAGACACATAGGGCATGCTATTGTGACTAGCAGACTGATTGACCTTGCCAGTGGAATTGGAGAGCTACCCTAGCCACATAGTGGATGGGAGTTATTCTTGTGTGCTTTTAACAAAAGGTTTTCCAGATAGCTGACAACACACTTGTGGGGTTTTGACCTTGGCAAGATAGTTGTACCAAATGTATTTGTGGAAGTAGATGTTATGGAGGCACTAGCAAAGAATTATGATCCCATGGATAGGAAGATCAAAAGTCAAAATGGCACTCTGATCCTTGAGGTAATAAGGGATAAAATTGTAGAGGTGTTCAAGTTGAACCCCAACTATAGAATCAACATCAGGTGTGCAGAATTGAATCATGAATATGAGCAAAACATATATGCTTACAGGAATAGTTTGCTTGCAAGGCACAAAAAAAGTGGTAAGGGATTTAGTCCTATAGATTTAGAGTCTTTTGATTGTGAAGAATTTGTCAATTATTTCAAGAACACCTACTATTGTTTGAATCATGTCTTGGGTTGCAATTTGGATGCAATAGTAGTTGCAGGCCTACTCGTTATGATGGCTAACATATATAATTGGATCCCTAACAGGGGTTTTGATTATGCTACTTATATTGCAGAGGAAATGCATAAGGAGCTCATCACTTAGAAGAAAGGAAATGTCCCATTAGTCTTCAATCATTACTCTTTATTGATGCACATGCTCTTGTATGCTAGAAAAGAGAAATGGAAGAAGAAGATGAAGTTGAGGTAGCTGGATGATGAGAATGACATGTTGCCTATCCAAATGTGGACACACATTTGGGATCAAAATTGTCCCAATTCAAACTATTTTTTGTTTTGCAATGCCATCAGGTATGGTATCTTGGAGAGTTTGGGTGTTCCACCCATTTACAAATGATTAAAATTTATTAGGGATATCATGCACCCTAGGGATGTACAAGCGTCACCAAATAAGCATAATTGGGCTGATTGGTTCCTGTACTTAGAGTATACATTAATTAGGGCCTATGGAGCTAGGGTGGCACCTCATTATCTACCTTTGTATGTTTCAAATAGATTAGCATTCATGGAGTTAATGTGGCTACTTGATTTTATGGACCAAGAGTTGTTCAAAATTCCTAGGAAAGGTTATGTAATTGTGCCACAATGTGCTTTTGGTTACTACAAAGGCATTGCTAAGGAGGTGTATGAGAAATTTGGAATAATGGTAAATAACCTTAGGATGCCTATTGATGAGGTTACAAGCTTTGATGCATAGGGATTTGTGAATGGGAAGAGAAGAAGAAAAGGTGTTTCTTGTTTCTCTCATGTTTTTATGTATTATGATGATGTGCTTAGAAATTTGATAACTGACAGAGCAGCCATTCAAAGAAAGAAGGAGTGGACTACCATTTGTGCATGGAAGAAGAGGTCATAATTTTTTTTTATTTTTTCAGTAAACCATTACGATGAAATTGAGAACTCTTTGGAAAGGGATAAGAAAAATATAAGTGATTATCAAAGTGGATAGTTTAGAGTAAAAGTCAAGTTGTTGAAAGAGCACAAGCTCTCCTAGAGCAACAACCTTAGGCTATGGATGTTCTTGAGCAACTTGTAGAGATTCAAGGAGGAGGTGTTGAGGTAACTAGGGAGGAGAAAATGGCAGAGCATGTACCTAATGATGTAGAAGTGGAGAGGAGATTCCCTTCTCAAAAAATCAATGATTTTCTTGATTCAGAAATCCCCAAGAGAGAATTGTTAAGTGGTAGGATGATGAAAAGACCGATGATGATCCAAGGATCAAGGCCTATGATGAATTCACTGTATATGATTCATTTGTACAAACAAAAGAGTTAAAATAATTCATTATTCATCAAAGGATTAAGGATATGCAAGAAAGAATTGAGGCAAGCCAAAGCTAGTGTGGACCCCTCTCAGCAAGAGGAGGCAGAGAAAGTAGAGGAAGAGAAAATCATGGCTGAGATAGCATTCATCACTCCTGATGAATCTAGGAATTTTTTGTTGAGAATGGAATAATGTTGCTTCTAGGATGCACCCTCACTTTAGCTATTGCACTTGATGCTATCAGGAGAAACCCATAGGCTTCTATATCTGAGGAGCATTTTGATAATCGGGTATTTGGATTTGGCTATAATCCTAAATTTCACACTCTTGCAATTTGGTCCATGGAACCTAAAACTTGAAAACATGAGGTTTTAAAGCTTGTAGAAGAAGTCATTGGAGCAATGGTGGTAATAGAGTTGCAAATATATCTCCTATTGAGGCAGCAAAATGAATTGTACGTGCTACAATGCTGAGTGTTGATATTGCTCAAATCTCTCAACAAAAATATGATGCATTGTTAATAAATATTTGGATGAGTGCAATAAGTTGAGAGCCATAACTCAAGCAACCCAATCAATAAGGGCAGTTTCTTCACCATCCTCTTCTTCAAATTTGTCTACACAAGATAGAGATACTTTATCTCTAAGGAATCAAAATTTGAATAATCAATTGAAGAAACAAAAGGAGAATGTTAAGAAAGCTAAAATGGAGATAGTTCAAGTGGAAAATGATATTTTTGATAATGTGCTAAAGCATAGACTAAAAAAGTTAATGAATAGAGCTGATGATGGGTGGGATGCTTATAAGAACATCCATGAGGCCAATGTAAAACATTTTCAAGTTCAAAAGGATTTCCAAACTGAGTGGAGAAAATGGAGCACCAGGGTAGGAACACAAAAGGAGATTATATCCAAAATGTAGGAAGACCCAGAAGCTCCCACTAATGTCCCTAAAATACTACAAGATATAATCAACACGGTGCAAAAGTGAAAAACCTACTAGACATGAAATGGAAAAATGAGGATGAATATAATACATGGCTAGAGAAGTTTACATAGTATGCCTGTGTATAAAAGATGATGATAGAAATTGTGAATAATAGATGGGAGGAAACAATGCATAGCTTGGAACTAGTAAATATTATGCTTTTTCTAAATTATTACAAAATATTGTTCTCTCCCTAATATTAAGATTGATGACACAAATGCTGACATGGATGGGTTTTTCTTTTACCCTTTTAGTTTCTTTTCTTGTTTTAAATTTTTGTTCACTGGATATGCACATGGAGAAATTTTTGGCTCATGAAGAAGATAGTTGATGTTACAACAAATGAAAAATTCCTTTTGGAAGGTGGCTATATCTTCTTCAACAAATGGAAATGAATTTTTTCGTATATGCTTTCCCCCTTTTTCAAAGTTACAAATATAACCGCTTAGAGAATTTTGAAATTCAAATGTAAATGTATGTAAAATGTAAAATGTGACTTTAATTATAATTTGGCTCAAAGCTTGTTGCTCCCATGTTTCTATAAATGGGAATTCAATACCAATTACATGGGTCTTTTGATGGCTAAGCATTCAAGCTCATGTGAAGAGAAATTTTGTAAATTCAAGCACAAAGAAATAGAATAGTTATGAGTCCTAGGTATAGATTCTAGCTTGTAATAGGCATAATCATTTTACAATAGCAATGGCATATGAATGGAAATCATAAATTCTAGAACACTTTCTCTCACATGTTTTGTGTTGCACAGATTATGAATAAAATTATCAAGGATCTTTTATTTGTCTTCAATCTCTTTGGTTGAATGTGTGGTTTCATTTCTACTTCAGTTCAAAGAATTGATTAAATGATTCAATGAAATTATAGATCTATGTAATGGAGTATTAGGATTACTAAGTAGTTTTTGTTTTGGTTATCTTGGGTTGTTTTATTACAAAGCAATATAACAATAGTCTTTAAATGCTAAGTTTATATGTAGATATAGTATAGTTTGTTGCAAATATGAGTCTATCACCCATGGATAAAGCACTATTCTATTAATTTGGTCATCTTTGGAATCAATTGAGTTAGTCTTACCTGCTAGAGAACATATTGATATTAAAAATCACTTACACACCATAAATTGTTGCAAAGTTGTATGATATTTACTCATTCCTAGCTTTTAGATAATAATTTGGTAAAGGATTTTCCAAATTCTTGAAGAGTTATGTCTATTTGTGGTTGAAAGGAATGTATCTATTTATCACAATGTTCATGGTAAAATGGCACAAGAGTATCATCTAAACATTGTTAGGATCACCCTCATGGGTTTCATAGAGCCCGAAGAGTAGAAGTAAAGGCTAGTAATCCTTTACTTATTTTTTGGAAAATCCTTACCTTTGCTATTTATTGAATTATGGAAAATTCATAAGCATTTGGTGAGATTAAGTTTGGTTCTAAAAAAATAACCAACGGATTGGCGACTCTACTGGAGAAATTACTAGTCCAACATCTCTAGGTTAGATCTGGTATAGGTAGAGTGAAGTATTTTATTCTTCTTCACTAATTGGAGAGCAATTTGTTCAAATTTTCATCTCATAAGTCAAGTCCACTTTTATGCTTCAAATTATGGTTCATTCCTTCATTTTGTGTTAGGTAATGTTCAAAGTCTCCTATGAGATTGCGAGTGCAACTCTAAAGTGTAATAAATTTCTATTTCCTAGTATCCTGGGTGGCGACTATGAAGTCTTGTGTGCTAGTGCAAGATTAAATTCCCAAAGAGAAAGTGAGAGGGATAATTCTAAAAGACAATTCAACACTATGAGGAAGACCACAAGTTACATGAAGAAGCATCTTGAGCAGAGGATGGAGTCCAAGCTTTCACATGACAAGCAACCAACCTAGAAAAATAAATTTTTTGAATCAAGTAAGTCCACTGAATTTCTCATTGATGCATCTCCTAATTTAAATAATGATGTAAGTAATTTAGATGTTCATGAAGATGCACATGAAGTTGAGGTGCCTAATGAAAATGAAGGGAGTTTTCCCACTAAGGAAGTTTTTGAGAATGAAATTGATGTGTCAAGAGAAGAGGATAGGTGGGAATTTTGGGAAAATGGTAAGAAGTTCTCATATCCTTCAACTCCTGGAGTTGGATCTATCTTTAGTGATGGTAATTTCAAGCCAAGAGGTGAGTCCCCTAGTGTATACTTGCACCATTCCCTTAAAGGAGAACCAAGTAATCTTACCTTCTATACTCTTGAACCAAGTGAGTCTAGAGATGTCCTGGAAGATGAAGATGATATAGAAAAATATATGCAAGCCTTAGAAGAGGAATAGATTAGACTTAAGGAAGAGGAAGAACATAGAATTAGGGAATTAAGGGAGAAACAAGCAAAGGAGTTGAAGGAGAAAGGGGATAGAATTAGAGCTAAGATGCTTGAAAGAGATGCTTAGAAGAGGGGAATTGATAAAATGAAAGAAGCTACAAAGCAGAAGGTAATTTTTGAGAATGCTTCTAAATCTACTGATAAGACAACTCTTAACCCTCCTAAGGTAGCCATCCAATGGAAACCTCTATTGTTAGTACTTATACCACATCTATTGCAGTCACTCAAACATTAGATCCATTTGCTACTGCTAAGCAATCACAACGTGTAGATCATGGGAAGAAGCCCCTTGACCTGCATAAGAAAAGTAACTTTAATACTAATACCACTACAAATAAAAATACCTCATCCACCAATACATCCAATAATATTTCCACCAAGAATATTCAAAATGATTCCTTTTCATCTAATGCACCTCTTGACCCTTAGATATTGAGATTGCAACTAGAGAATGACAAGTTGTAGCAAGAATTGAGGAAAATTGAAATGGAGGCTACAAATGCTGAGATGGAAAGAAAGATCTCTTTCCTTAATATATCTATACCTGATCTAGTAGCTTCAAGCTCTGTACATACTAATCTTGAGCCAAATATGGATAGGTCAAATGAACATATTCCTAGTGGAGGTGGTGGTGGAGATTAGGGTGGTGGTGGTGGTGGTGGAAAAAATCATAAAAATAAGAACACATATTCTAATGATGGGGAAGGAAGTGGTGGGGGTGGAAAGAAGAATGGAAATGGTGGTATCGATGGAGATGGAAATAACAAGGATAAGAATCAATCTAGTGACCAAGAAGATATCAAGCCTAAGAATAATCAAAGAGACTGGTTCACTAGGAGACCCATGCAAGTTGAGAGATACCGACAATTGTGCTTTATTGGAATTCTCGGTTATCCTAATTAGTTTCCTGAAGACTTCAAACCCTCTTTGGTGAGGTTCTCTAGTAACAATTCCTTAAGTGGTGAGGACCACCTCAAAGCATTTGCTAATTTCATGGATGATTTTGAAGTAGAAGTTGAGGATCTGATGATGAAGCTATTTATGTAGTTACTTACTGAGAATGCTAGAGAATGGTATAAAAGTTTTGTTGCTGAGAGTATTGGTTCTTTGGAGGAATTTAAGAGGCTATTTAGGGAGCAGTATGGTGATAAAATTGGTTCAAGGTTTCTTTTAAATTAGTTTAATAATATTGCTAAAGGCTCAAATGAGGTTGTAGTTGATTTCAATGTGAGGTTTCAAAAGGCCATGAAATGGTTACCCCCTCATTTATAATTAAATTATAGTGTATTCCTGGTGAATTATTGCAATTCCTTTGATGCAAAGATGAGCTATCACCTACTGGATAAAAATCCTCAAACATTGAGAGAATATTTTAAGGTGGCAATCCATATTGACAGTATTAGTAGAGAAATTGGTAAGGTTGGGAGAAGGGATGGTGTAAAAATCCTCAAAAATCTAAAGAGAGGATAGAAAATTTGGTGCTAAGGGAGGATCACTTGATGGTAAAATTGAAAATGTTGCAAATTCTATGAAGGAATTCATCTATAGACTTGCTAAGTAAGAAAAAGGCCTGTGAAATGAAAAGTCCAACTATCACAAGAATGGGAGACCTCCTCGGCTACAAGACCATCCATATAACATAGATTGGCATGATTGGAATCCCATTCATAACAATTAGAAGAATGCTCAAAACAAGGTTCCTCCAGATCCTTTCTAGATAAACTCAGCCAATTTTGCTGATAAGACCCCTTTGTGCATGGTTTTCTAGCTGCCACATTCTCCCCACCAATGTGTAGTTTCACAATTGTTTGAAGATGAAGAGTGTGTGGTTGAAGATTATGATCAATCTCATGAGGATGATGTTGAAGTAAATATGATCATTGATAGGTTTGATTTTGTTGATAATTAATGTTCATATGATCTGGAGTCTCATGAACTTGATGTGGATGGCCAAAGGCATATAGCTAGTACATATCACCAATAGGTTCTTTCTAATGAAGATGATGATAATGATAATGAAGTGTATGCATTGGAAGAAACTAAAGATAATGTGTCTCTTAGGAGAAATTCAAATGAATAAATTGCAAGGTATACAGTGGCCTTGGCTGTACAAGTTAGAGGTTCATATCATCTGAGAAACAAAATAGTGGGTGGTGACCAAGGTAGCCCTACTGGTCTCTTTATCAAAGAGCAAAATGTGAAAGGAAAAGAACAAAAATCTAATAGCAAAGGGGAGGGACCTAAAGCTAAAGAAAGTAAGGGAACAAAATTTGGGCCAAAAAAGTTGATAAACCAAAAATGGATGGAGAACCCAAGTCTCCTGCTATAAGGAAAAAATCACAAAAGTAGAATTCTGAATCTGCAAAGAAGGATGCCAAGCCTAGGGCTGAAACAACAAGGGATTAACAAAAGGAGAGAAATAGAAAACAAGGTTTGATCCTGATTGATTTACCTAAATAAACTCCTATTGATATGTTTTAGTTGCTTAATCAAGTAAAGGTTTATGTTCTTTTGCTTGAAATGATGAGAATTAATGAGCATAAACAAAAGGTAGTAGTCCTTATCAATGGTGCTACTACATCTTATAATGAACTAGTGGTGTCCACTCCACCCAGAGTGAGTGAAAAGGAAAAGAAAGAGAAAGAGGTTGAGGGAGTAATCATTGATATCTCTCATATATTTCTAGGAAATTCAGTAACAACCTTGCTTGGGAAGATAGATCCATTTTTTCTAACATTGATTGTTGAGGGAAACTTATTAAAAAATTGTATAATTGATTCTAGAGCATCTAACAATATAATTCTAGCTAAGATCATGGAAGCAATGGGATTAAAAGTTGACAATACCCATGGAAAATGATATGTTATGGACTCAAGGGAAGTCCATGTGACTAGTGTAATAAATGAGCTTCCCTATAGACTAGTTGCATACACAAAGAAAGAATTTAAAATGAGTGTGGTTGTGGTAGAAATCCCACCCAATTATGGAATGTTGTCTAGGAAGTGGAGTGCTTCCATGGGGGGTAGCATGCAATGTGAAATATCTTATGCTACTTTCCCAATTGATGGTAATGATGTCAAAGTGGTTAGAGAACCAAAAGTACCACATATGATTGAGCAAGCTCCTGAGGATGACATAATTCATTTTCTGGATACTGATATGAGTGAGTTTAAGGTGGAAGAGTTACCAAGAGAAAGTGACAGGCGACCTACACTTATAGATAGTGAGGCCACAAGATTATCTGATAAAGATGGACTTTGGAAGATGCATTTTGATGGTGTAAGTTCTAAAGAAGGGTCTGGTGCAAGTATATTGCTAGTTTCACCTAGTTGCAACACATTTAAGTTTTCTTTCACTTTTTCTTTTGTTTGCACAAACAATGTGGTAGAGTATTAAGCATTAGTACTAGTATTGAGGCTAGTAGAGAAGCATGGGATAAAGAATATAATGGTGATAGGTGGTTCTGAGTTAGTAATATCCCAAGTGAGATATAGATATGCATGTAAGAATCAAAGATTAAAACACTAGAAATTTTGTCTCGGACTCCATTGAGCAATTTGATGCATTTAGAATTGACTAGATGGAGAGAGGTCAAAACAAAGTGGAAAAATTTCTTGCAAACATTGTACTTAGACCTTATGACATATATTTTGCAGGTATCACCAAGATTGAGGTACAAGCAAGGCCATCAATCCCTAATAATGTACATAATTGGAAAATCTTCAATGATGATGAAGAATTTTTGAGGTTTTAAAGTGTGTTGATGAATATGAGAATTAGGATATTGACTTTGGAGATTTTGTCAAAAACATAGATGGGAAGGATATAGTCTTTGGAAGTGAAGTGATTCGGTTGAATATTAAATAATATTCCCAAGGGCCTTGTGGCATTAGAGAGAGTATTTGACAATCAAGACAAAAACAATGCCAAAACAACTGCTACCCATCTAGAGGAATTGGATGAAGTAAACTTGGGGACTGAAAATGCCCCTAAAAAGGTTTATGTGGGTAAGAAGATGAAACCTATGATCAAGGAAATGTTGATTACCTTATTGAGAAAATACATACATGTTTTTTCTTGGTCTTATAATGACCTAAAAGCATACAGAGAGGAATTTTTCTAGAATGAGATTCATCTAAAAGAAGATGCCAAGCCTTTCAAGCAAAAGCAAAGACCCATCAACCCAACCTTAGCTCCAAAAATTCAGGATGAATTGGTCAAGCTAAGGGACACTGGCATTATAAAGCCTATTAGGCATTCCTCATGGGTGCCTAATTTAGTTCCAGTTAGAAAGGAAAATGGTGATATAAGATTATGTGTGGAATTTAGAAATTTGAACATATCATCATTAAAAGATAACTATCCATTGCTAAACATGGAAGCTATGTTGCAAAAAGTAACTGGATGTGAGTTATTGTCTATGATGGATGGTTTTTCTGGATATAACCAAGTAAAAGTGAAGGAGTCTAAGTAGTACAATATTTCATTTACAACTCCATGGGGCACCTATGTGTATGTAAAAATGCCATTTGGTTTGACCAATGTAGATGCTACTTTCCAAAGGGCTATGGATGTAGCCTTTTATGATTTCATTGACTTGTTCTTGGTAATTTACCAAGATGATTTGACAGCTTATTCCAAGAAACAAGAAGACCATTGCATTCACTTCAAGAAGATATTCATCAGGGCATTAGAATATGGAATCTCAATCAACCCAAAAAAGTGTGCCTTTGGAGTTATTGAAGGAAAATTGTTGGGGCACATTGTGTCTAAGGAGGGAGTGAGAATTGACCCTGAGAGAATAGCTTCCATTGACAATATTCCAAAACCAAATAATGTAAAAGGTATTTAGTCATTCTTTGGTCAGATCAACTTCTTGAGGATATTTGTAACAAATTTGTAGAGATCACAAGACCTATCTCTAAGATGTTAAAGAAGGGAGAAAAGGTGGTTTGGAGTGAGGATCCTAGTTACGATTTCAAGAGCATAAAGCAGGTTATGAAAGAGGATCTAGTTTTGAAGTCTCCTAATTTTTATAAACCAATGCATATTTTCTCTTTTGCTTCTTTCCATACTATTGATGTTGTGTTGTTGTAGAAAAATGATGAAGGCTTTGAATAGCCCATTGCATTCTCTAGTAAGTCTTTACGGGCTGCAAAACATAAATACGATATGACTAAGAAGCAAACATATGCTTTAGTCAAGGCTGTAAAGAATTTCAAAACTTAATTAATGGGAGCTACAGTCATAGCTTTTGTACCAAGTGATGTAGTGAAGGACATCTTCACTCAACAAGAAACTATAGGTAGGAGCTGCAGATGGATCAATAGGATCCATAAATTCAACATTGATGTTTAGATTACCAATTTAGTTAGAGGACAAGGTATAGCTAAGCTAATGGTAGAGGCTAACTTGGAAGAAAATCAGATAAATCAAGTGGAATATATTGATGTTGCACCTATCTGTGATATGCAAATGTGTGGCTGGTAAAGGAGAATAGTGTTGTATCTACAAACCTTGTAGTGCCCTACAAATATGGATGATAATGAAAAGAGAATGCTAAAATTACATGCCATTAAGTATGTTATTATTGATAATGAATTATGGTGGAGGAGCCCAGAAGGTGTGTTACTCAAATGTGTGGATGGTAAGCAAGCGCTAGAACTTTTGCAAGACATGCACAGTGGAGTGTATGGTGGCCACCACATGGCTAAGACAATTTCCCATGAGATCTTGAGGGTAGGATTATAGTGGCCCACTATTTTTAAAGATACCCACAAGTTTGTTAAGACTTGTGATGCTCAAGCCAGAGATTTGCAGGGAAGTTGAAGTTCTCAAGGAGTTTTCCACTGAGACCTATTTTTGTTTAGGCCCCTTTCCAATAATGGGATATATACTTCATTGGTGAAATATTAGAAAAATACAGTGGGGGGAATTCATGGATACTTGTTGTGACTGATTATTTCACAAAGTGAGTGGAATAAATCCCCACAAAGAAGGAAAAAAGTAAAGTTGTGATAGATTTTCTGATGAACAAAATTCTAATTAGATTCAAATTTCTAGAGAAGATCATCTCTAATGATGCTATTATTTTCAAGTCAGAAGAGTTCAAGGATTTTTGTGATAAACATGGGATACAAGTTTCATACTCTTGACCTTACTATCCTCAAGGGAATGGTTAGGCTAAATATAGCAATAAGAGCCTAACAAAGATCATTAAAATAATGATTAAAAAAAACAAGAAGGCTCGAGACTCAAAGCTAAAACTTGCATTGTGGGCTGACAAGGTTACTGTAAAGAAGGCTACTAGTTATTCACCATTTGATCTAGTATATGGTTTGGATGCTAGACTCCCACAAAACAATATGATGAAGATGTATAAGTTTTTGTAGGAGTATGATGAGAATATTTGTGATGATATGCAACAAGGATTGATAATATTATACAGTAGGTGAAACTAGAAGAGAAGCTTATGAAAAGAATGCAAAGGTGGAACTATAGGACAAACACTTGCATGATAAGAAAGCTTCTCCTAGAAAGTTTGAGGTTGGAAGTATGGTATTGATGTGGAATGTGAGGTCTCGGGATAAGGGAAAGCATGGAAAGTTTGAGGCACTATGGTTAGGCCCTTATCTAGTATCAAACACACATGGTGAAGATTTTTAATTCCTTTAGAGCTTAACATGTGAACTTCTAGAGCTACCAGTACATGGAGATTTCTTCAAGCCATATTTCTCTTGAAATATGCTCTTTTCCATGTACATCATAAAGTACTATAATTGTTCTATATGTTGGTTTTCTTTGGTCTAGTTCTCTTGCCTTGTCTGGGCAAGTCCTTGGTTTTTGGTCCCTGTGCTTGGTCTTTTATGACAATGAGATATGAAATATCACCATGCCTGTCAGAGGCATGCATGCCCAGTTGAAGCCACTAGTGGAACCTTCAATTTTCTTGTTCCACTGGTCTAAATTTTTTTCTCCCTTGGTTTCCTTTTGGTCAGACTAGGATTTAGGGTTTTGTATTGTTACTCATATTTTCACCCATGGCTCCATTAGGTAGAACCCATCGAGAAAGAGGAAATAAAATGGTACATTTTTAACCTCCCTATGTTGCATTCATATATACAAATGAAATAACTTGAGAGACCACAACTACAAATCATCGCATTTATATAGATGCATGAAATATAAGAATATTTTTACAAAAAATTTCTTCTCAAAAAGTTATTTTATTGATCAAAATATTCATTTAACTCACACAAGCCATGAGTTTAATTGTTGCTTTCTTATTCAATGCAAAAAAAAATCAACATATACAGGAATAAGTAAATGAATGAAAAAAAAGTGCATATAGGGAGGGTAACCAGTCATTGCCTATGAATGACTAGTTATTTGTCAAAGTCTTCTTAGCTGGTTGTCGTTCAGTTGTCCTAGTTTGTTCCTAGCTCCTCAAGGTTCCTGTTTCCTGCAATTAATCAGAAAATGTGTTAGAGCAGTGCTCTAAGCAATGAAAATTTACACACCATACATGTTCATTTACCCATACATGTATAAGTTAGTCCTGATCTACATTCAATAAACATGTGCATTACAAGTGTCACCAAAAAACCATTAAATTTGTCAAACACACTTGAAATGCACATATGTTTTTCTAATTTGTTTGTTTCATGTGCAGCTACAAGCACAGATATGACTTAAATCAAATATGAGTGGGGATAAATGTGGCTCCCACAAGCGTTGAGCCCAGCTCAAAATTATTTTTCAGAAAAATTTCCATATGTATTTAACAGATGCAAGAAAGATAAATTGCATAAGAATCATCTAATCAAGAATTATTACTTGATACAGTTTTAATTCATGATCAGATATAAAGTACAAGACAGCCACATGAATGCAATGATACACAATGCCATGGAGACATTTAGTTTCAGAGAAACATTTAGATGAAGGGAGGTAGCATGTTGTCCTTTAAAACAAATGTCAAGAATCACTAATATTATCACAAAGAGAAGCAATAAAGCTTCAGTGGCATAAATCATGGTAATAGTCATTTTCATCATTGCAAGAAAGGACAAGTTAAGTATATTGAATGCATAGGGTAGCACTATGAAAGAAAAGAATTCAGGCATAGGATATATAGTTAATAGAAAGATAAATCATCAGAAAGAAAGACATATTTATGAAAGCACAACTTATAATGGACAGAGTTAAAATATGATATCCTTATGGTAAAGATCATGGTGGCATTTGATAAATAGTATTTCCAATGAAGGGGCACATGCTAAAGCATATGGTGAACAAGGTGTACTGATTTATCTTATGTGATAAGGTCTATTGAACAACCAAGGAGGGTAGTTTGTTTTGTTCATAGAGATAATACCAGATGACAATGTAAGAGGAGTAAAGGTAGAATAAGCCATCTCTGAAATCACAAAGGGATAGTCACAGTACTAAAGACTGTCATAGCGGTTTTTTTAATTTTTATCAAGGGGTTCATAGCAATCTAAGGGAGAGAATTTCAAATAAAAGTACAAAGGAAAATGACAATGATCTTTAAGTATACAAAAAAAAGCATCACATGGGTATCAATATTCATGGGTATTAGTAAAAAACTTTGTAAACCCTCGTAGCCATGAGTAATACATGTTCAAAAAGGGAGTGCTTGAATGAAGAATATTAAAAGGTGGAGTCTTTGAGCTATGCTCATACTATACAATGCCATCAAATTTCTTCATAGGGTCATATTTTCTTGTGTAACAGTTGGCTGAGTTAGCTTTTATTTTGACTGAACAAAAGGTCTCATTCATTTTCTTAGAACCTCAAACTATGCTAATCATGGTGATGCCCAACAAATGGGTAAAATAGACCCCAGTTCTTATAAAATAATGTGTAGACATAGCTGGGGATACAAAAAAAAAGGCAAAAGTAACAGATTCCAGAATGTACCACAACCATGAAATAATAGAGCCTTTAAAACTTTTAGAAATGAAGGAAATGGAGTATATACCCGTGGCTAGGTGGAGTAAAATCCAGCAAAAGTTACTATTCATTGATATCATAAAGAACACAAGATGCCCATGTTTTAAAAGGAAAAATCTATAGTGCAGATTTGATAAAAGGCCATCCATAGACCCATATCCAAATAGAAAAATCTCAAAGAGGCATTATCTAGAATGAAAGCAAGGGTTTATTTTTTTAAAATGGAAAATGTTAGAAGCCAAGTTGTGGCTTGTTTTTATAAAATGGAACATTTATTTTCTGTAAATGCAATACCTTGGTATCATAAATAAGATTGCTTGTAACTTTCAAAAGAATCATCAGAAGAATCATGAAGGCTGCAACCATTTCTTCCACATTTTACATAAATACAAAAGAAATGCAGAAGTTTGTGCCTACAGGGAAGTCACCTGGGCTCATATGCCATAAATCTATCATAATACATGCCTTTGAAGCATCAAAATCTTCCATAAAAGTCTTCTTTAGAGCCTCAAGATCATGATTTTCATGGCGGCCAAATGAAACACAAGAAATAATAGAAAGAAATGTTTGCGCCCAATAAAGCTTCAAAAGTATTTTCAAAAGAAAGAAAAACTTCTATATTTGGATAGTGGTCAGGCTAACCTCTGTTTAATATCTAGAATGAGCAAGAAAATGGCGTTGAAGACCTAAATTCACCATTCAACAAATTTAGAAAACCCCCTTCATGGTTGGCGGCCAACTTCTTCAGGAAGCTTCGAGAGAAAATGAAATGATATTTCATTTTGATTTTTCTTTTGCTCTTAGGGTTTTCTACCCTATTTTTCAAGGCACGATGGATGAAGCATTTTTTTCTTTAAAAAAAAAGACTTTATTCTTTTAACTAAGTCATGGCTTTTAGTCATATGAAATTTACAAGTCTTTTTATATTAGACTTAGTCAAGTGAGTTTTATTTTTGTACTTAACTTCAAAATTTGTATAACCATATTAAAGTGGTGGAAATATAAATCAGTCTAATATAGGTTACTTATGAATGAAAAATAAAATTAAGTTGCTATAGTTGAAAAGGAGGTGTTTGAGTTTTCAACGTATGCAAGGAGAGAGGTATATGGATATGTTTGGATTTATGACTTTTGAGAGCATTTAGGGAAGTTGGAGAACATATGCAAAAGTTATACAAGTTAACTTTGACTCAATTACGAACATGTGGAGGGTATTTTGGAAGCTCTAATAGATTTTGGAGGGATTTTTGATGTGTCATCATATTTGACAAGGTCAAATTGACCATTTCAACCTTTTGGAGCCTTTTTGGAGAAAGATCAGATGCTATATTTGTGGCCTTATTGTTTCATCTGAGTTCTAGAGCTTCTAGATCCTATTATGGTGGATCTTAGTTGGAGATGGATATATTCACTTTTGTAACTCATTCTTGAGTCAGTTCTAACTTGGGATTTTCTATCTAGTGACTCATTTCAGAGTCCTTGGAGGAAATACAGAGTTTTGTAACTCATTTACATACATTTTATGGAAGAGTTTCACCTTTGAAGATCAATAAAGAAAGTTATTTATGCCTTCTCAATTATCTGTTTCATTGAGTGTGTTGGATGATTGATGAATTTACATGTGAGTTTTCTTATTCTTTGTTAATATGTCTCATTAATAGCACCTTTAAGCATAGGAGATATGTATGTTGAAGGTTATAGGTTATGTTGGTGATGTAAACATATTTTAGTTGTGAGAAAAACTTATCATCCTTCTAGCACTATATGTATCATAGCTTTCTTATGAAATATTTATGCAATAACATATGGGTATTAAGTTGTGCATGGAAGCTTTTTGTTGATTGATTGAAAACTATGTATGTAGACAACTGTACAAGTTTGAATAATCATTTAGGTGCATCACCATAGGAGTATTTTTTCAGTTTATGTACTCTTTCTCATCCCTTTTCCCAGTTAAACCAGTAGTTTTAGGTGACACCACATGAAGCCAACCTTCTCTAGAGGTTCATTTCAACTTTAGGTGACCCACAACCTTGAAATGATCCCATGTTTTTTTAAAGTATCAAGTTCAACAACTTGATAAGGGTACAACTTTATGAGATAACATTTTTGGCATGCCCGGTGGGACTGTCGAATAGATAGTTTTGAAATTATATGTTTATTACTAGTTTTTGATATGCAGCCAATAAGTTTCAGGCCTTTCAGAGGTTAACTATCAACATATCATGGTGACTCCAAGTTTGGGAAGCAACAGAAAAGCCAGTGCATTATTGAGAAATTCAACATACTGAAAGGTTTGTTGTCTAGGCTTGCCTATTCTTCATACTTTACCTTTCAATTTTTAGTTATCAGAAATATAGTGACTTTCCACCTCCATTCCATGAGATTCATGTGAATATGTCCAATCATCGGTCATATTATATAAAACAACCTACTATTTTTTATGTCAAATGACCCTGTAACAATAGATTATCAATATTTTCATCATGTTTCCCACCCTCCCACTCCTACTCAACCTTTATGTCAGCCATTATATAATCAAAATCAACCCCAGGAGAAAGTTTTTGATGCTAATTAGTATGATTATTCACACAACCAGCTTCAAGAACACCCTTATCAGAGTGTACTAGTTTTGGTAAAGCAGTTTGACAAATTATTGTGGGATTTGAGCCAAAATCTTGACTGTATGAAGATTTGTGATATTAGCAAAGTGTTCTTTCACTTCAATAGAATGCTGGTAGATATAAGGAAACAAAAGAAAATCATTATGCTTCAGGAAGAAATGGCTGAACAAGCCTACTTTTATGATCAAGAGAGAGTGGCAAAAAGAATCCAGTTCAAAGAGGGCCTTTAATAGGAAATAGAAGCTGAGGAAGGGAAAATGAAGTTGTCTGCTCAGGTGCAGAAAACTCAAGCTTACTCAAATTATCAGCACCAACTAATGGAGGAGTTTCAAAAGAGGTAGCTTGAGGGGAGTTTCAAAGAAGAGAGAGTGGTTGCAGAAGAAGAGCAGCCCACTAATCAAGTCAGTTCATTCACCACGAAGGAGACTAAAATTCCAAATATGTTGCATCTGGCATTGGAGGAGTATAGATTAATGAAAAAGAAAATCTCTCCAGGATGGTGAAACTATTTTAGAACAGTAGGAAAGCATTGGTGAGTTGCTCATTGATGATAAGCAGCAAGACAATGGAGACTTAATTCAAGAAAAAGAGCCTAAAACTAAACCTGATACCATTCTTCAAGGTATGAGCTATGATATTTTTGAACATGTTATGAATGAGGATACTAATATTGATCTTTATGAGGAGATATGAATAGATATCATTGAATAATTTTGTTCAACATTGGATGACAAAGAGTCGTACCAGCTAGAAGAAGTTGATAATCATGGTAAGCTGGAACAACAGGTTCACAAGCTTGCTAAGGTGCTGAAACAACAAGAGGAGCCTAATGAGCCTAATTTGCAAAGTTATCATTGGTTGGAAGAACTTCCATTTTGTTATATAGGAGTACTTGAGATTTCATCACCACTAGAACTGTTGCCCTTTTTCATTGAAAAAGATAAGCCTGAATCAGAATGTAATTCTTCCAGTAATGATGAAAATTATAAGCAACTTCCTTTCTAGGGTATAAATGAGCCAAATATTGATGAATTGATTGAAAATGTGTTGGAGGAAGTCATTTCATTGTTCTCCATTGAAGGAATAAGTGTTTATTCAGGAAAGCATGAGCATATTGAGTAGGTTACCACTTTTTCACCAATTCAGCCATAGAGATTAGATCTTTCCAGCCAACAGGGAGATAAAATGGCAGTTCATGAGCAAGAGACCGGTAATGGAAGCTCAAGCTTTGTCTTTTCAAGAGGCTGCCCTATTAGATATTTTTCCTAGATTGAGTCCAATACAACACCAATGATCAATCATGCACTCACACATGAAGATACAACAGAAGATGTTATCAAGGATACACTGACAATCAAACAAGAGTATATTCAGTTCACTTATCCTCCTTTGGTTGACAATACATATGATATGTTTACTGAGGTAAGTGAACTTATTCACCTCTTTCAAGAGGTAGTGCATCATCTTGTTAAACTTTTTTCTATGTCACACTTTTACTCAGTTGTCCTTAAGCATGCCAGTCACTACATATTGAGAAGAAAGGGCAGCTATTTCAGTCATCCTGTGAATGGTTTTGTTTGACCATTTTCTTACTGGTTAGTGTAGGGTAGCTTTAGTTTCAATTTTTCAATTCCCTAAGTGGTGCTCCAGCACAGTTAGATAGTTTCCCTTTTGTGGTTTTCCTATTTTCAATAAATTTTCAAGTGACCTAATGAGTCTCAAATGAATTACAACTATGTGAAAAGTTGCTTTAAGTCATCCTCTGAGTTTACTAAATGACTCCATTCCCAATGGACAAGTCTAGGCTACTGGTTTAGATGTTTAGCAGGAAAACATCTAGCTGATGTCGCCAAAAAATGTTAAGCAGATTTTCACCCATGGCTCAATCAGATAGAGCCCATTGAGAAAGAAGAAAGAAAATGGTACATTTTTAACCTCCCTATGTTGTATTCATATATACAAATGAAATAACTTGAGAGACCACAACTACAGATCATCACATTTATATAGATGCATGAAACATAAGAAGATTTTTACAAAAAAATTCTTCTCAAAAAGTTATTTTATTGAACGCAATATTCATTTAACTCACACAAGCCATGATTTTAACTATTGCTTGCTTATTCAATGCGAAAAAAAATCAACATATACATGAATAAGTAAATGAATGAAAACAAAGTGCATATAGGGAGGGTAACCAGTCATTGCCTGTGAATGACTGGTTATTTGTTGAAGTCTTCTTGGTTGGCTATTTTTCAGTTGTCCTGGTCTATTCCTAGCTCCTTAAGGTTCATGTTTCCTGCAATTAATCAGAAAATGTGTTAGAGGAACACTCTAAGCAATGAAAAGTTACACACCCTACATGTTCATTTACCCACACATGTATAAGTTAGTCCTGATCTGCATTCAATAAACATGTGCATTACAAGTGTCGCCAGGAAACCATTAAATTTGTCAAACACACTTGAAATGCACATATGTTTTTCTAATTTGTTTGTTTCATGTGTAGCTACAAGCATAGATATGAATTAAATCAAATATGAGTGGGGATAAATGTGGCTTCCACAAGGGTTGAGCCCAACTCATAATTATTTTTTAGAAACATTTCATATGTATTTAATAGATGCAAGAAAGATAAATTGCATAAGAATCATCTAATCAAGAATTATTACTTGATACAGTTTTAATTCATGATCAGATATAAAGTACAAGACAACCACATGAATGCAATGATACAAAATTCCATGAAGACATTCAATTTTAGAGAAACATTTAGATGAAAGAAGGCATTGATGAGCCTTAAATATGCTCATAGTTTGAACTTTTGATACTCTTACTTTTGTTATTAATAGTTGTTTAAACCTGTTGATTAAAGATTTTTCGGGTGGTATCCTATAGCAACCAATTCCATATTCCTGTAGCTTGACAACTTCATTAATTACCTTTTTGACCTCCCGCATGGTTGATGTATGCTTATGATTTTGGATAATGGAATAGTATTAACGTGTGATTAATGAATGGATGTCGTGTCACTTGTGTGTATGCTTTCCTTCACCTCTATCACTTATTGCAGGTTGTTGGAGGGAGTAGAAGTTGATCACGCAAAGAATCTTGGCTCTGTTGAAGAAGTTGTTCCAGTAAT
This sequence comes from Sequoia sempervirens, assembly GCA_007258455.2. NCBI lineage: Eukaryota > Viridiplantae > Streptophyta > Pinopsida > Cupressales > Cupressaceae > Sequoia > Sequoia sempervirens. The sequence goes on along the minus strand of VDFB02271358.1, from coordinate 1,089,095,628 downwards.
AACTCTTTGACCGAATCTTTGGGAAGGAGCTTTAACGGTCCTTTGATCTAGGGAGTGTGTAATGCTATATTCTCTTTGGGTCACGTCGAGGAAATAGACTTTCATCTATGAATATCTGTTCCATGGATTCAGAATGTATTTATGATCACGACTCCCTTTGTTAGTTAGTTTGTTGTCTTTTTCATTTAAATAACCATTCCTCCTGTGTGAGTGAATGAGGATAAAAACAATATGTGTTAAAATTAAGTTGAATAAGCAATAGAGTTCTATGTTAAGTTTTATTTTCAAATAGAGTAATCGATGTATCTTGGTTCTGAATATGAATAAAATTTGATGAAGCTTTGAGTCAACTTCTTGTGTAATCTAGTTGATGCTTGCTAAGGGGGCCCACTTAGTAAGTATTCTATAGCAAGTTGTTGTGGCTAACTGTTGATTTCATGTTGATTACTAGTTAGAATCTATTTATGTAAATTTCAATGCAAACTCAGCCTTGTATTGTTCCTGTAGCATTGGAAATCCATCCCTGTGTCTATTCCTACAGCATAAGGCCAGTTCATAGTTTGTCCTTTAATAATAGATGCTATGATTTCTGTTTTAGCCGAGTTGTGTTTGAGTTAAAAAGCTTTGCGTTGCACTTATTTTTAAGCATTTGTTTTCTATAGATGGTGATTGGAAACTAGTTCTTAGTGCACATACCATGCTGCTCCATTTCAAGTATACGTCCCCTGGTTTGATAAAGTAAATGAACAACCATGAGAAGATGTTAGTCGCCTATTGGAATGTCCAATTCCCAGTTAAGTTCTGCTGTGACTTTTATATTCTTTTGTGGTGACCATTTTTGGCACCGTTGCCAGGATGGTGTCAATCTAAGAACCTGCTATAGTCATTGTTAGCAGTAGTTTAGTCAGTTTTTCAAAATCTTTTAAAATACCATTCCTTTTCATTGCATGCATAGAAGGAGAGACGCTTAGGGAAGATTTTCCCCAACCTTCCATTCATTGCCAAAAAATTGAACCAACTTATAGCCTATTTGAGGATGAAGGAGACTTAGATACTGACCCATTTGCTAAAGATCTGTGTGCTGACTTGCTATTCGGCCCATTTGATGAAGAACTTGAAGAAAATCCATTTGCTCCTATACTTGGTTCAGGTGAACATGGCACGTAATCCACCGAATCGACCTCCTGCTTTTGAATTTCCCATTACTCCTCAGCAAAACAATGACAACCTTAAGAATATTCCTTCTTCATTACTTCCCAAGTTCTATGGCTTAGTCACAGAAGACCCAGAGACCTTCTTGTTCAAGTTTGATATCCTCTGTCATAGTTATGACTACACTTCAGATGCTCACAAACTGAAATTGTTTCCCTACTACCTTGAAGGAGGGAGCTCTCAGATGGTTCATGAGTCTGGAAGGGGTGTTGTCGATAGTTGGCTAGTCATGCAAACAAAATTTCTTGAGAAATACAAGGAATATTGTAAGAGTGGCAGTAAAGGTGATGACATATTTTGAATTCAACAGAAGGAAGATGAAAGTCTGGAGGATTATATATCAAGATTCTTGTTTTCTCTGAAAAAGAATTTAGACCATACTCTTAATGAAGAATCTCAGAAATTACTTTTTCTAAGGGGAATCAATGATACCTCTATAGATGCCTTGGACCTGATGGGAGGCACTGATATCACTCAAGCATCTTGAGATTATCTCATGAAGATATGTCTCAATTACTCCCGAGCAAATGTAAAGAAGGGTAGAGGTCATCAAGCTACAGTGGGAAAGTCTTCTTCCAGTGGAGTTTCCCAGATGGAGATCACAAATTTGCTATCTGATTTCAAGCAGGATATCATTAACAATATGGCTACACAACTGGACACTATGCAAGCTCAGAAGAAACATGAGGAAGCTGAAGCAATCTTGGCCGAGTTCTGTCCACATTGCAGACAAAAGAAATGTGACTGCAGATGCAAGATGGTGGCTAATCTAGAAACCAAACAATTACCTACTAACTTCAAGCCAGTAGAAGGTGATGATGATCAAGTGTTCTTCGTTGCACAAAGGAGACCAGTACTCAAAGACAAGGTATGCCTCAAGACCCTTTGACTTTTGGTAATCCTTATTCTAGCTATAATAACCAATGGCAACCTACATATGGACCACCACCACCTTGGAATACATCTCAACCACCTTAGCCTAACTATCAGACCCCTTAATGGAAATCTCCTCAAGGAGGTTGGCAACAGCCACAAGGACAATGGACCCCACCCCAAGGTAATTGGCAGCAGAATCCTTAATGGAGAGGTTCTCAGCAATGGCAGAACCAGTCCTCTAGGTTCCTACAGTTTCCACAGCCATAACCTCAGGCCCTCATGCCACCTCCTACAACAACTGCCACAAATACTGGCCCTCCAAAACAAACACCTTTGCCTACTCAACCGTTGCCAAATCCCAATAATAAGCAACAACAACAACCACAACAACCCATCTATTTTACTGAAGCCAACCAATATCCGGCTTATGCCTTAAACATTAATGATATCCATTTGAGGTCTAGAACCACTCTTCCTACTCCTCAACCACCTCTAATTACTGAAATACCAGATTCTTCCCCTGAAGAACCTACTGTACCTGCTGATCCTATTAAGAATATGCCTATAATTGATACAGTTTCTAAGGAGCCTATTTTGCAAAGTCAAGATAAACCACATTTTCCTCAGAGGTTACAAAGTACCACAACTAAATCCCTGGAAGAACCCACTTTTGACATTCTGGATCAGCTAAATAATGTACAAATTCAAATTCCTTTATTTTAGGCCATTAAAGATGTTCCAATTTATGGAAAGGCCATTAAAGAGGCCTATTTGAAGAAACCTGGATGGAAGAAAAAGGATCCCCAAACAATTCATGTCTTAGGGAAATTGGCTGATATAATGTTGGGAAATGTAGTCATTCCAAAGTACACTGACCCTAGAAGTCATGTAGTTCAAATACATATAAATGACAAAATTGTAAGTAATTTTTTGATTGACCTTGGTGCTGCCATCAATGTCATGACCAAGCATACTATGGACTACCTGAACATCCTAAACATTCGGTCTACACCTACAGTCCTATAGATTGCTGATAGCTCCACTGTCACACTTGATGGAATGGTGGAAGATGTAATTGTCACTCTTGAATCTTGGGAGTATCCAACTGATTTTACAATATTATCTACTAAAACAACTTTAGGAGGATACCCTGTTATCCTAGGTAGACCATGGTTAGCAACTGTTGATGCTTTTATAGGATGTCGTTATGGAGATATGACTATTTATGATAGACAGTCCACAAAAAAATGGCTTTGTATCCGCCTGCTAAACCTCAACCAGATTTGTCCCAACCTATTTGGCCAGATGTGGGGGAAGAAACTAAAGAAGCCAATTCATTGGTTCAATTAATGATGCTCCAAACTGATCCATTCTCACAACTTCAGAATGAGGATGCCTTGCTTTTTCAAATTCTACAGTCTAACTTTGATATGGGTAGTTCATCTGATCCAAATAGCAGTCATCTACAATGTTTCCTACAACAGCTGAATTCTGAGAGTTTGCTGCCTAAATTTCTTGCAATTTTTCATAACTTGCTTCCACAAGAGGTACAAACATCACCTGTAGATTCTATGAGTGATCTCACTAAGAAGATAGAATTGTCTCCAGGTCACTGTTTGAATATCAATAGCAAGCTGGCACAATCTTAGGAGGCTGTCCTACTTAAACTGTTGCAAGATCAACATAAAGCTTTTGCATGGGAATATGATGACATGAAAGGAATAGATCCTCAAATTTGTACTCATAGTATCTATACCAAAGAAGACTGTTTACCAGTTAGGCAGCCTCAAAGAAGAATAAATCCAACACTAAGAGAAATAGTTAAGAATGAGCTTCAAAAGTTGCTTGATGCTAGTTTTATCTACCCAATCTCTAACAGTTAGTGGGTCTCTCCGTTAGTTAGTGTCCCTAAGAAAGGTGGAAAATGGAGAGTGTGTGTAGATTATAGAGAGTTGAATACTGCCACTAAAAAAGATCACTTTCCACTGTCGTTTGTAGACCAAGTGCTAGACTCACTGTCTAGTAAAAGCTATTTCTTCTTCTTGGATGGCTACAGTGGATACAATCAGATAAAAATTGCTCCTAAAGATTAAGATAAGACCACTTTTACCTATCCATGGGGAACATTTGCTTACTTAGTCTTTCCTTTTGGTCTATGCAATGTGCCAACAATATTTCAGAGAGCAGTAATTAGTATTTTTGCTGATATATCTCATGACTGTATGGAAATTTATATGGATGACTTCACTACCTATGGGGTTACATTTGAAGAAGCACTAGTGAATTTAGAAAAAATATTGGAAAGGTGTAGAGAGAAAAATTTGTCTCTAAACAATAAAAAGTGCTTTATGATGATGCAAGAAGGTATTGTTCTAGGCCATTATCTCTCCAAGAATGATATTCAAGTTGACCCTGCTAAAATTGAAGTTATTATGAATTTACAAACTCCTACAAAACAAAAGGATGTCAGAAGGTTCCTTGGCCATGCAGGGTATTATAGAAGGTTTATAAAATATTTTAGCAAAATTGCCAGTCCACTATATGCCTTATTAACTAAGGATTCTGTATTCGATTAGACAGAGGCCTTTGAAATTTTTTTCCTGCAACTAAAGGACTTGCTTACTAAAGCCCTTGTTCTTTAAGGTCCAAAATGGACTCTGTCTTTTCATATACATGTAGATGCATCTGATTTTGGCATAGGGGCAGTCTTAGCCCAAAAAGAAAATTCAATTGAGAATGCTATCTATTTTATCAACAAAAACCTTCAAGGACCTGAGTTAAACTACACTGTTATGTAAAAGGAGTTGCTAGCAGTAGTGTATGCTTTGAATAAATTTAGGCATTATATCATAGGTTATCAGATATTTTTTCACAATGACCATGTAGCAATCAAGTATCAAATGAACAAGCCTTCCATCTCTGGTAGGTTGGCAAGATGGCTCCTGTTGTTGCAAGAATTTAACATTACAATCATTGATAAACTAGGAAGAGCTAATGTTGTGGCTGATTTTTTATCAAGGCTTCAAACAACTGTACCTGCTGAGTAAGAAGTCATTGATGATAGGTTCCCTGATGAACACCTATTTTCCATTATTGCACACACTCCATGGTATGCAGACATTGCCAATTATCTAGCAGCAAGTAGAATACCAACTCACTTCTCCCCAAAAGAAAAGAAACTGTTAATTGAGAAAAGTTTTAACTTTTCATGGATTGCAAATTGTCTATTTTACACAAGACCTAATCAAGTTATACGAAGATGTGTAAGAGAAGATGAGACTTATGATATCTTGCATGCTTGCCATGATGAACCATGTGGGGGACATTTTGTAGCCAAAAGAACATCAATGAAGGTTCTTACAATAGGATATTATTGGCCAACATTACACAAGGATGGTGTAGCTTATACAAGGAAATGTGATAGATGCCAACTAATGGGAAGACCAACCAGGTCAGATGAAATGCCACTATATCCATAGGTAATAGTCACCCCCTTTGATAAATGGGGAATGGATTTTGTTGGGCCAATTGATCCACTATCAAATGGTAAGTCATACATTCTGGTTTGCACGGATTATGTAACAAAGTGGGTTGAAGTAAAAGCAATGACTCATGCTCATGATAATAAGGTTGCTGAATTTCTGTATGAGAAAATTTTCACTAGATTTGGAGTTCCCAAAGAGCTTGTAATTGATCAGGGAGCTCAGTTCACATCCAATTTGATCACTGCACTAAAGAATGACTATAAAATCAAGCATAGGAAGTCCAGCCCCTATCAACCTCAAGCCAATGGTCAGGCGGAGGTTACAAATAGAGAAATTGGGGCAATCCTAAAAAAGACAGTGCAGCTCCATAGGAAACATTGGAGCAATAGACTTCCTGAAGTAGTCTGGGCCTATAGAACTGCATGGAAGACAACAACTGGGTTTACACCTTTTCAACTGCTTTATGGGAAAACAACCATGTTGCCTATTGAATTTGAACATAAAACTTTGAGGACAGCTCTCGAACTCAATATAGACATTTCTGAAGCACAAATGGGACGTCTCCTACAACTGAATGCCTTGGACAAAATAAGAAAAGCTGCTCTGCAGCATATAGAAGTTGTTCAACATCAAAAGAAGAAATGACACGATCAACACATTAAAACCAAGCAATTCTCTACTGGTGATTGGACTCTGTTATATGATTCTAGATATCAAGAAAACCAAGGTAAGCTCACAACCCACTGGCTCGATCCCTATGAAGTTGAGAATGTGTTTGACAGTGGTTCCATACAACTGGCCACAATTAATCCAGTCCGTTTCAAATTGCTAGTGAATGGACACCAATTGCGGTTATATCATAAGCCGACATCAAAGGAAGAGTTTATGAAAAAGTTTGTTTCAACTGGTCTTCCTGCAGTAAAAGGCTTAGGCCTATTTCCTACAACTTCTCTTTAAGTATTGAATTGACTGCCCATAATAAAGTTTTATTTTCTAAAAGAAAACCACTTTTCTCCACTATTTTCATCTATCACATCATTCATTCCTTTCTCTGCCATGTCATCCATATTGCCACTCCACCTCATTCATGCATTAACTCTCCCAGCTATCATTTTATGATACGTTGTTGTCCTTTACGGCATGCCCGAGAACTGACTTCAAGGTACGCGAAATCTTTTCATTATCGCATAATTTATTCATTTATTTTAATGTATACGTCAGCCATAATTACATGCTTTAAACTTATCACCCTGCACATGTGAGGACACATGTCAAATGCTAAGTAGGGGCCGGGGGTATTCTAATTAAAAAATTTCCTATGCCAACTTTACATTTGCCAAAATAGTTATGTTCTTGTACTTTCTAAAGTATGATTGCAAAGCCATATCCTAAGAACAAGCTAACTACTTATTTTAAGTAGTTATTAAAATTATTTTATGCAAATGTCTAGTTGTTATTCTTGGTAAGGAAAAGGAAGTGCAGTAAGGAAGAAGAGTCTTTTGCAAGGTTTCAGCATCATTCTGAGTTTTTGTTTTAAGGGTTTTTTGATCATGGGTGGCCAATTGGTGAGGCATGAGCCTGTGGCTCATAAGGCTTTGAAACAAGATCCTCAGTTAATGCAAACATTCGCCAATTATGGATGGTTAAATTATTTCTTAAGAATTGATTCTTTTGATGAAGAGGCTGCAGGCGAATTCTTAAGAACATTTTCAGAAAATGAGGCTACGGTATGGGGCTTGGCAGTGACTGTGATAGAGGAAAGAATTGCAGAAGTTATTGGATTACCGACAGTTAGTGAAAATTTTCTTGTTGGAAGGGATGCTATCTCTACTAGGGCAGAGTTTATCCTACCAGCTGATGGGCCTTTGGAAATCTCAAGACAAGGGTGCAAAAGAATGCCTCTGCCTTATCCATACTCTGAATACGATATCTTTATTATCAGGTATTTAACTTGTGAAGGGCGCTTCTCTTACCTACATTCATATCATTTCAAATTTTTAAGTCATATGAGACATGGACTAGTAGTGAATGTTCTAAATTTCTTGATAAACCTTTTGCAAAGTAGTGCACATGAAACCCAAAAGGGTAAAGGAAACTCTATCACACATTATGCCCTAATAAAAATTTTGACTAAGTGATCTTTAAGGGATGTTTCACCTCTTTCCTGGAATGAGTTTGTTGCCCAAAAAAGTATTCAACCGCCTGAACCCCCTAGGGAACTACTTGCGCAGCCTAGAAGAAAGAAAATGAGAATTGAGTCCACAAGTATAGAAATAGAGCAAGAATCTACTGCTCTTATAGCGCCTAGTCTTGCAGCTTCTATACCAATCTCCTTTACCGGTGTGCAAACAAGGTCTGCCGTTAGGAGAGAAAAAGGAAAGACAATTGTAGGTGAGTCATCTAGGGTAGGGAAAACTCCTGAGTCGGACCCACATACTCAAAGATAAAAACTTTTTGCCTCATCCTCTCCTGCGGGGTCTTCACCTGTCTCTGTCTCTCCTGCAGCAACACTCGTTAATACTCTAATATCTTCTTTCCCTGTCGAGTCTGGATCTTCAAGACCGGCTAGGAAGATGACTGCTAAGAAAGCATCCTTTGCTACTACCCCTTATGCAAAACTACCAAGAAGGAGTTCATTGAGAAAATAGTCTAATCCTGTTACAACCTCCGTTCAAACAGAAACTGTCATAATATTGGAGGACTTTATTGAATTAGGTCATGATAACTCCCTGGGTATGTCTGCAAATGTTCCACAAAGCTCCTCTGTTGTTCCTAAGGCAACATAACCTAGTAATGTTGATAAGGGGAAAATGCTGAGTCTAGATGACTTAGCTTGTGCGGCTGAGAAAATTTCTAAGGAAGAACAATCTTCTCCCATGCAGCAATAGGGCTTCATCCTACAACAAGAGGATTTTTTCCTACAGCAAGAAGAAGGTGTGCTTGAACTGCATGAAATACCCTATGATAATCCATTTCCCACTAAAGTTTGCACAGATTTAGTTGTGTATAAAAGGACTCTACTGATTGCATACTTGGAATTTCTGAAAGTTAATTGAAAGCCTGTGTCATTCTAGACTTTATGTTTTCGCCATCTCGCCAAAACTAAAGTCCAACAAATTTTATGGGATGAGGAAAAGAAAAAGCTACAAAGGGAAATTGAAAGGAAAAAGAAAGAAATTCAAGATATGCAGAAGAAAATGGATGGAATGATGGAAATAACTGGAAAAATAATGGAGTGTAGGCTGCCACCTAAAGTATATGCAATTTTCCTGAAGGAATAGTTTCTTTGGTTCAAACTAATGAGGATCTCCAGAAATTTGGATCCCGATATTGAAACAGCTAAGGAATTTTATGATGCCTATGAAGTGGCCCCTAATTGGTTGAAAAACTCCATGTGTGAACTTTATTTACATGGTTATTTAATTCCTGTAGAAACTGAATGGAACCCACTCCTTTATATAGGTGATATCCATCTAAGCTCACTTATGTCTTGGGTTGCAAATGAGGTCAATTATGGGAGACAATTGGAAACATATGAAGAAGCAGAAAGAGATGAACCTATTCTTCTAAGAGCTGAGAGTTCAGACGCACGCACAGTTTTAAGAACCTGGCTTAAAGTTACTTATGGATCGAATTACCCTCAGGAAAGAGAAATTTTTTGACATCAGACAACAGGTATACAGTGAGTTCAAAGAGCAGAAATATATATTTTGGAAACTTGCCTCTTCCAAGATTGAGGCAAGGTGGGAGAAATTGATGGCTAGTCTAAGAAAGATAGAGTCTCATAGCCCTTTGAACTTCAGAGTAACACTCAGGAGAACAGAAAGGTACATGCAACTGGGTTTGCAAAGAAGATTTGAATTATGGATGCCACTGACTTTCCAACCCCCAGTTTTAATATGGCCACTCTATCCCTACCAAGCCAAGGAAATCAATGAAGAAATAGAAAACCGTAGATTTGAAAGATGGGAGTTTACTCGAGGTTTTTACTACAAGTTTGGAACTTCGCTGCAGGGTCATGCTTCTCCAACAAATTTTAGGGAAATAACAAGGAAATTCAATGCTGGAGGACCAACATTACAATAAATAGGGGGCAGAATGATGAGCCTTAAATATGCTCATAGTTTGAACTTTTGATACTCTTACTTTTCTTATTAATAGTTGTTTAAACTTGTTGATTAAAGACTTTTCGGGTTGTATCCTGTAGCAACCAATTCCATATTCCTGTAGCTTGACAACTTCATTAATTACCTTTTTGACCTCCCGCATGGCTGATGTATGCTTATGATTTTGGATAATGGAATAGGATTAACGTGTGATTAATGAATGGATATCGTGTCACTTGTGTGTATGCTTTCCTTCACCTTTGTCACTTATTGCAGGTTGTTGGAGGGAGCAGAAGCTGATCAAGCTCAAAGAATCTCAGCTCTATTGAAGAAGTTGTTCCAATAATAACTCTTTGACCGAATCTTTGGGAAGGAGCTTTAACAATCCTTTGATCTAGGGAGTGTGTAATGCTATATTCTCTCTGGGTCACATCGAGCAGATAGACTTTCATCTATGAATATCTGTTCCGCGGATTCAGAATGTATTTATGATCACGACTCCCTTAGTTAGTTTGTTGTCATTTTCATTTAAATAACCGTTCCTCCTGTGTGAGTGAATGAGGATAAAAATAGTATTTGTTAAAATTAAGTTGAATAAGCAATAGAGTTTTGTGTTAAGTTTTATTTTCAAATAGAGTAATCGATGTATCCAAGTTCTGAATATGAATAAAATTCAATGAAGCTTTGAGTCAACTTCTTGTGTATTCTAGTTGATGCTTGCTAAGGGGGCCCACTTAGTAAGTATTTTGTAGCAAGTTGGTGTGGTTAACTGTTCATTTCATGTTGATTACTAGTTAGAATCTATTTCTGTAAATTTCAACACAAACTTAGCCTTGTATTGTTCTTGCAGCATCGGGAATCCATCTTTGTGTCTGTTCATGCAGCATAAGGACAGTTCACAGTTTCTCCTTGAATAATATCTGCTATGATTTCTGTTTTAGCCGAGTTGTGTTTGAGTTCAAAAGCTTTGCGTTGCACTTCTTTTAAGCATTTGTTTTCTATAGATGGTGACTAGAAACTAGTTCTTAGTGCACATACCATGCTGCTCCATTTCAAGTATATGTCCCTTGGTTTGATAAAGTAAATGAATGACCATGAGAAGATGTTAGTCGCCTATTGGAATGTCCAATTCCCAGGTTTAGTTTTGCTGTGACTTTTATATCCTTTTGTGGATGTGACCAGGCATCATGTTGTCCTTTAAAACAAATGACAAGAATCACATGGTAATATTATGACAAAGAGAAGCAACAAAGCTTTAGTGACATAAATCATGGTAATAGTCATTTTCATCATTGCAAGAAAGGACAGGTTAAATATATTTAATGCACAGGGTAGCACTATGAAAGCAAAGAATTCAGGCACAAGATATGTAGTTAACAGAAAGATAAATCATCAGAAAGAAAAACATATTTACGAAAGCACAACTTATAATGGACAGACTTAAAATATGATATCCTTATGGTAAAGATCATAGTGGCATTTGATAAATAGTATTTCCTATGAAGGGGCACATGTTAAAGCATATGGTGAACAAGGTGTACTAATTTATCTTATGTGATAAGGTCTATTGAACAACCAAGGAGGGTAGTTTATTTTGTTCACATAGATAATACCAGATGACAGTGTAAGAGGAGTAAAGGTAGAATAAGCCATCTCTGAAATCACAAAGGGATAGTCACAACTCTGAAGACTATCAGTAGTTTTTTTTTTTTTAATCAAGGGGTTCATAGCAATCTAAGGGAGAGCATTTCAAATAAAAGTACAAAGGACAATGACAGTGATATTTAAGTATACAAAATAGAGCATCACTTGGGTATCAATATTCATGGGTATCAGTAAAAAACTTTGTAAACCCTCGTAGACATGAGTAATACGGGTTCAAAAAGGGAGTGTTCATAAAGAATATTAAAAAGTGAAGTCTCTGAGCTATGCTCATACTATACAATGGCACCAAATTTCTTCATAGGGCCGTATTTTCTTGTGTAACAACTAGCTGAGTTAGCTTTTGTTTTGACTGAACAAGAGGTCTCATTCATTTTCTCATACCCTCAACCTATGCTAATCATGGTGACGCCCAACAAATGGGTAAAATAGACCCCAGTTCTTATAAAATAATGCACAACCATAACTAGGGATACAAAAAAACACACACAAAAGTAATAGATTCCAGAATGTACCACAACCATGAAATAATAGATCATTTTAAACTTTCAAAAATGAAGGAAATGGAATATATACCCGTGGCCAGGTGGAGTAAAATCCAACAGAGGTGACTATTCATTGATATCATAAAGAACACAAGATGCCTATGTTTTAAAAGGAAAAATCTATAGTGCAGATTTGATAAAAGGCAGTCCATAGAGCTAGATCCAAACAAAAAAATCTCAAAGAGGCATTATCCAAAATGAAAGCAAGGGTTTGTTTTTTTTTTAAATTGAAAATGTTAGAAGCCAAGCTATGGATTGTTTTATAAAATGGAACATTTATTTTCTACAAATGAAATACCTTGGTATTATAAATAAGATTGCTTGTAACTTTCAAAAGAATCATCAGAAGAATCATGGAGGCTGCGACCATTTCTTTCGTATTTTACAAAAATACAAAAGAAATGCAAAATTTTGTGCCTATAGGGAAGTCACCTAGGCTCATACACCATAAATCTATCATAATACATGCCTCTGAAGCATCGAAATCTGCAATAAAAGTCTTCTTTAGAGCCTCCATATCATGATTTTCATGGCAGCCAAATGAAACACAAGAAATAAAAGAAAGAAATTTTGAAAGTCGTGCCCAATAAAGCTTCAAAAAGCTTTTCAAAAGCAAGAAAAACTTCCAGATTTGGATAGTGGTCAGATTTAACTCTCTTTAATATCCAGAATGAGCAATAAAATGGTGTTGAAGACCTAAATTCACCATTCAAAAAATTCAGAAAACCCCCTTCATGGTTGGCGGCTAGCTTCTTTAGGAAGCTTCGAGAGCAAATGAAATGATATTTCATTTTTATTTTTCTTTTTCTCTTAGGGTTTTTTACCCTATTTTTCAAGGCATGATGGATGAGGCATTTTTTTCTTTAAATAAAAAGAATTTATTCTTTTTATCTAAGCCATGGCTTTTAGTCATATGAAATTTACAAGTCTTTTTATATTAGACTTAGTCAAGTGAGTTTTATTTTTGCACTTAACTTCAAAATTAGTATAACCATATTAAAGTGGTGGAAATATAAATCACTCTAATATAGGTTACCTATGAATGCAAAATAAAATTAAGTTGCTATAGTTCAAAAGGAGGTGTTTGAGTTTTCAATGTATGCAAGAAGAGAGGTATATGGATATGTTTGGATTTATGACTTTTGAGAGCATTTAGGGAGGTTGGAGAACATATTCCAAAGTTATACGAGTTAACTTTGACTCAATTACAAACATGTGGAGGGTATTTTGGAAGCTTTAATAGCTTTTCGAGGGATTTTTGATGTGTCATCATATTTGACAAGTTCAAATTGACCATTTCAACCTTTTGGAGCCTTTTTGGAGAAAGATCAAATGCTATATTTGTGGCCTTATTGTTTCATCTGAGTTCTAGAACTTCTAGATCCTATTTTGGTGGATATATTCACTTTTGTAACTCATTCTTGAGTCAATTCTGACTTAGGATTTTTAGTCTAGTGACTCATTTTGGAGTCCTTGGAGGAAATACAGAGTTTTGTAACTCATTTATAGACATTGTATGGAAGAGTTTCACCTTTGAAGATCAATAAAGAAAGTTATTTTTTCCTTCTCAATTATCTGTTTCATTGAGTTTGTTGGATTATTGATGAATTTACATGTGAGTTTTCTTAATCCTTGTTAGTATGTCTCATTAATAGCACCTTTAAGCAGAGGAGATATGTATGTTGCAGGTTATAGGTTATGCTGGTGATGCAAATAGATTTTAGTTGTGAGGAAAACTTATCATCCTTCTAGGACTGTATGTATCATAGCTTTCTCATAAAATATTTATGCAATAGTACATGAGTATTAAGTTGTGCATGGCAGCTTTTTGTTGATTGATTGAAAACTGTGTATGTAGACAACTGTACAAGTTTGAATAATCATTTAGGTGCATCACCATAGGAGTAGTTTTTCAGTTTATGTACTCTTTCTCATCCCTTTTCTGAGTTAAATCAGTAGTTTTAGGTGACACCATAGGAATTCGGCCTTCTCCGGAGGTTCATTTCAACTTTAGGTTACACACAACCTTGAAATGATCCCATGTTTTTCTGAAGTATCAAGTTCAACAACTTGATAAGGGTGCAACTTTATGAGATAACATGTATAAGAGTGAATTTTTACCCTTTATGCAAATTCCCTTTTTTCCTTTATCCACTTTAGAAAACCATGTTTGGAGGCTTAATTACACATAAGCCCACTGCTTGCATCCCACTTGGTGCTTGTTTTGAGTGTTGGTGGAGGAATTTCTATCGGGGATGCTTTCATGGTGTGCAAACATCCACGCAGTGCACTTATGTCCCTCGAAAATTCCTACGACTAAACCTATAGAGGTGTTACACTTCTTATTGGGAGTCAAGTTGTAACGCCCTCTTCGGTCAACCAACCCAAATATGGTTGTTTTTCTCAATCTCCTCTTCAAATTCCCTCCTTCAACAAGCATTTCATCCTCTAACCATTCAATTGATCTTCTACAATCTCTTCACAAGCTTCTACGCTCTCTTTTACATCCACTTCAAGCACTCCATAGAAGCAACAACTTCACTCCACTTCAATATAGCAAGTTGGGGACAACACCATTGCAATAGAGGCTTGAGTACTCTCGTTTTCTCCCGCAAGTAGCCTTGAGTGCTCTTGGTGGAGGTGGTAAGCTTCCCCTTTCCTCTCTTCTATAACTTGGTTGAGTAAGCACATTTACTTTTTTACAGTGCTTTAGTGTTTTTTACTATATTGTTTTCTTTATCTCACTTTCTTGGCTATCTATGGAGGTGAAAACACCTAAACGGGGGTCTAACTGTGGTAGGCCCCTATATAGCCACCCAATTTTTTTCTCCTCGTGTGTAGGTAGACATGCCTTTTGAGGAGCTAGCTGGCAAACAAGTTTCTTTGTGAGATCCTTCTTGCCACCTTAACCCTTGCATTTTTGATTTATCACATTAGAGAGTATTTAATTCACTTAATCATGCTATTTTTTCCCTTTAGTAGTAGTTAGCTGGGTCATTAGCCTATTTTATTAGGTTGGACCTTGTCTCTTCAGTTGTCTAGTTGTATGAATTCCAGTGCACTTTAGAGATTCCAGTGTGCCATGCTATCGACCAAGGACCACACTTTTTTCCTCAAGTAGAGAGATTCTTAAGGCACACAGTTGAACCTAAAAACTAGCTAACCTAGCCTTGTTCTATATTTTGGGTCTATAAAGTGGTTGAAGGACCTTATAGTCCTCATCATTCTCATCCCACATTTCCTAACACCCTGTTAAGCTGAGGTAAGTTAGGGCAGCCTTCGACATCATGGCCCTCCATGACCTGGGGCCTTGCACATGGTAGTCCCCCTCTCTTACATTTTTGGTGAACCCACCGTGAACCCTTTTAGTTCCATTTTTTAATACTAATAGTTCCTTTCCTTATACTCTAGGAGTGTTGTAGGTGTGAGTCTTGTAAGGTTGTCACCTTACAACCCAACCTGCAACCCCTAGTTTTTGTAGTTGGAAGATTCTGAAGGTGTTGCAAAATGAAACCTTAATTGGGTCATTGTCTTATCCTTGAACCTTTAGGGACTCTGTGGAAGTATCATCTAGTGTGTGTAATGGCCTCCTTCCTACACCAACCTATCCCCTCTGTGTAGCCTACATACGGTGGTACTGGTATAACCTTCACTTCACAGGACCTGTCGATGGGTTTTAACAAGGAACCATCTCCTCTTTATATCCCCACATGGATCAATGGAAACATCGTAGCAGGTGTTCTCGTTAATCCAACATCACAAGAAAACATAATAACCAAGGAGATTATGTTGATCAAATTCTTACATAAAGATGGGTATGATGCACATGTGAGTACCATCCGCACACATGACGAGCCTTCCATGCCCCATTTAGGTAGTATTGTCTTTTCAGTCCTAGTGGGACCTAAATATGTGATCCCTTTGTTTGACATTATCCCTAGGTTTGAGCTCTTTAGGGTGAAATTGGGTATCCCTTGGTTGGTGGCAATGAACACGGTACCCTCGGTCATGCATAAATGTTTAAAATTTATCCACAGGGGGTTCCATACACGTAATCCATGACATTGGCTATAAACAACCAGTTGCTCGCAGTAGCTACTCCTTGGACTACTCTTGGCTTGTGCCCATTGGTCCTCTCCTACCTAGGATGGACCTTCTGTACTGAACATATCAAAATTATAAGAAAGGGAACCTGAGGCTGAAAGTGAGGTACCCTCCCTCACCTTATGTTGTTTCACATAGGGCTTGCTTAAAGGATAACATCAATGCCACTAAGGTATGAAGGAAGGAGGAAGAGAAGCAGTCTCATGATCCTCCTTCTTCCTCTTCTATTGGTCAGTTTGACGCTTCTTCTTGCTCTACTATGGTACCAATAGATTTTGCTCCTCATTTGTGGGAGAATCCTATGGTGCCCGCTTGATGAAAGCTTAATCATCCTGCATTTGAACTTCCTATTCTGCCGACAGAGCCTAGACCCATTCAATATAATAGGAAGGTCTCTCATGGAGAGTCCTCTTTGTCTCAACTTCCATGGCCTCCTAGCGCTCTTGCTCCTAAGGTAGTGAATGGGAAGAGGCTCACTACCGAGGCTCTTGAGCCAACTCCTCTCGCTTCTCCTCAACTTGTTCCTCCTGCTCCAGTTTAAGAATCCATCCCTCTACCAGAAATGTCTATAGTGGATGTCCCTATGGTTGAGTAGGAGCCTTTTTTTCCTTTGTAGCCTTTGGCCTCCAACTCAAAGAGTCTTAGAAATCACCTTGCATATGAGTGCAAGCATCGGTGAAAGGATCTCGTAGCTGAACAGCCTGCCATGCAAAGGAAGGAGGAAGAAATGATCACCCCTATTTCAAGGCCTCATGCAACATCTTCCTTTCCCCTTCCTTTTACTTCTCTTCAGTCTAGTCTCGCATTGCTTCTAGCTTCTACTGTGAGTATGAATGCACCTAATCCCAAGGGGGTATAGGTGTTCATCACTCCTTCGGTGGAGCCACCTTTGTTGATATCCATTTTGGATATCCAACTTTTCCCAATTCATGTGCATATGATTAATACCTCAGTTGTATCCACTATGTTTCTTTCCTCCTCTTCCTCCACACCTCTAGCCTCATTTGTGGGGAGTTCATCTCCTTCGACAAAGAAAAAGGTGGAGTGTGGTCCTTCTAACAACGATGGAACCAATCTTGGCTTCCCCTGAGTTTCTCATCACTCTCAAGTCATTCGGCGAGCCTAGTAGTGAATCTTAGGTGTAGCTTGCCCCATCCACTGAAGTTAGACACAATGCTCCTATAGGGCGCATGTTTAACTCTATGGATGAAGTATCAACCTTGTTAGTGATCTTCACGAAGTCGCTAACCTTATCTCCATAAGAGCTCAGTGGAGAGGACCTTGAGGGGCCCTCTTCCCTAGCCCTTATTGCAGGAGGGCCAGAGGCTCCTCCTCTTAACATCCCACCACTGTAGGCTCATCCTCCTTCCACCTATGATGATCTAAAGTGGGAAGTGAATGACTTCTTGGTTGATCAATGTTAAGAGGCGGCCTCTTGTTGATCTTGCACGTGTGTGTTTTTTGTGATGTGTTCCCCTGTGATCATTCTATGTGTGCCTGGATGATCCTTGTCACCATCATTGGTGCTTGGATACAGGTGTGGTTTTTGTGTCGTAAACCTTCTTTTATTTTTATCATCATTCTTCCATGTTTGTGCTTGATTTTTGACAAATTAGGGATGATGCAAAGTGTTGGGGGAATTTAGGCTTCCCTTCCATGTTGACCCTTTTTTTTTTTACTTGGTTTTCTATGCATTCTTCCTGATCTAGTTGGGGAATGATGATCTTTCACCTTGTACCATGGTTACCTATTATTTATATGAGCTTGGACAGATCTGGTCCCGTTAAACCAAATCTCTCTGTGCCCCGCTAAACTAGATCCCTTTGTGCCCTGTGTTTGTGTTATTTTCTCTCTTTTTCTTTCTCTTTATCTTTCTCTCTTCTTTGCTTGAGTTTTCCCTCTCATGTGTGACAACGCCTTTCTTCAACATTTCAATTTTTAGAAAATGCATTCTTTTCCAATGAATCTTTTCTTGAAAGTCATTACAAACATTCATTTTCAAAAACAACATTTAGAATCAAGGATCATTTTGAAATAACTTGAGTGTTATAATACTCCCCTTGTGTGGGGGAATTCTCTTCCTTTATAGGAAGATCCCTTGATAATGAATCGATTTGAGAAAGAAAACATCTTCTCTTGAATTGTGCATCCCTTGAGTGGACCTCTTTCCTATTGAAGGGTTCCTGAGGGATCCCCTTTGAAAGTCTTTTTCTCAAATAAATGTCTTTGTGTCAAGCTTGGGGGTAGCCTGACTAGACCTCGCTTTTCAAACAATGTGTCCCTTGAGTGGACCCTGCTTCTTTTGAAGGGTTCCCAAGGGACCCCTTTGAAAGTCTTATGAATTATTGATGGTTTGCATGACTTTCCACTTACTCACCTACTTGTCCACTTCCTGAGTTTGTAGAGTCCACTTTCTCAAGTTTCCTCCATGCGAGAGATCTTGGGGGTACCTCCCTATAGGTATGAGAGCCTATAGGGCGCTTCCTTTGGGTTTCCTCCATGCTAGAGTTCTTGGGGGACATCTTCCTTGTAGTCCTGCCTAAAGATAAGATAAAGATAAGATAAAGATAAGAACCTATAACTTAGGAATTAAATAAAGCCTAAGTAAACTTATGCAAAGTGTAATTAATAATTAATTACACCAACACCCCCCATAAGTGCACTTTAGGGAGAAGCAAATTATTATGCAAATGATGTGAGATGGGTCCTGACAACAAAGGCCTGATCAGGTACCCATTTACAAATGCAAAGAGAGAAAAATCTGATTAGAGTGTAGTTTTCACTTTGATCTCCATCTCCATGTTAGAAACCAAGATTAGATTGCAAACTAGAAAAATAACCTTCCACAAAAGAGAAAAACAAAAAAGAAAAGATTTGAAAAAGATGTGCAAATTGATATATTCGAAGTACTAATAATTACAAGAGATAATTTTCTTTATAAAAGAAAAGATGCATAAACCTAATCTTATCTTGAGCAACAAGATAGCTCAATAAGATAAAGATAAGAACCTATAACTTAGGAATTAAACAAAGCCTAAGTAAACTTATGTAAAGTGTAATTAATAATTAATTACACCAACACCCCCCCATAAGTGAAACTTAGGGAGAAGCAAATTATTATGCAAATGATGTGAGATGGGTCTCAAAAAAAAAGGCATGATCAGGTACCCATTTACAAATGCAAAGAGAGAGAAAACCCAGTGGGAAAAACCCCCCTCAATGAGATGAACTACTGCAAAGAAGCACTGGAAGAACACTAATGAAGAAACACTGGAACCCCAAATCTGGAAAGCAAGGAAAGATACTTTTGTTTGCAAAATACCATATCAGAATCACAAATGCAACAACAGACCCAATGCCAAGGAACACTAGAAACTCACATACTGGATCAACCCTGGAATCTATAAGCAATAGTAGATGAAAGGATGAAAGGACCCATAATGATGAAAAATCTGGAAGTTGTGTCTCTCTAAGCCAATGCCAAACTAAAACTAAAACTACCCATAAGATGAGTACCATCAAGATTCTAGAACATTAACCATAAAAACATGGCCTTCAAACTGAGAAAGATTTGAACCAATGTGGATCAAGAACCATAAAATCCCAATGTGAAGTGTGAATCAAAGCAAACCAATGATGTGTCTAGCTAAGCAAGAAAGAAGCTAAAAGGAAACAACAAGAAACCAGAAAAACTCATGCGACTTGTCACCAATAAAAATAATGGATGCAAGAACCCCCTGTAATGGAAATTTATATCAGTTCATTATTACAATACCCAATGATTGCAGAAGGAGATAATGCAAAGCTACAAAAACATAAGCAAAAATGCAAACCTAGTGCACGAAACAAAAATGAATGCATGCATAAAATAAGTTACACATATTCTATAAATGACCTTAGATCTGTATAATGTCCGAAACTAGCTTTCCAACCCCGTGAAAATTGTGAAAAATAGATAAGCGAGTCAAAAGATATGCTTCTCGGAGTGAAAATGGAAACATCTGACTTTCGAGGCTCAAAAAGACATCAAAAAATAAAAACCAGAAAATAAAACCTACATCATTGCATAGAGCATTGAAATAGATTTCCGATGATATCTCGTTTGCAAAAAAAGGACGTCGTATGCCCAAGTTACACCTGTTTCCATGAAAGTGCTCCAAAAAAGTCCGATTTGGCCCCCAAAATCCCTTAGGGGCTTAAAAAATAAGGCCCCTGGTCGTCTGGTCAGACCAAGGGGCTAGTGGCCTAGGTGTTGGGCGTGACCCCTATTCATCGACGTGACTAGGGTAGGGGTTGTGGATGGTGGGGGGATGGAGCATGGGCCACTGGTTCCTAATAGAACCTGCGTATGTGTGTAAGGGGCCTGCGGGGGCTGAACAGTGTGGCCCTTGGTCCCCACATGACCCTATTGGAGGGCGGAGCTCATGCAAGGGGCTTGCATGGTGGTGGACTGGTTGGGAGTGGGTGACGCGACTGGTGGGAGTGGCTAGAAGGAGGCGCGGTGGCGGCGGAGGCTGTTTACAATGGGCGGCGCAAAAATTCTGCCAAAATTTTGATTTTTTAAATTTTTTTCGTTCTTTGAGCCTCGAAAATTGTGCCTAGGGGCTGTACGGCCCTTGGGGATTTTTTTTCCTCTCTGGATGACTATGTCCAAATCAGACAAATTTTATATCAAAATAGGGGTTTTTGGGCACTACAAATCTAACGGCGAGGTCCATTTGGGCCCAAAGTGCTCCAAAAATTAGGTGACCCCCAGATCTATTAGAAAAATCACCGAGCTTGAAACCCTCGTAGATCTGGCAAACAGTGATAAAAATGAATGAAATAAAAGCCATTTCTGACTTTTTCCAGCACCCTGAATCAAATGAAAAACCCTGATTTGATCCAAGACACTGCATAAAGATGCTCAAGGAATGAAACCCTCGAGGGACTCTGAACGAGCTTTGCAATGTATTCCTCCAAAAAAGCTAAGAAGGGGCTACAAATCGAGGCTCTAATACCATGTTAGAAAACAAGATCAGATTGCAAACTAGAAAAATCACCTTCCACAAAAGAGAAAAATGAAAAAGCAGAGATTTGCAAAAGATGTGCAAATTGATATATTCGAAGTACAAATAATTACAAGAGATAATTTGCTTTATAAAAGAAAAGATGCATAAAACTAATCTTATCTTGAGCAACAAGATAGCTCAATAAGATAAAGATAAGAACGTATAACTTAGGAATTAAATAAAGCCTAAGTAAACTTATGCAAAGTGTAATTAATAATTAATTACACCAACACTTCACTTGCCCTACACCTTTAGGTTCATCAAATTGTGGTCTTCTTCCTTGATGGTTTAGGTATACATTTCTTGTTGGAAACAAGCAACATTGAGAGGGGGGTGAATCAATGTTGTGCAAAAATTAAATTTGTTATTTTGATCTTTAACCCACTTAAAACATTCAATCAAAAGAAATATGCATGAACAAAAAGCAAACAACCACAACACCATAACACTAGGATTTTTATGTGGAAACCCTGTTAGGGGAAAAACCACGGTGGATGACCAATCCACAATATGATCTAAGTATACTCAAAAATAAGATTACAATGTGGGAATGCATTTGCATTCAGGCGCATTGCCTAGAGCTCATTGGTTAAAATAGAAAGGAACACTACCTTACAAAGATTTGGATTAGATCCAAAAGAATGAACTGAGACAGTAGCATCTACAAATGCTTGATTATAGTTCTAGTTAGGCTCAGTAGTTGATCTTTTGTCCTTCTGACTGATTTTGCACTTCTGTTCTGCTCTGCTCTAACTCGCATCACAAAATCTTTAATGCACAAGTGAAACTATGCATAATCGCTCAATCACCCTTCTGATATTTGCAACACACATCAACACTCCTTATTCACACACAAAAATGATATAATTGATCATTTATATATATCCATGACTAAGAATTTAACCGCAACAAGTCAACTTCAATAAAACTTAAAAATATTTACAATTGATGACACAAATCATGAATAATATTCAATGTTCATCCACAACGCTCAGCCACAACTTAGCTCAAACCCAAATCAAAATGCTTGAACACAAAAACATTTAAGTAAACACTCCTCAAATATTCGCGACATGTTATATCAATTGGTCGGCCACCAAACAATGATGAACAAAAAGATATCCAACCAAATCTCTAGACTTGCACACAACTTGATACGAAGCACTAATATTTTTGGATAACACAATTCATACATTGATTAACCTCCCATGAGATCCACAACTCAAAATAACAACAAAAAATTTGCATGTGAATCGATGAACACAAAATTGTGGAATGCTCTATTCTTCCTTGACTATCTTCAATCTGTCTGCCGTTATGAGCAAATGATGACGTGTAGATCCAATCATCGACTAGGGTTTCCATTAGTGACAACACCAGAAAACATTTGCAGTGTCTCTTTCCAAAAATCTCCCCCTTTGGCATTGATGGCAACACTTAGTGAAAATGACTAAGTGTTGGATCAGTACAAACATGAATTACACTGCCACTTCAAAACTTCAAAAAGAATCTTCAATCAGAAATGCAACTCCCCCTAAGATGAATATACATTTTTCACTGTACAACTCTCCCTCTTTGACATCAATGGAAAAACTAGGGAAACCGAAAGAAAAAATAAAAATTTCAAACTGTACAAGCATGATCTTGTAACTTACACAAATTTGAAAACATCTACAAAATCTCTCTTCAACACACTTAAATTTGTGTCCCAAACCCTTTTGAGACTCTCCAAAATTGTTATGTGACCACAGACTAAATAAGATAGTGTTTCTGCAGACTCAAGATTCATTGGGTCACTAACTGCCATAGCATGTTTGGCTTCCTTTAATGCACTCACAATTATTTCAATCTTTGGACCAATTAGTCCTTTGAGTTCACATGCTCTTCCAACAATCCTATCATTTTCATGCTTCAAGCTCCTTATTTTGTCAAGTAGAGATATTACTTGACCTTCTTGCTTACCAACATCACCAGGTAATATATAAAAAGCATTAGAAATGGTAGCCAATTACTTTTCAAGATCCTTAACCTTCTTCTCAGTGTCTTTAGTAAATTTGGACAAAACTAAACATGAATTATAGGCCTTTCCACCTTTAGATATATAATCTTGAATATTCTTCATACAAGTGGCTAACAGAGTTTTATCATTTGCAATTATTTCATTCAACCTACTAAATCTTTTTCCATTAAACTCCTTCTGCACTTTAACCATGGCTGAATTTTCAAGAGACTTGAAATGAGTACTTACAAAATTTATGAGGTTCTTCAGTTCACCGAAAGAGGAACCAGACGGATCCTTAACATGAGTTGGCATAATTTTCTTTGAACTCCAGATGCAAGATTTAATAATTCACTATCTTGAATGTGAGACTTTAGAATCTCCTCACTAGCCTTAGCTTGTGCAAATTATGTGACCTTCATTATTTGAATTGGGGACAAGGTGGATAGATTGATCGGGCCTTCAACCAATTCAGGATAAAATTCTTCCTATTGTTACACCGAAAATTTCTTTACTGCCTCAAAAGTGTCTCTTGCTTCCACTGAAATTTCCTTAACTTGAAACTTTTTTCTTCAACTTCTGGTCCTTCAATATTTGTTTCTTGATTGCTTTTAGGAGCTTCAAATTTTTCATTTGACATTTCCTTTCCTTCAGCTAAAACAACCTTAGGAACTTCAGTCTCCATAGGTACTTCTGTATTATCCACATTAGGAGGAATCTGAATATTCTCAGTATCTACATTCACCTCCTCATTTATCAGATCAAATACAACATCTTCAACATTCACTTCTTCAACATTGATCTTGTTCTTTGACAGAAATGCTTCTAGGATTTTCTTGGTTTCATCAGCAACAACATTAGTTTCACCGATCATGAGTTTGTTCACCCTTTTTTTTCTTTTAAATTCCTTCTTGTCTTTGTTCAGGAGTGACTTCATATCCTTAATAGACATTTCCAGACATAAGTCTACAAGAATTCTCTTTCTTATATTTTCTTCTTCTATTCTAGCACTTACTCTTCTCATCTCCAAAACCTCATACAGACTCTTTGGTAAACTAGACATAATTTCAACAAGAACTTTATTGAAAATATTTAGATGTTTTATTGTTTCCTCCTCAAGAATTCTTTGTCCTAATTCATCAAAAGTTTCATACCATTTGTAGAGGGACTTGAGGTTTCCATCCTTGACAACAAAATTCTCAACTTCTTCAACTGTCATACCTAGTTTGTCAATTTTTTCCTTCTTCTTCACCATAAGATTTTCTCTTGGTTGCCTTTGTATCCTGTGTCGATAGCCTTTATTTCTTTCACACCTTCATCTGACTTAGTCTCCTCATCTTCTGAGATGATTTCATAAGTTCTTGTGCTCTTGTTCTCCTTCCTCTTACCGAAAGCCTTGTCTTGAGTTTGCATAGGAACTGGCTTGGCTGCAAGAGTGGATAGGGATGGAGAACTCCTTGTTGATCTATTATGGGAAGAGGATGTTTTCGGACTAGCAGATTCAGTTCTTGTTGGCTCTTTTCATGCTTCAACTTCATCTCTCATCCTTCTGACTTCTTTCAATGCTTCCGCAGATATACCCATTCTTTTTGCATGAATTCCACTTATTTTCTTACTCTTCTAAAAAGCTTAGGCTTCTTCAACTATTCATACACCTACATATCTTTTTCAGCATAGCTTCAAAACCTCTCTTCTATCAGATCCATAGGCTTGCTCAAAAAATGTTCTGCATACATTTCCAAGATGTTTTTCGTGACTTCATATCCCATAGGCATAATCCATATTGTTTTGGGATCAACAGCTTCCATTAGGCATTGATGAATATCTAACATGAAACAGATTGTATCCTTGTACTTCTCTACAATTGAAGTAGGAATTCTTTCTCTTGCATGCATCATACTCTGAAATTTTTTGAAGTACCCCCAAAGGGTAGTTATTCTAGTATGTCTATCACCAATTCCATACAATATCTCTTATTTGAACAACTACAGGCTGATTACTTTTCCAATGAACTTTCCCAACACCTGGAACCTCACTCATGAAATAAAAGAATAGACACAGTAGAAAATTACCATATTTAAAAGAGTTCTTCTTGTCTTTCTTAATCTTACCCAAATTCTCCATCAGCTAACTTCTAAGCAGCTCACACAAGTCATAATATGCATTTTCTTTTACCATCTAATAGGCTACATAAATGGTTGTACCAGGTACTAAATTATCCTAGCTAGAGTGGTAGACCTTGTAGCCAATGACCATCGATGCAAATTTCACATCCACTTCAACAATGTCTTCGATTATCTTTGCCCTTCTATCAAATTTTGCACTTGTTGCATCAGTAACCATCTGATTCTTTACAGATTTTAGAATTGGCAATCCATCGAAGGAATTTAGACATGTGACAACACTTATAGCCTCTTTCGTAATCTTAAAAGGTGTATTCAACCACATGAAATCATCATGAACTTGACTCAAAATATATCACACCCATTCGCTTTCCTCAAATATGGGGTGTTGGAACTGTTAAAATCATATGATTTTTGCATATTTTCATGTCCCCTGAGTCTCCATAAGTATTTCCTTGTGCATGTTTCCTTCATTTCATAATTTTTTTCTCATATTTTGGCTTATATCTAACCCCTAAATCATCTATCTATGTGTTTTCCACATTCTGGTTCATATCGGCATGAGTACACCATTGTTTCCCCAACCCATTGTGCATTTTTTGCTTGCATAAGTCTGAGTTGCCTATCGACAAGACTTATTATTTGTCATAGCGACTAGATTTTATTTACAGGTGGTTGTCGGTGAGACCTTGGTTTTGTTTCAGCAAAGGCTTGAGGCATCGATATATATCATACCGAATCTATTATGTCTTGTCGATGGTATCTTTTAATTTTCTTTTGGTGAAGTTTTGGCTTGGTCTTGGCGAACAGGGATGACTACAAGATGCTTCGATGTGACTTGGTATTGTCTCTGTGAGGTCTCCCTGATTTTATCATGGTACAATGATAGTGTGGTGTGCAAGGGATTTTCGGTATAGTGTCGGCATTCTTTATAACCTCTCCCCAATACTAATTTGTCTTGGCAATAGCATGTGGGGAATGATTTTTTGGCATAGGAAGTGCTTTGTCTCGGCAAACGGAAAATAGGCATGGTGTGGGACTTTCGTAATAGAAAAATGATGTCTACGGGTGGTCCCCCTGAAAGTTGGGTGCTATGGCGATAAGTGGAGGATGGCTATCAGTGTGAGATATCTTGTGTCACGGTGACTCATCGATGAGTTAAGGGGCTCTCAGAGAACATGATATTTTTGATTGACTGCAAAATAGATACAGTAGAATAAAATTATCAAACCAGAGGCTATTGTTGCATGATTTTCACAATGGAGGTATTTATGAGATTCAGTTGATGTTGTTGCACTTTCTCTAGTGTCAATTGTTTGTTGAATTGAAATAAAGAATACTACAAAGTTGTCTCCATGAATGATTTTTTTGGTTGTTTAAATTAACATATCAAGTTTATGTTTGATTTATTGATACACATTTGTTGTATTTGTGTGATCAATCAATTGGTTCTTTCAAGCAAAGATTAAATCCTCTTATTGATCACAGTAATCAGAGAAACTCATTCTAGATTATTGAAGTAGAACTTAGTAGTTACATGGTTGCATGTTTATACAAGTTGTAAACAAAGCATATGCTAGATAATTTGTCTTCTCCAGAAAGTGTTGCTTATCTGGATCTCATTTGACTCTGCATACCCAACAAAGCACTAGTCTCTGCACCTCATCATTATAAACTCATTCTGTTACTTTTAATTGAGTATTTAGGACTTAGAGCAGAATATTGTCACTGTTTTCAAATTGAATTTCATTTGTTCACTCCCATATGCCATTGTGAACAAGTGTTGTAAGCGGATTGATTGCAAGTTAAAGTCTACATTATTCAAAGAGGTACACTCGCCTTGGTCTTGTAGCACCTAAAGAGTAGAAGGTTTGATTGTTTCAAACCTTGTTCTATTACCCTTAAACATTGTGAAAGCTTGGCAACCTTTCGTGGTTCAAACCTGCGTTTTTGAGAGCTAACATGGGGAATTTCACAAATTGTGTGAACTTATTCTCTTCTAGGGTTTTGTATTCTAGCTTAATAGTGAAGTCCTCTCCAATTATATGGTTGGAATAGAAATTCAGCATTTGTGAGCTCCCTAACTCTTCAATATTGGCATGAATGTAAGCCCTAATGTCTTCAGTATGCAAGAATCCATACAATAAAAATGAAAACACACCTAGGGGATTGGTCTCAATAGACTTAAAAGGATGCCACTTGAACTTCAGACGGGGTATATCCTTGAATTCAACTACCAATGGAGTGGCCATTTTTACAAATTCACAAATTCACAAGTTTTTCTGATAAATACCTTGTCGTTGGATCAAAGTTTGATTGTTGGATCTTCTTCACACTTGAATCTCACCACAATTCAAAAATTTTTGCCCTAGAGCTCTCTAAAGTTCTTTTCTCCAAATTGTAAAGTGACAAATGAAGAATAAAAATGACCTTTTATCATTCACACACCTAACCCTTTTTTGTCGCAATAAATGATTTTACCCTAACTCATCTGGTTACCCTGTTTCCATGTACTGTGATAGACAATCCTTCTGCGGACCTCCAAAACTGTATAATACTTTCTCCAATTGGTTGAACAACATCTAAAAAGAATCTATGAACTTACTAGACTTATCCACATTCTGGTGACAGTTACCAGTAGGGGGTTAAGAGATTTTCTTGACAGCTTCCCCTAGGCCAAAGGTCTAAAACTAATTCCCGCAGGAATTAGCAGAAACAGATTCTGGTGCTGGAACATTTCGTTCAATAGAGGGATTCTTCTTCACCTATTTCTTCTGCATTTTCCTCCTGATCACATTTGTAGTGACTTTACCTTTTCCCTTAACATCATGTTGCATTTTTTATTTTACCAGACCTCTTCTGTTCCAACAAAATCTAGTAGTGTGGCCAAATTTGTTGTAGTTGTAACACACAACATTTCTCTATCCAAACCTTTTGTTCCACTAATTTTTCCTTGATCTACATTGGTTAGCCATATGCCCAAGTCTATTGCATGCATAGCATTTGACATCTCTATAAAAGTTGTTCATCACATTTTTGCATTCATTTGACTTATGACCAAACTTATTATAATTAAAGCACTAACCTGAGAATGATGGTCCATTGGATTCATCCTACTTCTACATTGAGAAGCCATATGACCAAATTTATTGCAATTAAAATAGTAACCATTGAATCTTTGAGCATTTGGTTGTCATACTGGATTCCTTCTAGCTCCATTCATCTGATTTCCTTGCCTAAATCTCCCTTGTCTAGATTTCCTTTGTCCTGATCTAGAATTTTCTTCTTCTTCATATCCAAGACCTCACTTGTCACCATCAGTTCTTTAACCTTTAATTAGTTCATCATTCTTGGTTGAGCTACCTTTGAATTTCTTCTTGTAATCATTTGTAGGAGTAAGTTCATTTCTAAGATCATCAAGCCATTTTTCAAACACTTCCTCATTATTTTTAGATTGTTCCAATTCATTGTCTAATCGGCTGCATTCTTCAAATTTTTCTTTCAAGGACTATGCAAGATTTTATTCATTCTTCCTTCTATCTTCAATATCCTTGGTCATTTTCATCATGATAGATTCCATTTCATGCTTCAGGGCAGCATTTTATTTGGAGAAATTTTTACATTCTTCTATTTTCTTCTTCAAGGCATGACTCAGCTATTCATCTTCCATGCTTCTATTCTTCTACTTAAGCTGATCACATAATTCCTTTCTTTTCTCCCTTCATTAATTGATTTTTTCTTTGAATGGATGAATGAATTTCTTTGCATTCTCAAGACTTTCCTACAGTTCCCGGTTCTCATATTTTTATTGATCAAGATCATCCAAGGCCACCAAAAGTTGTTGTTGAAGATTTCTTGTATCCATTGAAAACACTTTCTGAGATCTCCCCAAGCTGTTAGACTTCTTTCGAGGAACTAGCTTTGATACCAATTGTTGGAAACAAGCAACACTGAGAGGGGGAGGGGGAGTGAATCAATGTTGTGCAAAATTTAAATTTGTTATTCTAATCTTTAACCCACTTAAAATATTCAATCAAAAGAAATATGCATTCAAAGAGAAAGAAAACAACCACAACACCATAACACCAGGATTTTCATGTGAAAGCCTTGTTAGGGGAAAAACCATGGTGGATGGTCAATCCACAATATGATCTGAGTATACTCAAAAAGAAGATTGCAATGTGGGAATGCACTAGCATTCAGGTGCACTGCCTAGAGCTCACTACTCAAAATAGAAATGCATACTACCTTACAAATATTTGGATTAGATCCAAAAGAATGAACTAAGAGAGTAGCATCTAAAAATGCTTGATTACAGTTCTAGTTATGCTTAGTATTCGATCTTCTATCCTTCTGACCGTTTTTTCACTTGTACTCTGCTCTGCTCTAATTCGCATCACAAAATATTTAATGCACAAGTGAAACTATGCATAATCACTCAATCACCCTTCTGATATTTGCAACACACATCAACACACCTTATTCACACACCAAAATGATATAATTGATCATTTATATATATTTGTGACTAAGAATTTAATCACAACAAGTCGGCTTTAATAAAAATTAAAAATATGTACAACTAATGGCTAAATTCATGAATAATATTCAATGTGCATCCACAACGGTCAGCCACAACTTAGCTTGGACCAAAATCAAAATGCTCGAACACAAAAAAAATTAAGTAAGCACTCCTCAAATATCCACAACACGTTATATCAACTAGGTCGGCCACCAAACATTGATGACCAGAAAGATATCCAACTAGATCTCCAGACTTGCACACTTGATACAAAGCACTAATATTTTTGGATAACACAATACATACATTGATCAACCTCCCATGAGATCTACAACTCAAAATAACAACAAAAAATCTGCATGTGAATCGATGAACACAAAATTGTCAGATGCTTTGTTCTTCCTTGACTATCTTCAATCTGTCTGCCGGTATGAGCAAATGATGATGTGTGGATCCAATCACTGACTAGGGTTTCCATCAATGACAAAACTAGAAAAAATTTACAATTTCTCTTGCCAACATTTCTAATCTTACTCCTTCCTTGATCTACTTTATCGAGCACTCATCAGTACTCGTGCTCGCTAAAGTGGGGGAAAAATGTATGAGTGAATTTGCACCCTTTATGCAAATTCCCTTTTCTCCTTTATCCACCTTAGAAAACCAATTTCAGAGGCTTAATTACACATAATCCCGCTACTTACATCCCACTTGGCACCTATTTTGAGTGTCGGTGGAGGCGTTTCTATCAGGGATGCTCACACGATGCTCAAACGTTCGTGCGGTGTGCTTACATCCCTGACGATTCATGTGGCCGAACCTGCAAAGGAATTACACTTCTCATTGGGAGTCAAGTTGTAACACCCTCTTTGGCCAACCGACCCGAATATGGCCATTTTTCTCCATCTCTTCTTCAAATTCACTCCTTCAATAAACATTTCATCCTCTAAGCATTTGGTTGATCTTCTACAATCTCTTCACAAGCTTCTACACTCTTTTGTATCTACTTCAAGCACTCCATAGCATCAACAAATTCACTCCATCACTTCTATAGAGAAAGTTGGGGACAACACTATTGTAGCAGAGGCTTGAGTACTCTCATTTTCTCCCCTAAGTAGCCTTGAGTGCTCTTGGTGGAGGTGGTAAGATTCCCCTTTCCTCTCTTTTATGACTTGGTTGAGTAAGCATATTTACTGTTTTGTAGTGCTTTAGTGTTCTTTACTATATTGTTTTCTTTATCTCGCTTTCTTGGCTATCCGTGGAGGTGGAAACACCTAAATGGGGGTCTGACTAAGGAAGGCCCCTTTACAACCACCTAACATTTTTCTCCTCTTTGTGTGTAGGTGATAGTGCCTTTCGAGGAGCTAGCTGGCAAATGGGTTTCTTTGTGAGATCCTTCTGTTGGTTGATTTTCTTGCAAACTAGGTTGGTCTCCTATTCTACCTATGGAGTAGCCAACTCCAATCAAGGGCAGCTCAGACGACCTGGACCAACTTACAAGATCAAAAGATCTTCTGCACTTTAGGCTCTGCAAAACCAGGGCAGGTATACCCACACAATGCCTCAAAGAAGACTATACAATGCTTTTTACAGTAGATAGCTCTTGATGTCAAGCATTGAGGACCTCAAATGGGGCTAGATTCTCAGTAGCTCAACCTTGAAGCAACCAGGAGGTAGGGCAAGATATTAAACAAAAGATATTCAATAATTTTGAAAGTTTTTCTGAGAGGAACAGACTGTAGGATAGATCAGTGCCTAGTTTTGGGCCACAAAGTCAAACACAAAAGGGGAAAATTACCTGAAAATAGACCTCAATCAGTGGATCTTGCTTTTTTGATGCCTTACATCAACTATCAGTGCCTTACACTGACAATCTAGTTCCTATAGCAACCAAACTCTTCTTACCAAATCTTGCCTGCAAACAAATAATCACTACTATCTGTTCAAAGGATTTAACTGCCTCCTTGAAGCAGACCTATCAACAAACAACACAGTCTCATGAAATATGAGAAGATGAGCAAAGACACCCTATGCATTCATTCAAATGATTAAAAGCACACAAATAGGGAGACAGTCTGATAACATACATGAGAGACAAGCGTCTTCATGTTTTCATTGCTCAAACTGATTGTATTTACAAACAAATTCAAAATTACAGCTTACAGACTCCACATTGACTCAAGACTAAACACTAGCCTCCCCAAGACTGATACACAAACTCAGAAAAATATGGAACAGAACACCCAAGTTTAGAACCCCTACATTTGGCCACGAAATTCTCCTTTATAGGAACAGGAGAAGCAACAAGCAACCGGCCAGATGAGATTACACATCATCAGTTGACTAGGACAAACCCTAGAACAGCTTGCAAGCCAAGTCAAAAATTCCAACTGCCCCACTGGTCACATAAATGCAACTGGTCGAGTTGATGTAGGAAAGACATTCCTGCACGAATAAAGCCAGGCAATCAATGTCAAATCCGCTGCAGAATTCGGGCGCCCATTCTTGAGCCATATCATCCTTGTCCTAGAGCCACATCGCCATGAATGCTGGTTTAGTGGATCTAGTGACCCTCTCATCTGCCACCATGAATGCTCCAAGCTTTCGTGCGTGAACATAACAGAAACCCTAAAACACGTATGTTTGAATCTCCGTTGTCGATCAAATGAGATTGGATGGTTGTCTTTTAAATCTTCATTAAACTGTTGAAAAAAGCCTCCACAGTCGGCAAGACAAAAAGAGGTCAGGGAGACATCATACAGAATCAAAATGCCTCATCGAAATGTATCACTTTTATGTACTATCCATTTGCCAAGATGAGGGAACATCTCTCACCAAGGCAATCCTTTCACTTGTTCACAGTCACTATAGTCACCTACCATCGGTGAGACATCACAGAGACTTCACCAAGCTTCATCGAAATGCATCACTTCAAGTCGCTGTGACATAGAACTTCTCTCGCCAATGAACTCACTTGCCAAATGTATGCCGCTGAGACATTTGACATTTCTTACCGATGCACCCTTGTATTCACTTTGTCGTTGTAGCTTATTTGTCTCAGGGTGACCCTTTGTAGATATCACATTGCATCGCCGAAAACCTTTATACACCCGTTCACCAAGAGAAAATAGGACTCTCATTGAAAGCCACATATGGAACCACTGTCGGCAAGAATCGACCCCATCGCCATGACCACATATCGAAATAAGAGTCTCACCGAAACAATAAGTCCTTAACCACTAGTCGGCGTAACAAGATGACACCGCCAAGATGTTACACTGAGAGCCCAGACTCCTGCCCAAGAGATTATCCTTTATGTTTTCGGTCGGTGTAACAAATCATAATTTCCAAGACCTCCCACTACAGATCAAAACTTACACTGATGGGATCCTAAAGCGCACAAGTCAGGGAGACAAGATAGAACTCGCTAAGACCTCACCCCAGGCAGACGCCAACACACCGAAGGGAAAAGTCCATCGGTGAGACACAAAGAAGTCGGGGAAACATCTCCTTGACCTCAACCAACATAGACCGATGAAAAAGAGACCTCAGGGAGACAACACGGGGATCTTCGAGAGGTTATCCCCAGCACCAAAGATCTCAGCAAAAACAGCGCGGGGCCGGTAAAAATGATAGCTAGGGGCTGGTAACGAATGGAAAATGGGGCTCGGGGGAACCACTTAAGTTAGAATAAACCAGACAGACAGGTCAATGAATCAAAAAGGAAAACAGAAAGGGAACCAAACAAGGCCAGAGCGGGAACCAGGAAAGAGATGGGGAACAAAAGGAACAAAAGGGACTAGGACTGAAAACCATCCTGCTCCCACCTCCACAAAAGACTGCGGAGGCAGAGCCAGAACCGACATGAGACAGAGAAGCCATGGGGCTGAAGCGAGACAAAACCCGAGACAAGAAACTTGAAGAAGGTTCCAAAAACAATTCCCGTTCTGATCCCGTGCTCGCCAAAGGAAACAAAACAAAAGACAAGTGAAGAGACGAAGAGGAAAACAACCAGCGACCGTCGTAGGGCAGAACGAAAAAGGAACACCAAACACGCAGAATCAGGACCGGGACGGATGCATGAATAGGAATTAGAACTTCAGAATTTGGAAAAGTTCTAGTTCTGTTCAAGCATCCGTTCTGCCCACGATTCTGAAAGAAAAACCAAAGCAAGCAAAAGAGAAAGGGGAACCGAATTAAAAGCCCAAAAATGGGGAAATGAAAAGCCAGGAAAAACCCTAACATAGACCGCCCCACTGGAGAGATGATGAATGCTAACACGCTGGGCTCAACCCTTTGTGGGAGCCCACTTAACCCATGTGCCAAAATGAAAAACACCCCATAGCTAAAGTTCTATCATGAAAAACCAGAGTACACAACTAGGCAACGAGAAAACTAGAAATGGCACTAACATCTTCTTGCCACCTTAACCCTTGCATTTTTTCTTTATCATATTAGAGAGTATTTCCATTACTTAATCATGTTATTTTTGCCCTTTAGTAGTAGTTAGCTAGGTTGTTGGCTTGTTTTATTAGGTTTGACCTTGTCTCTTCAGTTGGTTGGCCATATGGATGCCAACGCACTTTAGAGATGCCATCGCACTGAGCTGTCATCTAAGGACTACGCTTTCATCCTCGAGCAGAGAGCTTCCTGAGGCACAATTTTGAACTTGAAAACTAGCTTGCTTAGCCCTGTTCTGTATTTCGGGTTTGTAGAGTGGTTGAAGGACCTTATAGTCCTCATAATTCTCGTCCCGCATTTCCTAACACCCCGTTAAGCTAAGGTAAGTTAGGGAAGCCTTCCACATCTTGGCCCTCCATGAATTGGGGCCTTGCACGTGGTGGTCCCCCTCTCTTACAGGTTTTATCTGGTGAATTGTTTTACATTGAATATTTTCTCCTTCATCTAAACCCTTAGTCTTTCTGTCTATTCATTTGTTCACTTGCTATGCTCAGTTCTCAGTCATGTTAGAAACAACTTGAGTCATTGAAGATCATGAAGTAACTGGCCCCTTATGGTTAGTTTTCCCATTTTCCCATTGCTTAAATCTTCCATGTGCTTAGGTCTAAGAAATTCTTTTATTTTATAAGGTTGAAAATTCAACCTTGTTTTGCCTTTACATGCTTTGCATAAAATGTTATTGGCTTTTAAGGCCTTATCTTATGTTGTTCTAGGCAGTCCCTTTTTCAATTTTTTTTTTAGTACATGCATAATTGGTTCACTTAAGTTCGCATTCATTGATTTTCTTATTTCTCATTGCGGATAGTTTTGTGAATGCTTGACTTATATTAGTGGTGTGCGATGAACAATGTTCCTTTGTATCATGCATCACAGATAGGTTTTCTACCTTAAATTCTACATTAGCAATGCACGATGTGAGTGTTTTCTTTGCTATTATTGGCTATTTCTCTATTGCTAATTACCTATAAGTTTTGAGTTGTGAATTGGTGATGTACGATAAGCCTTTGAGGTCTTTGCATTTTCTTCTATCGTTCATTGTGGATTGCTTATAAACTTTGAGTTCTAAAGTAGAGATGAGCGATGTGGTCCTATGTTCTAATGTTCCATCACTTATTTGAATTACCCTTGTGGAAGATGTTTCCTATGCCTTTGATTTTGAAATAGGTACACATGGCTTGATCTTGTTCCATCACCATTTCTCTCCCATTGTTAATATGAGTGAGATGTTAAGAAAAGAATCAATGATGCATGATAGGAGATGAATAGAATCAAAGGAGGACCTTGATTTAATGATACATATATTATCACATAGATGTTCACATCGTTGATATGGTTCATGAAAGAAGAAATGTAACAACAATGAGTGAAGGTTTCCAAACAAGAGGTGACTAAGGTAAATAAGAGGAAATGTGGTAGCATCCTAAGGGAATTGTTTAAAGAAAAAAGGAAAGTAGTGAGGTGAAAGGAGAGACAATGATATGGTTTTAAAACAATATGATCAATGATAAGTCTTTAAACTCAAATGGCCAAGTGTCAGCTCACTCATGCAATATTTCTATCAGCCATTAATGGTGATACACTCCATTTTTTGGCCATAAACAAGGTAGTTGGCTCATTTTTCTCACATTTGCAATCACTCAAAGAGTAAGGAAGTTAATTAAAGTTCAAGGTGATAGTGTGAGGAGCTCTGATAAACAATTACAGATGAATTAGTAGTGAATTTTCACCTGGGCAAGGAAATTATCCCATCTTTTCCTACCAATGGCATTGAATTAAGATATTCTAGAAATTAGTAAGTCTACAATATTTAAGTGCTTAGGGTTTGAGCATTGTGCATTTTCAATTGGGTTAATAAGGATTGCATAATGTTTGGGAGGGTTTTTTTCTACAGTTTGTTGCTTAAGGATTAAAACCTAGTAAGTCTTTATGTGCATTGAAAGTTGCAAACCCCATCCTTGCTACATTGTGAAAATGAGTGAACTAAAACATAGTGAATCTAGCATCAAACCTAAGAGAAAACCTAAGATGAAAAGGGTTAAGAGACCCAAAAATTAGGATGTTACATCTGTACTTAAGCTAGAGTACCAAAAGTGCCTGCATATCCCAAAGCTGAGAAGAGAACACATGATAGATTCATGGAAGGTGCATTCGAGGATGTGAAGGAGGGAAAGTCATAGATTGGAAATATTCCCATAGGGAAGTCTATTGTGACCAATAGACTGATTGACCTTGTTAGTGGAATTGGAGAGCTACCCTAGCCATAGAGTGGATGGGAGTTATTCTTGTATGCTTTTAATAGAAGGTTTAATAGATGGTTGGCCAAACACTTGTGGGGTCTCAACCTTTGGAGGCTAGTTGTACCAAATGTATTTGTGGAAGTAGATGTGATGGGGGCACTAGCAAAGAATTATGATCCCATGGATAGGAAGATCAAAAGTAAAAATGGAACTCTAATCCTTGAGGTAACATGGGATAAAATTATAGGGGTGTTCAAGTTGAACGCCAACTATACAATCAGCATCAGGCATCTAGAATTGAATCATGGATCTGAGCAAAATAGATATGCTTACAAGAATAGTTTTCTTACAAGGCATAGAAAAAGTGGTAAGGGATTTAGTCTTACAGATTTGGAGCCTTTTGAGTGTGAATAATTTTTCAATTATTTCAAGAACACCTACTATTGTTTGAATCAGGTTCTGGGTTGCAATTTTGATGCAAAAATAGCTATAGACTTGCTGG
The DNA here is from genome assembly GCA_007258455.2 of Sequoia sempervirens. Taxonomy (NCBI): domain Eukaryota; kingdom Viridiplantae; phylum Streptophyta; class Pinopsida; order Cupressales; family Cupressaceae; genus Sequoia; species Sequoia sempervirens. The sequence goes on along the minus strand of VDFB02271358.1, from coordinate 1,089,058,746 downwards.
TTATGATGGTTGACATACATAATTGGAAACCTAATAGGGGTTTTTATTATACTGCTTATATTGCAGAGGAAATGCATAAGGAGCTCATTGCTTTGAAGAAAGGAAATGTCCCATTGGTCTCCCATCATTACTCTTTATTGATGCAAATTCTCTTGTATGCTGGACAAGACAAATGGAAGAAGAAGATGAAGCTAAGACAACTAGATGATGAGAATAACGTGTTGCCTATCCAAATGTGGATGCATATTTGGGATCAAAATTGTCCCAATTCAAACTATTTTTTGTTTTTTAATGTCATTAGGTTTGGTATCTTGGTGAGTTTGGGTGTTCCACCCATTTAAAAAATTTCAAAAGTCATCAAGGATATCATGCACCCCTGGGGATGTACAAGGGTCACCAGATAAGCATAATTGGGTTGATTGGTTCCTACACTTAGAGTATACATTAATCAATGCCTATGGAGCTAGGGCGACACCTCATTTTCTACCTTTGTATGTTTCAGATAGATTGAAATTCATGGAGTTAATGTGGTAGCTTGATTTTATGGACTAGGAGTTGTTCAGAACTACTAGGAAGGGTTTTGTAATTGTGCCGCAATGTGATTTCGGTTACTTAAAAGCCACTGCTAAGGAGGCATATGAGAAATTTAGAATAATGGTAAATAACCTCAGGATGCCTATTAATGAGGTTAGGAGCTTTGACCCAAAGGTCTTTGTGAATGGGAAGAGAAGAAGAAAAGGTGTGTCTAGTTTCTCTCATGTTTTTATGTATTTTGATGATGTGCTTAGAAATCTGATAAGTGATGGAGCAGTCATTCAAAGAAAGGAGTGGACTACCATTTGTGCCATGGAGGAAGAGGTCATAAAAAAAATGCTTTTTATGTAATCCCATACGATGAAATTGAGAACTCTTTGGAGAGGGCTATGAAAAAGATAAGTGATTATCAAAGTGGAGAGTTAAGAGTAAAATTCAAGGAAGTTGCTAAAAGAGCACAAGCTCTCCTAGAGCAACAACCTCAAGCTATGGATGTTCTTGAGCAACTTGTCAAGATTCAGGGAGGAGGTTTTGAGGTAACTGGGAAGGAGCAAATGGAAAAGCATGTTCCTAATGATGAAGTGGAGAGGAGATTCCCTTCTCCAAAAATCAATGATGTTCTTAATTCAAAAACCCCCCAGGATAGAATTGTTAAGTGTTATTATGATGAAAAGGTCGATGATGATCCAAGGATCAAGGCCTTTGTACAAATAAAAGAGTTTAAAGAATTCATTATTCATCAAATGAGTAACGATATAAAAGAAATAATTGACCAAGCCAAAGTTGGTGTGGACCCCTCTTAGCAAGAGGAGGGGGAGAAAGAAAAGGAAGAGAAAATCATTGTTGAGATAGCATCCATCACTCCTTATGAAGCTATTAAAATTGTTGCTGAGAGTGGAATCATGTTGCTTCCAGGATGCACCATCACTTTAGCTATTGCATTTGATGCTATCAGGAGAGACCCATAGGATTTTGTATTTGAGGAGAATTTTGATAACCGGGTGTTTGGATCTAGCTATAGACCTAAATTGCACACTCTTGCAATTTGGTCCGTGGAACCCAACAATGGAAAACATGAGGTTGTTAGGCCTATAGAAAAATTCATTGGTGAAATGGTGGTAAAGAGAGTTACGGATATAACTCATGTTCATGAAGCAAAACTAGTTGTGCATATTGCAATGCTCAGTGTTGATATTGCTCAAATCTCTCAACAAAAATATGATGTATTGATAAAGGATTATAATAAAGCTTTGGATGAGTGCAATAAGTTGAGAGTCATAGCTCAAGCAACCCATTCAATAAGGGAAGTTTTTTCACCATCCTCTTCTTTATATTTTTCCACACAAGATAGAGAGACTTTGTCTCTAAGGATTCAAAATTTGAATAATTAATTGTAGATAGAGAAGGAGAATGTTAAGAAAGCTAAAATGGAGATAGTTCAAGTGGAAAATGATATTTTTGATGATGTGCTAAAGCACAAAGTAACAAAGTTAATGAGTAGAGTTGATGATGGGTGGGATGCTTATAGGAACATCCATGAGGCCAACATCAAAAATTTGCAAGTTCAAAAGGATTTCCAAACTAAGTGGAGGAAATGGAGCACTAGGGTAGGAACACTGAAGGAGATGATGTCCAAAATGCAAGAAGACCAATAAGCTCCCACTAATTTCCTTGAAATACTATAGGTCATTGATTTGGTTAATGAAATAACAACTTTCCATGGAAAGTTAGGAATGCAACTCCAAAATAAATTAAGAAATTTTAGAGATATGGAAGGTCATGGTATGCCTAAAATATTGGTTGATAAGGGTGAGTTAAAGGAGTTTTCAAAGTGGAAGAATGAGTTGGGAGAGTTTCTCCCATAGGCTAAGATGATGCTAATCATAGTTGATTACTCCATGTTGAATCCCAACATTGACAACATGACTGGAGTTAAAATAAGGATGGATACTTTCATTAAATAGGCCAGGGCATTAATTGATGCAAGATATGATCATCACAGTGAAAAAGTGTAGAACCTATTGGACATGAAATGGAAAATTGAGGATGAATATAATACATGGTTGAAGAAGTTTACAAAGTACGCTTGCGTATGAAAGATGATGATAGAGATGGCGAATAACTCATAGGAGGAAACAATGCATAGCTTGGAACTAGTACATATTAGGATTTTTTCTAAATTATTGAAAAATATTGTTCTCTCCCCAATATGAATATTGATGACACAAATGCTGACATGGACATGTTTTTATTTTATCCTTTTAGTTTCTTTTCTTATTTTAAAGTTTTGCTAACTAGATATGCATGTGGAGAACTTTTTGGCTTATGAAGAAGATAGTTGGTGTTGTTACAATGAATTAAAAATTCCTTTGGAAGGTGGGTATATCTTCTTTAGAAAATGGAAATGAATTTTGTCTTATATGCTTTCCCCCTTTTTCAAAGTTGCAAATATAGCTGCTTGAGAAATTTTGAAATTCAAATGTAAATGCATGTCAAATGTAAAATATAACTTTAATTGTAATTTGGCCTAAAGTTTGTTTCTCTCATGTTTCTATAAATAGGAATTCAAGGCCAATTAAATGGGTCTTTTGATGGTTAAGCATTCAAGCTCTTGTGAAGAGTGATTTTGTATATTCAAGCAAAGAGAAATATAATAGTTTTGAGTCTTAGGTATAGATTCTAGCTTGTAATAGGCATAATCATTTTACAATAGCAATAGCATATGAATAGAAATCATAAATTCTAGAACTTTTTCTCTCCCATGTATTGTGTTGCACAAATTATGAATAAAATGATCAAGGATATTTTATTTGTCTTCAATCTCTTCGGTTGAATGTGTGGTTTCATTTCTTCTTTGGTTCAAAGAACTTATTAAATGCTCCAATGAAATTATAGATATGTGTGATGGAGTATTAGGATTACTAAGTAGTTTATGTTCTGGTTATCTTGAGTTGTTTTATTACAAAGCAATATAACAATAGTCTTTAAATGCTAATTTTATTTGCTAATGTATTACAATTTGTTGCAAATATGAGTCCATCACCCAAGGATAAATAATTGTTCTATTAATTTGGTCATCTTTGGAATCAATTAAGCTGGTCTTACCTGTCAAAGAACATATTCATATTGAAAATTTCTTACACACCATAAATTGTTGCAAAGTTGTATGAGATTTACCTATTCCTGGATTTTAGATAATAATTTGGTAAAGGATTTTCCAAATTCTTCAAGAATTATTTCTATTTGTGGTTGAAAGGAATGCATCTATTTATCACAATTTTCATCATAAAATGGCACAAGAGTATCATCTAAACATTTTTAGGATCACCCTCTTGGGTTTCACAGAGGCTGAAGAGTAGAAGTAAAGGCCTAGCAATCCTTTTCTTGTTTGTTGGCCAATCCTTACATTTGCTAATTGTTTATGGAAAATTCATAGGCATCTGGTGATATTAAGTTTGTTTCTAAAAGAATAACCAATAGTAGGCACACTTTACAAAATTTTAGGTGTCATATAATTCTTCTCGTTCATTGGTGTATATCATTTTCTATTTATGCATTTCAGATTTCATTGTATATATGCGAAAGTTAGTAGTATACCAATATAAATTTTGATCTGTTTAGATGGATAGCACTATTAGGGGGAGTTGGTTTGATTTTTAAAGAATTTTGTTACTATCATCCATATATGAAAGGGGGACAAGGAAAAAGAAGTATTTGTGAATGATGTCAATGGGGTAGAAAAGAATATAAAATGTGTGTGAGCCCTTTTGCATTGATGTCAAAGGGGAAGAGTAGCTAAAGGGGGAATAGTTGAGAAAGTAGTTGATTGGAGAATATTTTGGAGAAGTTTTTTGGGCATGTTTCCATCAATGAAAAATGGGGAGATTGTTGGAAGTTTGAAGAGATTTTCATTGATATGTTTTTTTCCAGCATGAGCATGAGACTATATAGTGTTGTCATTGATGTCAAAATTATGGTTTGAATGGATGTCTATGTTGAGGTACAATTATAGCATAGATATGCAGAGTTTTTGCTCCAGTGCAAAATGGGTGTGTTGAATATTTGACTAAGTCTAGAACACGGTTTTTAGTGTACATAGCATCGGTTTTTTGATCCACATTGGTTCGCCTTGAGGTATTTTTGTCTCTGGTTCTATGTGAATTTTGGTACGTGTTTGAGGACATTAAATCCAAATTTTCACATGTCTTTATGTTTGATGGAACCCCTTTAAAAATTCTTCCGGTTCCATTTTAAAATTTTCAAATATTTGGCTTGGACCCTCATTTTTGGCTTAAGGTTGTGTTCCTCATCACTGGTTTAGGGTTTGTATTTCCAAAACCCCTCAAAATTAACCTATGAGTCTAAAAAACCTTGGAAATTCTATTTTTGCATTTGACCTGATGCTTTCAATCTTCGGTTGTCTAAGTCACCACTTATTCCATTTGAATCATTGTTTTCACTAGTCCCCTAGGTTTAGGTTTGTCTTTTACCTAATTCCCTTTTAACGCTTAATTTTTCCTATGGGTGGGCTTGATTTTCATACTTAATGAATTATCTTAAGTTTTCATTTCTAAGAGTCAAGTTATCATCAGCCTAGTAGTGGCCCCCTTTTAAAATTAACATTTGTGGCATGTGTATATTTTAGTTTTGAGATGATTGTTTGATCATGATAGACGAATCTTGACCATTCCCTATGCGCCTGTTTCATTTTGTTATTCATTAAAATATTCAAATGGGTTGGTGGGTGGTTGCCATGCTTCATGTTAAGCAGTGGGACCAATGCTTCCAAAATGCCAGCAAGCGTAGCTTTGAGAAACATCAATGGTGGGCATCGCAACACATGTTTTCATTGGCACCATTCCCCGCGCGCCCATCCATCTTATCCATTAAGGTGAAGTGATCACACGGGCTAGCGGGTGAGATGGCATTATCACCCCATGGAGGGACCCACTAGAATTTGGAGATGGTAAACACTTCATAAGAAAAGAGATCGATGGTTGATGTCAGATGACGTGGGTCAATCCTGACCACTCTCAACCATCTCATGAGGGGCCCACTTGTATCTCTAGTTTCTTAGCGAGCAAGTGGGTGACAGTTTCCACGTGGAAATATTCTGAAAGCTCTAGTGGACTCTAGTGGAGATGGAATGCTGCAAAAATTTAGGCAAGATGGTACTGTGATAAGAACAATGCCATATTTGAACTTATTCTTTTGGCATGTGTTTAGGATTGCGACTGTCAATTTTGTCAGATGCTGGTATATATGGGAAGGTGAAAATAAATGAATATAGGGTACAGTCCAATACTTTGAGATTGAATCAAGATCACTCCCTAGTGTCCTGCTATGGTGAAATGCAAGTGTATTAATTTCCATAGGTGAGTGGGTAACTATGACATGATAGGATTTACTTAATGCTATGTGGTTAAATGTGTATATAGAGTGGATGTATATCTACTTGGTGCATTTATAATTAGGGAAAGGAATTAATAGCATACAATTAACATTTTTTATGATTAATTACACTGATGATAACTATTCGTTGATTTATCTTAAAGTGTGATCAACAGATGAGATTTAAAAATCAAAGCAGATTGTTGTCAGCTCATGTGTATAATATTTTCTTGAGTATTAATGGTTGGAATGCTTGCATGGCTCAATATAATGATGATTGATGGCCATATTTTTCATTTAGAATTTGCATTCAGAGATTAAAAATTAAATTAAGTTTGAGAGAAAGTTGGTGAGGGTTTTCTGCTAGTTAGGAATCTTCTTGTTCTTATTCTAGTTATTGTGAAAATGAGTAAGTCAGGAAAATCTATTAATCCAGTTTGAAGGTCCAAGAGATTGAATTTTATTGAATCTAAGGACAATACTCATAAAGATGAAATTGAAACATAGGGAGCTCCTTAAACACCAAAGGGTAGAAGGGCACGTAGGAAATTCAAGAAATATGGTGTAATGGCACTGGTCTATTTGTTAGGAAATCTTGCAAGTAAATAAATAGTGATACACATAACTATGGGTTTAAAATGAGAACAAAATTCATTAAAACCTCTCTCAATTGTGAATTATGTGTTTGAAGTATCCCCTGATTCCTAGCAAATCGATAATCATTTACTCAAAGGTCTGCCAAATCTTCAGTGAATTACGTTTATTTGCAATTAATAGGAATAAATTTGTGTATCAATGTGTTCTCAATTAGAAAAACATCACTTGAACACAATGAGGAACACCCTCCTAGGTCCCACAGAGCTTGAAGTGTAGGAGTAAAGACCTTAGAATCCTTTACTCATGTTGGCCACTAGCCTAGAAATTTCCTGAGCATAAGGGCTAGCTACCCTTTAGAGAATTTCAAGGTTCTGCTGGAAAAAAAAACCAACAAAAATGCCGACTCCGATGGGGATAATTTGACAAATATTTGATAGAATATCATCTAACCTTAAGAGTAAAGAATTTGGTGAATCTGAACATCTGGTTTAGATATTGAGAAGTTTTCAGACCTGGAAGTGATTTTGTTGTAGCAATTTCAATGAATTTATTTATGACTTCGTTGTTGGAGAAGACCTAGAACAAAATTCATCTTTTAAGGAGATTCATACTACTTGAAGTTCAATCTCGTGTGAAGAGAGGTGGTTACTATGTCTAAAGAATCTTATGAAGATTTGAAGAAAATCTTAGATCTACAAGTATTTCCAGTCAGGAAGAAAAAATCTATAGTAACTGCAACATACCCAGGTATTTTTCATTTTGGTTAGATCATAAAGGACACATCTGTATATGAAAACAATATATGAAAGTCATGAGAAATTTTGTTTCCCTAGTGAGTGAAACTAAGCACCAAGAAAGGGAATAGTAGTGATTGTTCTGCATACTTTTGTATTACTAGATTGTAACATCTACTATGAAGTGAAGTATGAAATATCTTTGAAGAAAATAATTTAGAGGATCCTAAGCAAGTTGAGATATAAATTTGCATTATAAAAGCTTAAGATTAGGCTGTAAAAGAAGTTTGAAGTACCCTTTATTATTGCAATGTTGATATGAAAAGGCTTATAAGGGAGTAAGAAATTGTATCATCAAATATATGCATCCTTGATGGTTCCTAGTGCAACCATGGTTTGTAATCAGCTCCAGTTAGGTTGTCAAAGAAGTTTTAACTCTAAAAGATATAGAGCCATCAATTTCAGTGGAATTAATGGTTACCCAAATGTTATTCCACCTGAAATCAGAAATAAGCTACCAAAATTTAGTGGTACAAAGAGTGAGTCAACAAGTAAGCATTTGCAAGAATTCAATAATCTAATGGATAATTATGAATTTGAACCTAAGGATGTGATCATGAGACTATTGGTTCAATCTCTAAAGGGAGATTCAAGAGATTGGTTCTTTGATTTACTAGCATGCTCTATCTATTCTTGGAGTGAGTTCAAAGTAGTGTTCATGGAGAAACTTGGTGAAAGAATGAATGCTAGTTCTATGATCAATAATTTTATGACCATTGAGAAAGAAGAGGATGAGCTAGTTCCAACATTTAACCGAAGAGTTGCTAAAACATTAAGGGATATTCCTGAGCTTTTGAGACTAAGTGATGTAGTGTGTTTGGTGGTTTATTTGGGAGCTTTTGATAATGAGATGAGCTATATTGTGAGAGATAAGGATCATAAAACCTTGCATCAAGCCTATGGTATAGCCATGAACATTGAAAAAAACCAGAAATATGGAATGCAAAGGAGTTACTTGTCTACAAGTGTTTTCTACCCTAAGGAACCAAATGTTGATGAAAGGTGTACAAGGAAAAAATTAAAGATGAATGTAAAAGCACTTATACCCCTATTGTTTCAGCTTGCACATCATTCCATAATGCGGATCACATAGAGCCCCAAACAAATTGTAAAGAAACTGCATGCATTTGTGATCTTATGGTCCCTATTCAATCCCTCTCTTGCATAAGGAAACATGAAGGAGAATCATCTTATGATCTCTATTCAAGATTTATGGATACTTTGTCTGCAATTCTTGAGTGTCACAAATGTAAAAAATTAGTATGCATTGATTTATTTTATGAATCTTATGATTCGGGTTTGAGTGCTCTGCCAAAGGAATTGAAGCCTATTAGGTTTGACCAAGTGTGTGAATGCATTTCTTGTTTTGAAAAGATTAGAGATGATCATCAAAAGGCTATTATGTTTTCAATCTATAATGATAATAATGTTGCTATCCCATATGAGTCAAGCAGTGAAGTATCATATGAGGAAGAAGGGAGTAAAGAAAAGGTTGAAAATATACACCTCAGTGAAGCAAATGAAATGTGTGGTTTTAGCTCTTTTGAGGATTTTAGTGCTTTTACTCCTATGGAAGACATAACAATATGCAACCAATTTGAAGACTCTGAATGTATAGTTTTAGTATTGATGAATCCTCTTGTTGTAATGATAATGAGGGCATTGAGTATGATCATTTCTTAGTTGATCATGATTATCCTCATAAAGAAGAGATTGAATCCTTTATTGCAAATGAGAAATATGATGATAATGATGGAAACACATGTTTGGTTGAGGAGGAACAACTCTCTTCCTATGAAGAGTTTTCAAAATATGAGTCAGAGATGTTAACTATTCATGGTGAGAATGAAGTTGAAAACCTATTTATATGCTCTTCTAGTGATTATAATGATAATGGTATGAATAATTTCAGTTCCCAGTTCAATTGGAAGGTATTTTGATGGAGCATGACAACAAGATGAGAATCAAGGAATGTTATTTTCAATATGAATATGTGTCATATGATGATGAAATTTTTTAGTTTAAGCCTAATTATACAATACAAAATGACAAAGATTACATTAGCAATGGTATGCTCAAAAAACTTGTGAAATATGTTAATGGCATTATTTGTAATCAGGAAGATTTCAGTGGTAACCACATATTTCTGCTTGTAAGAGGAGGTTTATACTTGTTGTAGTGGTATGGTGGAGGTAAAGGTGGATTGCAGGAAATCAGTTCTTTCAATATATTGGTCTTTGACAGGGGCAAGAATTATCCCTAAGTTTAGTGTCCTGGTGCCACCAAATAGAATTGAAGCATGGTTAGATTGTAGGGTGCATATTGATAACTTGCACCTTGAGGGAAGGCTTTAGACAAGATGGAGATAGGATCTCTTGGTTTAGGTATTTGTAGCCTATGTAAAAATTGTACATATGTTGGTTGTCCTAGTTTTGTTTTATGTGCTTGGTATGCTTCACCCATGATTCTAGGATCTCACCATGCCTACGAGAGGCATGTGTCCCCAATTGGAGCCACTAATGGAACCCCTCTAAAACTAATTTTGGTTCCATTTTAAATTTTGCAAATATTTGGCTTGGACCCTCGTTTTTGGCTTAAGGTTGTTTTCCTCATCATTGTTTTAGGGTTTGTATTGAAAAAACCCCTCAAAATTGACCTATGAGTCTAAAAACCCTTGGAAATTCTATTTTTGTATTTGACCTAATGCTCCTAGTCTCTAGTTGTCTAAGTTGCCACTTATGCCATTTGAATCATTTTTTTCACCAACCCCCTAGGTTTAGGTTTGTCAATTACTTAATTCCTTTTTCAACGCTTAATTTTTCCTATGGGTGGGCTTGATTTTCATACTTAATGACTTAAGTCTTAAGTTTTCATTCCTATGGGTCAAGTTCTTGTCGGCCTAGTAGTGGCCCCCTTTTAAAATTAACATTTGCGGCATGTACATATTTCAATTTTTAGATGACCATTCGATCATCGCAAACGAATCTCAACCGTTCCCCATGCACCCTTTTCATTTTGTTATTCATTAAAATATTCAAACAGGCTGGCAGGTGATTGCCATGTGTCATGTCAGGAAATGGGACTAGTGCTTCCAAAAGGTCAGCAGGCGTAGCTTTGAGAAAGATCAATTGTGGGAGAACACATGTTTTCATCAAGATCATTCCTTGCGAGCTCATTTGACTTATACATTAAGGTGAAGTGATCACACCGGCTAGCAGGCGAGAAGACATTTTTCACCCCATGGAGGGACCCACTAGGCTTTGGAGATGATGAACACTTCATAAGAAAAGAGATCGATGGTTGATGGTGGATGACGTCGGTCAATCCTAACCGCTCCCCGCCATCCCATGAGGGGCCCACTTGTATCTCTAGTTTCTTAGTGGGAAAGTGGGCAACTACCACGTGGAAATATTCTAAAGGCTTCGGTGGACTCTAGTGGAGATGGAATGCTACTAAATTTAGCTAAGATGGCACTGTGATAAGAACGATGCCATATTTGAACCTATTCTTTTGGAACATGTTCCGGATTGTGTCCGTCAATTTTGTCAGATGCTGGTATATATGGGAAGGTGAAAATAAAGCAAGGTAGGGTATGGGCCAATACTTTGAAACTAAATCAAGATCACTCCTCGTTGTCTTGCTGTGGTGAAATCCAAATGTATTAATTCCCACGGGTGAGCGGGTAACTATGACACGACAGGCTTTACTTAATGCTAAGTATGTGGTTAAATGTGTATATAGAGTGGATGTTTATCTACTTTGGGATTTTCTAATTAGGAAAAGGAATTAATAGAATACAATTAAGCTTTTTCATGATTAATTATACTTATGAAAACTATCCATTGATTTATCTTAAAGTGTGATCAATGATTGAGATTTAAAAGTCAAAGAAGACTGTTGTTAGCTAGCGCACAAAATATTTTCTTGAGTATTAATGGTTGACATAGTTGCATGGCTCGATATAATGAGGATTGATGGACACATTTTTCATTCAGAATTTGCATTCAAAGATTGAAAATTAAATTAAGTATGAGAGCAGGTTAATGGTGAGGGTTTTCTACTAGTTAGGAATCTTCTTGTTCTTGTTCTGGTTATTGTGAAAATGAGTAAGTCAAGCAATTTTGTTAAGCCAATCCAAAGGTCCAGGAGACTGAATTTACTTGAATCCAAGGACAATGCTCCTGAAGATGAAATTGAAACATAGGGAGCTCCTGAAACACCAAAGGGTAGAAGGGAATACAAGAAATTCAAGAAATATGGTGTAAGGAGTAATTACCACCTAAGAAGCCGGATAGTTTCAAAAGAACTGGTCATGTTTAAGGGGAAGGAATTGGTGGAGTATGAAAAGAAGGAAAATAAAAAGTGCAAGTATCGTAAGGCTTATCTAGGGAGACATAATTCTCCCATTGAGGTTCCTGATAGCCCTTTAGATAGTGGAGGCAACGCTGATCCAAAGTATGGCCATTATCTCCTTTCCCTAGTGCCTTCTAAAGATTCTGATGAGGAAGTGGTGACGGTTCCTCTAGTTCTATCACAAACAAGACATTGGCAAGCATACTTTGATGTTGATAACTCAAATTGATGTCTTCACCCCATTTTTTTTTATGACACCATAGCCACCATATTAGGATCATCCTCTTCAACATGTTTATTCTTTTATGTTTTTAGTTTTGATGTGGAAATATTTCAGGCTAGTGTGTTGGAGAAGTGTCAGACTTCCTAACTTTGATGGAAAGTATTCTTTTTCCAGATGGTACATACAAATTTTTTTTCGAGCTATGAATGGAGAATCTTCTTTGGTCAATAAGGACAAGGTGATTCAATGCTACTACAGTAACAAACTATGCCTTTTGAAGGAATGGAAGGTATTCATTCAAAGGATGTGGAGTTTTGTCTTTTACTCTTCCATATTCTGCAATGATTACATGTAACTAACTAGGGAACTGTTGTGCATATTTTTCACACACGCCCTGCCGAAGGGAGGGACCCCCTTTTCACTTTTTACTTTCTCCTGCTGACTTGGTCCCCACTCACTTGCTTCACCTTTTTCCTTGATTTTTTTACTTTGGGGACAATTTGCCTATGGATTTGGGATGTTTTTGTGATGCCTAAGTGAACTGCCAAGGTTTCGTTAAGTTTTGGGAAGTTGCAGAAATTTCATTGCAGGTCGTCATCCCTCCATTGCCATTTTGAAACTTTCTTTGTGGGTTGTCATCCCTTCGTCGCCATTTCAGAACTTTCTTTGTGGGTTGTTATCCCTCTGTCACCATTTGGGAACTTTCCTTGTAGGTCGCTGTAACTCCATTTCCATTTTGGAACTTTCCTTTTGGGTCATCGTCCCTCCATTGCCATTTCAGAACTTTTCTTGTGGGTCGTTGTCCCTCCATTGCCATTTTCAAAAGGGCGAAGGACCCTCCAACTTCCCCCTTCCAAATTTCTGCATTTTCAAAAATGGTGCAAAATTCAAGTTTCATCATCTAGGGACCATCATATGAATGTCTTCACATTCCTAAAGGGGTTTGCATCAAATTTTTCATATGTTTAGACATTGCAAAAAATTGTCATCTATTTAGACATTGCAGAAATTTCCCACATGCTAGAATTGAAAAATCTCAAATTTACTAAGTTTTGTGAAGTTGCAAAAATTTCATTGCGGGTCCCCGTCCCTCTATCGCCATTTTAGAACTTTCTTTGTGGGCCGCCATCCCTTCGTCACCATTTCAAAACTTTCCTTACGGGCCGCTGTCCCTCCATTGCCATTCTGGAACTTTCCTTATGGTCCACCATCCCTCCATTGTCATTTCAGAACTTTCCTTTCGAGCCGCCATCCCTCCGTCACCGTTTCATAACTTTCCTTATGGGCCACCATCCCTCTATTGCTATTTCAGAACTTTCCTTGTAGGCCACCATCCCTCCATTGTTGTTTCAGAACTTTCCTTGTGGGCCACCATCCCTGCGTTGCTGTCTGCGGGAATTCCTTTGCGGGTCATCATCCCTCTATCATTGTCTGTGGGAATTCCTTTGTGAGTCACTGTGTGTAGGTCGCCATGTGCTCAAGGCCATTTTTAAGGGTGGCTAACTGTTAACTTCCCCCCGCATTGCAGACTTTGCACCTGTTGCACCCCTTTCACTGTTAATCAATGATGAAGCCTTCATGATCGTCTCGACTTGTGCAATTGACATATGTTATCAGTGATCCTAGAATTGAGGTTCAAGATGGTAAAACCACCAGATCAAGTGCTTACGGGTTTTCCCCTGCAGAAGGCTGTCCACCATTTGCCATTCATAGTCTGTCTAGAGTCCACCATCTGCCTTCCGTATGTCTTCCATCTGTCATCCATTGTCCACCTTCCGCCTTCCATCTGTCTTTTGTCTGTAATCCATCCGCATGTCATCTATCGTCCTTCCACTGCTTGCAAGTCTGCCCTTGCGGAAGGTTGTCCACTGTACATCATTTGTTGTCTATCCACCATCTTCCTTTCACCTTCTGTCCACCATTCATTTGTTGTCCTTATGCCATTTGCAAGTTTTCCCCTACAGAAGGTTGTACATCATTTTTTGTCCCCCATCTATCCACAATCCACCGTCCACCTATCATTCGTCATCCTTTCGCCACTTGCAGGTCTACCCCTATGGAAGGTTGTCTTCCATCCACCATCCGCCATCCGCCTTCTATCCACCATCTGTCCCCTATCTGTTGTCTTCCTTCCTTTTTCCCTTGGGTAATCCCACACCCTCGAACCCACATTTATGTTTATGGCCCAAATGAGCTCCAAAAATGAATTTTATGATCTTTTGGTAATGTATTAATGTATCCAATGCTCAATTTGTAGGATGTGATTAATATTCACCTAGATTTATATATGAAAGAACTTACTATGTTTCATGTATGTAGGATTTATGGAGCTTGTTACGGGTCTGTCGGCGAGGCCCATTGGGAGAGTTGTCTTTCTTTTCATTAAACGATCGTGATCCATCAAGATTTGTTCTGTAGGATCAAGGGGGTAGCTAATGTATTTCACAATAATACAAATCACCGATGAAGCTCATTTGATTAGTCAAAGGATGCAACAAACACATAATATAGAGGGTAGCCTTTGGCAGTTTCAGCTACAGTAAAGAAGGTTGTCATTACAGGACAAAACCACTACAGTGCTAGGGTCACTAGATGACAAAATAGGGAAAATACAAGAATGAATTTTAAATTGTGAAATATTTGGGGGTAGGTGAAACCCTAACTTGTAATGAATCTGGGCCACACATTGTAAATTAATCTTGTCCATTCATTTAGGCTTTGGAAAACTATAAATATGGGTCTCCCCTTCATTTTTAAATGGTTGGAGAATAGGTGTAAAGGAATTTTGCAAAAATAGAGAGGAGCATTGCATGATTTTATGGATGTTTCTTCTGAGTTTTTTTATTATGTATGCATGGTTCAACTTCCAAGTTATTTTAGGTTGTAGTTTCTTGAATGGTTGTGATAATGGACATTGTTGTTATTGTATTTGATGAGCTTTCAGCCCATACTTTTGGCACTTATTGATGAAAAATTGTTGTGCAAAGTTATCCTGGGAATCTCTATTTAATTGCTACAACTTTTTTCAATTGCATGTTCATGATGTGCATGTGCAATATGAACATCAGTAGACCTTAGAAGATTGCACTAATTTTGTGTAACTATAGGTTCCTCTTGGCCAAGAAAAACTCAGTTTGGGAAATTTTTTCTACTGTAGTAGCCTCCATTGTTACTGTTCATTTGTAGCTTAGGATTTAGGACAGTTCTCTTAACCCTTCCTCTTTTGCTATTTCTTTTAGTCTTTTATTAGAGTAAGATATCAAGCATCACCATAATGCTAAATTTGATGAACATGGTGAGTTTCAGCTTGCTGTTTTGAGTGGGCAGCCACTGTTCATTCACTTCCAACACTCTGAAACTCCATTTGCAGACCCAACTTCCCATGCTTCGTAAACCATAAAGGCCACCATGTGATTACCAGAAAAAGACATCAATCAACTGAATTATTCCAATCATTTTCATGACCTGACACCCGAGAGACCTTGGGGTCGTAATTTGTAACTTGTTTGCAGATTTCTACCTTTCAAGAGAGGTAGCATACTTGTGTGTTGCTTGTGTTGAGAAGGTGCAAAAATACCCATCAATAGGAATGTCTCAAATTCTAGTTCAAATGATCTTCAAACGAAATGAAATTTAGTTGTAATTGAGCTTGATGCTTGTTGTTCCCTTGTTATATAAAAAGGATTTCAGGGCTCATTACAGGGGTTAGAATTTTAGGTCTCAAAATGGGCTAGGTGAGAAGCTAAGTTCAGAAAAGGCATTTTGTAGAAAATATCAATGAATAGAATAGTAAATTGTCTTGGATATAAGTCATGTATGTAAGAATTTTAAATTAGTTTTATAGACGCCACAAATATAAAATAAAATTTCATTTCTCGAGCATGTACTCTCCTATGTAATTGCCTTGCAGATTATAAATGAAAATGATCAATGATATTTTTGTTTGTCTCTAGTTGTTTTAATTGGATGTGTGAATTTGATTTGGATCCAATTCAAAGAGTTGGTTAAAATGCTTAGATAAAGTCACAAATTTGTGAGTGATGAATACATGATTTGTTAAGAAGTAGTGCTCTAGATACAATGAGCTGTCATATTACGAAGTAGTATGAAAATAGTCCATCAATGTCTAAATTAAATGGTTGATATATTACTGGTTGTTGTGTATTTGACTCCATTGTCCCAATTGATAAAGCACTGGTCTATTTGTTAGGAAATATTGCAAGTAAATGAACTAGTGATACACCTAACTATGAATTTAAAATGAGAACAAAATTCATTAAAACATCTCTCAATTGTGATTTATGAGTTTGAAGTATCCATTGATTCCTAGCAAATAGATAATTTCATTTACTCAAAGGTCTTCCAAATCTTCAGTGAATTACATTTATTTGCAATTAATAGGAATCAATTTGTGTATCAATGTGTTCTCAATTAGACAAACATTACTTGAACACAATGAGGAACACCCTCCTAGGTCCCACAAAGCTTGAAGTGTAGGAGTAAAGACCTCAAAATCCTTTACAAGTTGTGTTGGCCACTAGCCTAGAAATTTATTGAGCATAAGGGATGGATACCCTTTAGAGAATTTCAAGGTTCTACTGGAAAAAAACCAACAATGTCCTCCAGTGCAAATGTTATGGTTGATACAATATCAAGTTTTCTAGTAATAGTCTAATTAGGATAGAGTGCATGTTTGGATTGGTCTACATTTCTTCATGGAAGGATATTTGGTTATGCGGATTTATGAGTGTTTATAGGTGTGAAAATGGTGTGTAGTCCAAGTAGCATGTGTTTTGGAGGTCTTCATGTCAATTTGTGGATAATCAGTTGGTGTATTTTAGTGTTGTCTTACCAACAATACCAACCTAATAAGTTTGGGATTGTATGGAGTTAAAATAAGTTTTGATCGGTTATGTGGGCGCTATTATAGGTCCATGCTAACCTATTTGGATATGTTACAAGTTTTTTTATTGTCCTAAAAGTGTTTATAGTTTGATCTTGAGTTTAACAGTTATTTTTTTGCATGATACATCTTATTAGGCCAACCTAATTGATGTAGGCATTTAAAGATGTAATGGGTATAAATACAAGATCATTTTGGTGTTGTAGAGTGAAATTAATGTCGTGGTTTCAAATTTTGAATACGTTTGTGTGAGTGTGATACAAATGTAAAGCAAAGTAGAGTGTAAGAACAGTGTAGCATTAAATGTGTTAATTCAATGTTTTGAGCTTCAGCCGAACTGTATCTTCATCATATTATAGATGCATTTGTAGCAGTTCAGATCCTAGTAGTGTGTCACCCCTTCTATATTTATTTCATTCTATGGACAGTGATTCCATTGGACAATGATTCCACCTAGCAATGAGCCTTTTGTATTATATGTTATGACTAGTTATAATATATTGTGAGCTAATCCTCAACATGGCTTTTCCCTTTTTGTGTTTTCCATGTAAAAATATAGTGTTCATGTGTTATTTTTTTGATGATTGCTTTAATGATTTCTTTCCTTACTGCAATTTGAATATGATGTGTGGTATGAATGTTTAAATTCTTAAGTGGTTTCAAAGAATATTGATTCACCCCCCCTCTTAGTATTTCGAGTGTTCAATAGTTCTACCAATTTTAATTCATGTACTTAGATGTTTTCATTTCATTCAAATTTTAATATTGATGACAAAGGACCACTCTTTGAGAAAAATGTAAAATTGATAATAAAGAAGAGTATTGGCTTATTTATGTGTCTTGGTGTTGGTACCAAGCATAATTAATTAATTTATTTTAATAATATTATGTGAAACTTGGATAAAATAAAGATAGGTATATTTCAATTGGTGCTTAAAATAAATTTTGTGATCACATTTCATAGTTGAGGAGTTTGGGACTATATCTAGGTGGCACTGTATTTATTAGAATTAACCCAGACTGAAAAAAATGTGGCTAAGTCTAGTTGGGTGGCCTAGTTACATGTTTGGGAAACTATGTTTCATGTTTGGGTGACTTGGCCTTTGGTCGGGTGGGGTAGATTCACAAGCTAAAAACTCAAACTTTTTCTTGAGTCTATTTGGGTAGCCTAGTCTTTTGTTTTGATGGCCCCACTCCCATACAAAAATAGAATTTTAACCCTCATAGCGATGGTTATTCAATTGTTTCCTAAGCCTAATATCACTAACTAATAATTTTCATGCCTTGTATTTTTCTTGTTTTGATCATTTTAGTTGTCAGAATCCTCAAAAACTTAGTCAAATATCTCTATTTCAAGACTTGATCCTTCTTTGTTTTCTAGGCCTAGTATAGGAAAATAATGTAAAATAAATATTTTCCTCATGGTCCTAAGGGTCTATTTGTGTTTTTTGCATGTTCTTTTGTTTTTTCATT
Source organism: Sequoia sempervirens (assembly GCA_007258455.2). Taxonomy (NCBI): domain Eukaryota; kingdom Viridiplantae; phylum Streptophyta; class Pinopsida; order Cupressales; family Cupressaceae; genus Sequoia; species Sequoia sempervirens. Next base: position 1,089,040,478 of record VDFB02271358.1, on the reverse strand, counting down.
TAGAACTTGTGGCATTTATTTCGTTGTTATGTTTTCCTTCTTTTAAATTTCCCTGATTGTCAAACCTAGGGTTAGGGAGATTGTGCACTTAGTCTTGTGAAGACTTGGGAAGGTTGTAATAATGTTTGTTTTATCTTATTTTTCTTAAATATTCTTCATAGGTTATGGGGTATTGTGGAGTAGTATTTTTTTTGCTTGTGTGATTTCACATTGCAACGAGATGTCTTGGGAAGCATTTGGTTGTTTAGAAGTCACTCATTATAATTCCAGTTAGTGGATAGTTGTGCCTCTTTTTTAGTAAACCTCATGTGAAGATTTTTCCTTCTCTTAGATACTTTTAGTGTTTTTGGATGTGGATTGGAGGTTGATGATTCTCCCATCATATCTATTAGATATTGTTGCAGTGTTTGTAGAAGTTGATAAATCCAACTTCACAGACCCAGAAGATCACTTGCATGCAAATAACTTGTCATAGAAAGAAGACATTCCAAACAAAAGGAAAAGGTGCTCTGAAAGCTTAAAATGTATTAATCAGAGAGAGAATAAAATACAATGATCAATCCTTATAAAATGAGATTGTGCAACCTTGAAGAAACCCTAATAGGTAGACATTTAATAATTAATATAATTATTAAATGTCACAATATGCAAATTAAAGTGAAATCTTAAGAGAGGAATAAAGGTAACTTAATTAACATAATTAAGTTAAAACCTTTACTCTAACACCCCCCTTAAGATGAGGAAGAGTGCAACTACAAACATGTGCAAGAAAGCAAAAATAACTACAATGCAGAAAGCAAACAAGGGTCCTGACAACTAGGCCTGATCAGGTACCCGAATATAACCAAATCTCTGTAGAGTGGAGAAAGGGAGAAAACCTCATGGGAACAAAACTCCCCCCCAAAAGAGAGAAAATAAAAGAATGAAATGCACTAATGAAAGAAGGATAGGAGGTGGATTACATGATACCCCCCATAGAAATCTTCTATCATATAAGTACATATACAATGGTCTCCATAGGAGAGATATAAAGAGACAAGAAGGCCCTCCCTCAATGAAGAAACTCCTATTGCAATGGTAGATGCCTGATGTAGAATCCAAAAGGAGATCCTAAAGCGGAAAATGGTATTCCTCCCCTTGGGAAGAAATGGATACAAAGGACGATATCAAAGAAACCCTGTGAAGAGTGAAGAACCACTCTGTCTCAAGATGGGTGCCATGATAGGATGCTGAAGAATCTCTCTGTCTGAACTGAAACAAATGATGCCAAATCCAAACTAATGTGGAGAATCCTAAAATGCAACCTCTAAATGCACGGATAATGGTGGGAATACAGTGATAACCTGACTATCAAGGTAGAGGAGATGAATGTCCTCAAAATAATCCTCAAGATCTGTAGTGCGAGAATCAACAAACAAGAATGTGTTTGCAAGATAAGAATCCCATGTTTTAGCAGATAATGAATGACCAAGATGGTCATGATGCTAAAATGAATCCATAGGGGCCAATGTGGGGATACTGATGGCATCAAGAACAATGGATGATACATGTATAATCTTAGTATGAAGAGTAGGAACTATGAGACAAGCCTTTGATCCATCAGAACATGCAAGGGTGTCTAAATACTTAAGCTCCTCTAAAGTATCATGATCAAAGGGTGTATTATCTCTCCAAGTAATTGGTAAGAGATAATCTGAAGCAGGATCCTCTAGAAATGGAGATAGATTTGGGTCTCCATAGATCTCCCAAAGACGTGTCCAAAGTGGGTGGGGACAATCAATGTCCGATATAGCCCACACGGTGTCATCATCAACACTAGAAAATATAAGTCCTACTATGTGATCTCTGATGATATCCCAAGCTAGTTTTCCCTCTAAAGTAGTTGGTTCAAGTATGATATCATACAAACAAAGAAAAATATTAAGCCACCTACAATGTGTAAGTATTCCCTTTGCCCATGACTCATAATTACCATGTCCAAAATTACAACTGAAGGGTGAGTAGAAAAACCCATGATAACTCTTCAAATTAAAAATATAAGAAAAATAACCTCACAACATGTAGATCAAATTAAATAGAGCCTAATGACACAAATATGAAGTTACCAAGTGCCAAACCATCCAAGTAATTAAGCAAACTGTGAAAACAAAAAATTATGAATAAAATATACCTAGAGTAGAATTTGGGAAAATAAGTCTGATCATTGTGTAGAGCACTGAACCAACTTTCTAATTCCTATTCATTTTTGAAAAATAGAGCAAAAATGACTAAGTTATGCCCCCCGGAGTGCAAAAAAAATCATCTAAATTTGACTATGAAAAAAGGAAACCAAACTAAATAATTTTGAAAAATATCCTATACCATCATGATAGGATCGGAGCCAGCTTTCCAATGCCTATTTTCATTCGAAAATCCAAGCTAAAATGCCCAATTTATAGCCGATTTAGTAAAAGTGGGTTAAAAGGGCACTTGCAAAGGTCATTGAGCCCTCAGGGGATAAAATTCTTCGGCCCCTGGTCATGTGGATGACCAGGGGGCTGCGGATTGGTACCTGGGTGAAGCCCTCAGTCATTGATAGGACCAGTGGCTGGGGTGTAGGGGGCCATTGGGGTTGGGCACTAGTGGCGCTTAAGCGGACCGTCGGTGTTTGGTCGATGGTCGGTTGGCGGTGACTGAGCCGGCGGCTACTGGGCAGCTCCACCGCTTAGTGGTTGGTGGGCGGCGGCGTGCTTTTACACTATAGGCACTTAAAAAAAATAAAAAACCTTTTTTTTTTTAAATTTTTTGATTTTGACCTCATAAATCGTGCCCTGAGGCCATACGGCTTTGGGGCCAAAATTTTTTTTCCTCCCTGATCAACTGTGGCCAAATTGGACAAGCTTTATATGAAAATAGGGATTTTTAGGCATAATTAATCCAACAGCGAGGTCCATTTGGGCCCAAAATGAACCCAAAGAATGAAGTAAGCCGGATCCACAAAAAAACAACCCAAAAACCTATGAAAGCCTGATCAAACCCTCATAGCTCCAAATTCTTCAAAACAAGAATAGGTTACAACAAGCCCACACTCTGATACCATTGTAGAAGTTGATAAATCCAACTTCATAGACCCTGAAGATCACTTGCATGCAAATAACCTGTCACAGAAAGAAGACATTCCAAACAAAAGGAAAAGGTCCAAACAAAAGGCAAAGGTGCTCTGAAAGCTAAAAATGTATTAATTAGAGAGAGAATAAAATACAATGAACAATCCTTATACAAGGAGATTGTGCAACCCTAAAGAAACCCTAATAGGTAGACATTTAATAATTAAATGTCACAATATGCAAACTAAAGTGAAATCTTAAGAGAGGAATAAAGGTAATTTAATTAACATAATTAAGTTAAAACCTTTACTCTAACAGTGTTGTCATTGATTTCAACCTATTTCAACTTCTAGTGTGGTGTTGAGTAGGTGTTGTAGATAGGGAGATTATTGGTATTGTAGATGGAGAGATTGTTGTAATCTCCAGTGTGGTGTTGATGAGATATTGTTTTTGATGTTGTTGTTGCAACTGGTTCACTTGGTTTCCAAGTGATTTTAAGAAAATTTGAATAGAGAGTGTATAAGGTGGTAGATTTGTGTTTTGCATTGTGCTCCGCATTTCTTCATGGTTGAAGATGTGCTTCTGCAATTTGGATGAGATGATTAGAGGTGTTCAGAGGTGTTATATCTAGAGTCTCATGTTATAGATCATGTGGTAGTAGAAGATGTGTTTGATAGTATATTGCCTGTGAAGAAGGTTGTCTGGGAGAAATGGAATTGCTCTGTATTTCTCTGTGTTGAGGTTTCTTGTCTTGTGGATTTAGGAATATGCTAATATTACCTATACCTACCTTCCCTTGGAGTTTTGTGTGTTCAAGTGTTCTACAAGGTTGGTTAGCGAGTTTTATGTGTGTGGCAATGTTGTTGGTTGCACAAGATGATTGTGTTCTTAGTTTTAGGTGGTTGCGCATTAGTGTTGTTGAATATGTTGATGGTGTTGGAATATTTTGGGATGTTGTGTGGATGTTGTGTAATGTTTCTTCATGGTCTATAGGACATTTTCAAAATTGGAGAAGAGTGAATTGATTGTTTGGTAGTGTTAATATAGGTTTGGCCTACCTGGCATGTTAGCATTACTTGTAGATGTGCTTCATGGTTTGTGGAAGCATGGTGTAGCATGTTAGAGTAGATTTTGCTCTTGGTTAACCCTTGGTGTGGTTTTCCTTCACTTCTTTCCACCACAAAAGTGTTTGGTACTGACCTATTTTTTGGTTGCACATTTGAGGTGCATACGTTTCATTGAGGTTGAACTAAACAAGGTTGTTTGAGGTCGCGATTGATATATATAAGCAAGATTGATTATTAGAGATGTTAGTTTTGTGTTTTTTGGTTCAAAAAGATGTAAGTGTGATCAAGTATTGTGATCTAAGTGTGAGATTAAATGCCTAAGGCTACCAAAAGTAGTGAGAAGAAGGTGTCTACATTTTTAGTGTACTTGAAGTTGTTGGAGGTAGTGAGCTAAAGGTTGCAAATGGTGTAGAGTTGTTGTGGTGGATCTTCTCATTGCTTTGAGGTAGTGAACCTCCTTGTAATATTCTTCTTCTATTCTCTTCTATTCTGGATAGTGATTCCTTTAGTTAGTGAGCCCTTGGTAGTGATCCATTCTTCTCTTTTGGGAAATGAGGCCTTCCAGAAGTGAGCCTATTGTATTCGGTGTTTTTATTCACGTAAATTTGGTCTTTTATGGTGTATGGTTGTGAATGTGTTTATGCCTTGTTTCAATTCATGCTAATTCTTAATAAGGGTTTGAAGATTAATGAGGGTTTGAATGTTTTAATGTACAACTGACTCACCCCCGCTTTCAGTTTCCTTGTGTGTCTAACAATATCTTGGTGTGGGATTACAAGAGAACACTATCATTCTTTAGTAACTAATTGTTTTGTAGTTGTTGTACTTTCTCTCTCTCTCTTTCTCTCATTTTTTTTTCATGATGGATTTATCCCATCAGTGGTTATTCTTCCATTTTTTCCACCTTGCATATGCAATGGTGATGTTATCTTTTTATCCTTGTCATTGTTTTGTTGTGTTCATGTGACACCTGTGTGCACATTCGTGTGCAAGTGCAGCATGCCATTGTTGCATTATTGGCATTTTTGTCTTTGTTTCAAAAAAGGTTGTTCCATTAGGTTTTATTATGATAATTTTGGCTTGGGGTATTACACAAAATGAAGAGTCAAGTGAGTCAATAGAAAATTATAAAATGGAAAAATTACCTAAGCTAGATTCAAAGGGAAGACCCACTTAGATCCTAAGTTATTTTTTTAAATACTCATGATGAAGCATAGGATTAGGAAAATCACAAAATACCTTATTAATTTTAAATATTTACTAGTCAAAGTTACCCCATGGGAAGATATATATTTTAAGTAAAAGCATCCATAATTGATTAGCATTAAGGGTAATGATTTTTTTTAAAGAGGGGGCATGCTACAACCATAATATTTTAATGTATATTAGGTTATGAGTAATTAGATTGGTTAAGTTGTATAATCACTATTATAATCATATATAGGTAGTTAGGTTATCCTAAGAGTTATAGTTAATTATTTAAGTCATTCTAGGTGATAGCCTAGGCATAATTACATATATATAGAAGCTAGTTACTTTACTAATATCATATTGAGTATTATTTCTTATTGAGGACTATTGGAGGTATCCCCCTTGATGTGAGTTAGGATATTTACTCATTGAAGTGGAATTTTATTGTCAAGTATTTTTAGCATATTTCCTATTATATTATTTAATTATAAATTATCATTTCATTACATAGGTGAACTTAGGTCATCCTTGACTTGTTATAGAATTTAAGGAACCTATCTTTTAAAACTTAAAAGAAGATTAGGTAGGTAATTTGTGAGGATTTATAAAGTTTTCATGGGAGATACATGTTAGAAGATAAAGTAGAATATAAAAAAGAAATAATAGAAGTAATAAAGAGAGGTATAATGCATGTATGGAGAGGAAGATATGATGTGCATAAATAAGGTATTCGATAAGGACAGGTGTGGGTGGCGTAGAGGATTGCGGATCAGGTAGAATGGTGTATAAATAATACAAAATTATGGAAAGGAACAGAATCTCGAAGTCGTCGAATGGTTCCGTAAGTGGTCATCAAAAGTATCACGTATTCGTAAAATTAAGTCTAGAAGAAGATAGAGGAGATTAGGAATTAGAGGTGTTAATTACCAATAATTTGGAGTTTTCATTTTATGTTGTCAGGTTTTAAACAACAAGAGCATGTGGGAGTAGAGCTAGGAAGGATTGCCAGCAGAATAGAAGAATAAGAGAACAAAAAGAGAGGAGGTTTTTCATCCCTAGTTGAGAAAAGATAAAATAAGGATTCCTATAGAGGAAGACATGATATTTGGGAAATAAAGAGGATATTTACAAGTCCCAAATGGTGCCACTCATTGAAAATAATGGGAAATCAATATTGTAAATAAAACAAGGTTCCAAATCTCTATTTCTATATTTTCTTGATGCTCTACCCTGGCAATTTTTTATATCCTAGCAATGTAATGAAGAAAATAAATATTAAGTTTAATTTTATTCAATGTGCATGTATGAAGTGTCTTTCATTTATGGTTGATTCAATATTCCCTCGTGATGTTGAGTTTTATTTTATTTAAGTGACAATTTCCATTATTTTAACATGTTGCAGAAGTGTGTATGTACACCTAATGTATGTGGGCCTAAATGAGTAGGTGATCTAGTGAAAAAAAAAAACCTTAAAATAATGTCTAGATTTTTAGATAGTAGATCAACTTATAGTGTTTAAGTACTTATAATGTCTTTGTGTTGAAATTTTGGTGTACCATTGATGCTATAATTGGTTTATGGTTCCAAGGACCATAAACATGGTACTATGCCATATGAACCTCCCTAGGTTCAATATATAATTATATGGACTTAGAATGGGCACAAAATTTTAATAGATATGTGCATAATACTAATTAGTCAGATTTTATAAAGAGAATATCCCATAGCTAAAAAGAAAGAATAAAAATACTTTTTTAATACATGTGAACATGTTCTTTGTACCCTCAAGACACTTCAATTACATTTTCAAAATATTAAGAGTAAAATATAAGATTGTTCTAAATAATTATTAAATACAATAGTTTGTGAATAATTAGGAGAAAAAATCTATGATAAGAAAAATAAAACTTTAAAAAGATAAATAATAAATAATTTTTATGTGATGTCAGATTTCTTGGCCCTTAAGATGTTTTATCATCACTAGTGAGAAAAAAAGACATCTAGTTTAATCAAACAAAATCCACTTACTTTTGATATTTTTTGTTATCTATTTCTACTTAGAATTGTGGATCTTAGATTTGAGATGTATAAGGGTTAAAGAGATCCTATGAAACATTTAATAGATTTAAATGTTACAAATGTTGATTTTTTTAATTTATTTTTTTGTCAGTAATAGAATTTTGTATTGCATGAAAATAAAGTTTACATCATTTGCCTCATTGTTTTCATCAACCATCCAAAAAACTCCTTCATCTATGAATTTTTTTTCAAAAAAGCATCTTAACATGCTTCATAATAGAAAAAGAAACCCTACCCAACTAAAACCAGTTCCACGACTATCTGTAGCTACCTTACATGCTTCAACAAGATTTTCAATTAGTATTTTACCCTTCCTATTATTAACACTATACAACCTTAACAGGGTTCAACCCCTAGCAAGCCAAAAAAATAGTACTAGTCTTGTGTTAATTTTGCAAAAAGCCTAAAAATGCTACAAATTCAACTAGTGCTACTCATTTCATAACCAAATTTCCTTATTGCTTTCATCTTCAGCTTCCTCACATTATGTCCTTTTGCTTCCATGCACTCTACCTCCACTTTCGCCTATGCTTCCATATGCTCTTCTCAACTTTAGCCTGTGCTATAATGTCCTCCACCTTCATTAGCTCTATAAAGAGCTTCAATGCTTTCTATTCTAGCCTTGCTTCTTCCCTGCATCAATTTTTAATTTCATCCTCCAACAAATGCATGAAATGGATGCATCCTTCTGCCCCTTCCAATTCCACATTTTCAAAGCCTCCCTGAATGTCCAAACCTTCACTTGGAACTACCCATTCGAGTATAGATTCTAATCCTTCCAAGAAATCTCTATGCACAATCATCTTCATCACTTCTCTCACTATTCTTGGTGATTCTCCCAAGTCCAAACCCCATGCTATAATCAAGGAGTATACATCCATGTTAGTCCTATACCTATGCCTTAGGTTTCCAAAGGATTGCCCCAAAATCATCCACACACTTTGCACCAACCTCCCATCAGTGAATAAAAAAATCCCCATTAATCTTTGGTCAAAAGCATCACCATAAAATGGGTTTAATTTCCTCAAACGAAGAGTGAAGTTGGCCTCCATTTGAAAATTGTTGCAGCTACATCACCCCCACTCCCACTCTTTCTGTGTGCCTTCTTCTCCACGCCAAAATCTATTATTATCTTCACTAATCAAGGGTCGAGAGGTAGTAAATTTCTTAACTCCGCACATACCAATCTTAATTACCCCTCGTACTAAGGATGCCACCGTTGCCTTCCTCATCAATCCTCTAGTCATGTCCACTTGCTTCAATCTGCTCGTGATCTTCACTTCATAAATGCATTGTCCTTGCCACCTTTCCTATCTTATTCTATTAAAATCACATTTCTTAAATCTTCAATTCGTAATTCACCAACCTCTCTAAAAGTAATAGCCCAATTTGACAAAATGTCGGCCTCTAAATTACCTACTCTCCTTATGTGACTAACAACAAAATCATCACATGTTTAATTCTTCTCTAATTTTTGCAATTGTATTCTGAATGTGTCATGCACCTATTTCCCCTTTCATTATTGTTTGCACAATGATGAGTGAATCACCTTCTAAATGTATTCTTGATGCTCCTAGTTTCTTACCAAGTTTAATCGCCAACAATATTGTTGAGGCTTCAACTATGTTATTTGTGCCTTCCATCAACTTCTTCACTCCCAAAGCTACTACATTCCCCTCCTAGTCTCGAATGATGAATCTCACACTTGATGGTCCAGGATTCCTTTTGATGCTCCATCAGAGTTAACTTTCCACCAGCCTTCCCTTGGCTTTTCCCATGCAACCACCATTGATAGCTTTTTGGTTGGTTTAGCCCAACTTGGCCCCTTAACGGGAAAATGTTAAATTTTATAGTGATAATAATTTATTGGTTAATCTCTTTGCATACACTTTTAAATATTATGTAGTTATATTTACTTCCTAAAGGGTGTAAATATTACTTTGTAAAAAAATTAGCCTATTCTTTCATGGGAGAATTTAGTGTGGATATTATTTTGAAGCTTATCTTTTAATATTTGTTCAATTGTGAAAAATAATCCAATACACACATATATGAATATGCTATTATATCATAATCTTTGTGTGATAAGATGCATTATCAAATTCCCAATGATAAGCTTCAATAAATATTTATTAAGGGATTGTTGACTACTATTTAAAAAAATTATTACTTCAATAGCTATATATTTAATGTATTTATATACAAACATGAGGATTGTTAAGTTAAATTTAATTGAAATTTTATGAAGGACATCTTGACCAAATTCTATAAGGATTGACATCACTAACAAAATTTATAATATCTAAAGAAAGAATATGTGTAGTTAAACCTATATCTTGCTAACCATTTTACTTAAATGAGAATTGTAATAAAAGGTATGCTCTACAATAGTTAAATACTTAATGTAACCATCCTAATTGTCAATCAACTCTATTATACAATTGAATCTAGGACTATTTTTTGTTGGAAATTAGAAGGATGAGATGGCCTTGGCATACAAAAAAATAAATCCTATAAGACAATAAGGAACAATATAAAATTTAGATTTGATTTTAAAATAAAAAATAAAAATAGTCATATTTAAAGATCTAAAATTAGAAAATAAAATCCTCAATAAGAGTAGGAATGCAATACCAAATGAGTTAACCAAAATGAAGGGAAATAAAAAGATTATTTTTTATTATCTAAAGCAAATAAAAATATTAATGCAATAATGATCATAATGTATCCTAAATAATGTAATTGAGTTTTGAAATAATACACTTATTTAATTGGAAAAGAAGAATTATGGTACTTAGCTTTGAATGTTATAAGATGATAGTGAACTATAATGCATACTTGTTGATCCTTATTAAAAGGATCAAGAGAAAAGAGAATATTTTAAGCTTCAATTTATAATGATCATAATGTATCCTAAATAATGTAATTGATTTTTGAAATAATATAGAGATAAATTACTTAATTGGTAAAGGATTATAGTACTTAGCTTTGAATGTTATAAGATAATGATCAACTATAATGCATACTTGGTGATCCAAATGAAATCTATACTATCAATAGCTATTAAAAGGATCAAGAGAATATTTTGAGCTTTGATTTTATCTCTCTCACCCATTAATAGCTAGTTAGTGGTTATATTAGGGAAAATAGTTGTTCCTTAATATTAGATTCTATACTTGAATATTGTGGCTAACCCACCCTAAGTTACTTTGTTTCTATATGTTCTTAAACAAAGATAGTTTAGAGAAAAAAAAGCTAACTAGTGCTCCTACTCATAAAGGAACTAGAATTAGCTAGAAGAGATCACTTAGGAGTAAGGAACAAAATGCAGAGCTATAAGTAAGAGATCTTGTATGGTTTTGAAGCTAATGATCAATAATGTGGGATATAAATAATTTGCTATGGTGTCCTTGGAAGAATATGAAGCTCTTATAGAGTGAGGAATGACATGTGCATAATTCTCATTCAATGTTAGACTTGATATAATCTATGCACTTATAGCTTCGATCCCTAATCTACAATTTTGAACCTACATATTGACCTTGACCTTTACACTTTGATTCATTAGAAATATGTTTGTCTATACTATTTGAAAATGGTTTCGCTTATAAGAATTGTTATAGCTTGTTGTGAGGAGAGGAAGGTAACTAATTTAACACCATTTTCCTTAGTTTATTGATTTAATGAGTTTTAACAAATGTAAAGACACACCAAATAGAAATGCAAATTCTCATCCCTAACCTTATTATCGAAGTGTTGATACAATGCTCTTTAAGTGATAATGGGATTATATGATAAGAGATAATGGATATCTAAAATGAACTAGGACTTCAATATTTATACACCACGCTAGCACCATATTTTAAATATTTTTGTGCTTGAGTTGTTAGTCAACTGCTAATTGAAAGTAAATTATCTTTGGACCATGATTAAATTTAATGTTAGTAATTTAGAATTTAATCATATATATGGTGTACTCCTCAATTGGTCTAATGGTGTAGAACTTGTACTCTTGAAAGAGAGGTCACAAGTTCAAATATTGAGGGGGTAGGGTATGTGTGCCTCGTTTATAGCATAGTTAGGTGCCTCTTGCATGGAGTATATGGTAGTCCCATATAACTATAAGTCATTTGTAGACCAAAAAATAGATTTCTTGGTATTGTGGACTATAAAAGGATCCATTTCCATTTCCATTTCTAGACTAGGCATGTTTCACAATGGTCTTGAGCTAAGTATTTAAAAAGAAATTTTGATATGAGGGTTAGGTTGAACAAGTAGAGAAAAATTGTTCAAATTTAGATAGTGTATATGATGGATGCCAACTCTTGTATATAGATACACCACTTGGATACTAGTTCATAGTATTAGGATAAATATATAAAAGTAAGTCTAAAACATATGTGAAAATATTCGTAGGATGTACTTTTCACCGATACAAGAAATATATTAATCTTAATCTTTAAATTAAAAAAATTATCAAAAAAAATAAATGTGATATTCTATTTCTCACCGTTAAATCTATATGACTATAACATAAAATAATAAATAAAACCACTCTTTAAAATTTCAATTTTATGTGATGAATGACTATCTAGAAAATAATTATAAGCAACATTCAAAGCTTATTTTTAAATGGACCCAAAACATGACTATAACATTAAATTTAGATAACTATAACATAAAATAGTAAATAAACCACTCTTTAAAATTTCAATTTTATGTGATGAATCAGTGTCTAAAGATAAGTATAAGCAGCATTCAAACTTATTCTTAAATGAATCCAAAACATGTAAAAATGTCCTAAAATTTGTAATCTACAAACATAAATTTTGAGCTAAGAAGAAGCTTCTTATACCTTATACCTTTTGGATTTGATGAGGTTGTAAAGGACTCTACCTAACATTTTTGATGTGGGTCGTAAAGCATAGAGCCATTTTCAATGTGGGGCCTCCAGCCATAGGGCCATTTTCAATGTGGGGCTTGAAGCCATAACCATAGGAGTAGCAAGCAGCAGCATTAGTGGCCACATTCTTTGCCGCTTCCGTAGAAGTAGCTGAATGAATTTGTGATCCCCAAAAAATACTTCTCCGCATCTTGTGGGAGTGGAGTGGAGTAGATCCCAACTTCCAACCATGTGACCACCGGTTACAACAACTTCACTGCAATCGAGAGCAAGATTAATTTCCAGTTCTATGGATTCCATATTCCAAGAATATATGACGATCTTATCACTTGGTGCTGTGAGAAACCTGAGTTAGTTATGTAGGTTTGTATGGTTTGCAGGATAGATTTTAGAACCCGTGGGTACTTAACTGTGGAGATAATTTAATGATTTTACTTTGAATGGTGGGCGAGTCAAACACAGAATCTACAGTACCTGAGATAATCTCTCGGACAATACGATGCGAGAGAAACAACACCAGCGGTAAAAGAAGATCAGATGAAGATAATATGCAGGAACTCTGAGATTCAGCCCTTTATCGAATCCTGGGACTCTCATCATGCTCTCCACACCACAACAGAGTTATGAAGCTTTTAAGATGATTAATAATCTTAATGTTCAGGGCTCACTGTTTAAGAATACTTCAAGATCTCGAGGATAATATATACAAATCTGTTAATAGTGTAAATGGTTACGAAGAAGAATTGAATGGATTATGGCAGCAATGATGGTGATGACACAGCGGGCTCTAGATCTCGATATCATCATCGTAATAAGTTGGGAGTCGGACCAGTCAATGCGAAAAGTAAGAGAATCGCCTTCTCACGTGATATACTCAATGTGTATATGTTTTTAGGGTTTAACGCATGACGAGGGTTGATAGGGAGTGTACACATGCATGCAGACTTTGCCTGCCTGCCCGGATCTCATTTCGCATCGCAACTGTACGGCCGTCGAAATATCTGGAGCGCTTTTCCAACATTGACCGGGGCCTTCAAACGGACAAAACTGGCAGCGGAGTTTTCGACAGGGAATTTTGCAGCGCAAAATTTGTCGTTAAACCTAGTATTTCGGGTTTAGTTTTAATAGGGTTTTAAGAGGATTTTAGAATTGGAGAGTGGTTAAGGCTCGAGCTTTATAGGGTGGGTTAGTTATAGTATTTAGGGTTTAAATCAGGTTTTAAGATTTATTGTACAATATGAATTATGTTTTATTTATTTATTGGAGGAATAGTATTTAGATTACAATTGGCTTAAAAGTAAATAGGGAAGAGGGGTCCATAGTGGAGCAGGGTCTCATAGTGGGACAAAAGTAGTCTTCTGTGGGTCTCATAGTGGAGCACCTTAATATTCAATTGTAAAACAATTTTTATCTATAAAGTACACAAAAAAACAAATCATATGATGGCACATCAGTGCACCAATAAAACATGACTTAGTGCACAAATATCGGTCCCACTTTTTTTTTTGGCCTTTTTGGACACCTCAACAAAAAGACCCTGCAACTTTAGTAAGAAGTAGGTGAGTTACCAAGTAAACTAACGTACAAAATTGAGAGTGATTTGAAATTTTCATTTATGATTTTGAAAAATGTGAAGTTAGGATGCTCCACTATGAGCCCCTCTCCCCTAGTAATTATAGTATTTTTTTTTATTAAAAGAGAAGGGAAAGGATTCTAGTTTTAGAGTTTTAAGGTAGCATAAAACAGAACAAAAAACAAGGCATGCAGACCCAACAAAATAGTAAAGCTAAGAAGACAAGACCAAGTACGAACAAAAACCACAAATACTCAACTAGCTAATCAAACTGTAGTCATCCTCATTATCTTTATGCTCATCAATATTCTTATCATTCACCTTCTCCTTATCATCTTCTTTTGCCATTTTCTTATTTTTTTTGGTTGACCAGAGATAGTACCAAGATTTTTTTTTTCTTTTAAATAATTAAGTTATATGATTTTCCATATTCTTTTATTGATTGATTTTTATTTTAGAAGTATAATTTTTTATTATAAATATTTTTATGAGTATCATTTATTAAATTATAAAAAATGTTTGAAGTATAAAGTTAAAAATTTACACTAAAAAGTGGTTAGTTATGTCAGATTTATTATAATGTATTTATCATATATATATATATATATAATAGCTAAACATTTGGGGTTTAAGGTTCGGATTTAAGAATTGAAGAGTGGTTAAGGTTTGAGAATTATAGGGTAGTTTAATTATGGTATTTATGGTTTAAATGAAGGTTTAAGATTTATTGTAGGAATAGTATTTAGATTGCAATTGACTTAAAAGTAAATAGTAGTTATAGTGTTTGTTTTTTATTAATAGAAAAATTGATTTTGAAGGGATCTTGAAACCCTATACAACGAGAATAGACGACATAAGAAAGGCACAAGAAAAGTAGGAAGCCACTAACCAAAAAATGTTGTTAAAGAATCAACAAAGCCAAACCAACAACAAACCTTTAGCAAACAATCATAAAAAAAGAAGCTAAAAATAGAAACTACTATAAATTCTTTAAAATCATAGCTACTTCTAAATTACTAGAGATGACATTCTCATGCATCTCCACCCATCGTCTAGGGGATCTGTTTCAATTTGTTTATTAAGGTGAACGGACCGAATCTAAATCAAGTGTCAAGGCTATGTAATGATCAATTTGAGTGTATTCAAATCATGTAATTGGTCCTTAGGTGGTCGCATAAGTAGTTTTTCAAAATATTGTTAAAAGGTGGGAAAGGTTGTCATGATGTAAAAATGCAAAAAAAAGAGCACAATATTAGGAATGCAAAGGGTTATGAGGTAGTTTACACCGATGGGGAAGTTGAGAAGATAGTTACTAAGAGGGGACATCTATAAAAAGCCTTGTAAGGCGAGGAAAAGCAGATTTCTTGTATTCTTGTAACCAAAAACTTGAAATAAAACCCTTGTTTCTGAGTTTGCAACATTCTTTCCTTTATTTATAACTTTGTATTGATATTTTAGCAACAATAAAGACCAAGTCTTATGTGATACCTGTTGGAAAGGAGTTAGTTTCCTTTTAAAGCAGTTAGGAGGTAGATTTTTAAGAAACAAAGGAAAAAGAGACAATTCCATGTGTCTCAAACTATGTTCTTTCATAGTAGTTTTGAGAGTCCATTAAAGAACCAATGGCCATTCCACCAATGTAGGGTTCATGAGTCAGCAGAATGGATTGCTTTTAATGTCTTTTCAATCTTGTGTAGTGTGTGGTTGCAAGGGTAATAGGAATATGAAGTTGTGTTGTTGATTCAAGACAAAATTTGAGGTTACAAACAACGTTTTGAAGAAATAATGCATGCATGGACTTGTAAATTATTTCTAAAGCTTTTGTAGACACATTGAAGCATGTTTCAACTATTGGCCAGAGTGCTTGAGGTTTGTAAGGGTGATATTCATGAAACCCTCAGTATTTTTCGTGTTTCACCCTATAAACAAGGGTTTGATAGAACAGTGTGTTTTCAAGTTTATCCACCCTTAAAAATGAATGAATCTTGAGTTTTATGCCATTTCCAAAGACTCTTTAAGGTTGGTCAGTGATTTGGAGTGGTTTTGAAGGGGTCTCCTTTGCAAATAAGGCCTAATTTACTAGCCTTTTCTAGCATACAATGTAAGAAACTGATATTTTCTTTAAGGAAAGTTATTGAAAGATTTTGCTACATTGAAGAGGATAGTAAAGTGGTTTTGAATATATTTTTGGATCTTGGTATTTGCATTTGGGTTGAGGGATTTACTCGCTTTAGGGTATGGAGTCCTATTTGACAAATAGTGCTTTGAATTCACAATAGGTGGAACCTTGAGGTAACAATGATAATTGTGTTTAGATTTGTGATAAACTTGTTTGCACATTGGTATTGGAGTTGTATGTATGCTTGGATAATGTTGTGAAGGCAGGTTTGAAGGTTTTGAGGAATTGGGCAATGAGAACCTTATGAACTTAAGTGGTGATTTGATTGCAAGAAAACCATGAATTGGATAAATCAGTGATAATTGAGTATGTTCTTATTTGTTCCAGTTGAATTGATGAGAATTACAATGATGTAAGGTTTGATGTTAGTTTGAAAGAAATAATTTATGAATGATTGGTTGTCTTGTGCCTTGGGAATCAAATTGTCAAGAGTGGTAAGTTGGGTGAATGGTAATGTGGAATGTTTTCAGAGATTGTATTTGAGTCTAATGAAGTTTGGAATAATGACATTAGAGATGTATAGAGGTATAGTAAATGGTTTTGGTGATGAATAAGAAGCCTTGAATCTAATAAAGAGATGTACTAATGATGTGGTTTGCTGAGTTTGAGAACTTGATGAATTTTGTAAAGATGGTGAATGAGTTCTAATTTTGATGTAAAGTTATGTGAATCAAAGAGGTTTGTTTAATTTGATATTCTCCTGATTCAATTGGGGTTTGATTTACCCTGATGAATGAGTGTTTGTTATGATTATCTACATCACCATCACATCTTTCAACTCTCGAGTGGGAATGACAATACCCCTCTTGGTCTTACTTCTAGTTCTGATGCTAAGGCTCACATCCATTCTCTTCTCCATCAAAACTTTCTAATAATATTATTTAACCTCCTACACTTCCCCCCAGCTACAAGCAGTTCACCAAACCAATTATGATCTTTCTCATTCAGAACAGTCAGCCCCCGTGTACTAGTATGGAGAAACTTGCTACTGACCTACACAACAATACTCAAATCCTCATAAATTTTAGTGACTTTTTCCTCAAAGGAAACCAGTCTAGACTCATGCTCCCTACCCAATTTAGCAGCATCCTCTTCCACCTTATTGAGCACAACATTCATTTATTTAACCCTATTATACACTACCATTTCCTTTTTGCTAGTATTGACCATTTCAACATTGAACTTAGCCAATGAATTCATCTTAATGTTAATTTCCTTAACCTCTAAAAGAATCCATTTATATAGATTATAGAGGCTTCTCATTTCCTTAGCCAATCTAAAAACATCATCCAAATCAAGCTTCTCCCAATTGAAAGGCTCCTCATTAAGACAAGTTGGCACCTCAAGCTAATCCTTAGACAACTTAGCTTTGCTTGACAAATAAAGACTAGTGCCCGGAGAACCATCCAATCAACCACCTCAATCTCAACCCTTTTATTTTGAATAATAGTTTTTTTCAAGAACTCTAGCTGACCCTTCTCACCTTAAACACTACCCTGCTCTTTAACCATGCCAACAAAAGTAGCCACCCCTGAAAGATTGGGAAGAGAAGTATTCCCATCAACCCCTTCATCACCATCCCTTTCTAGGCTTCTATATTTCACTTGCTCTTTAGGACCCTTACTCCCTTTCTTCCCCTTAGTTTATTTCTTAGCATTTAAGAAAAAGGAGAATCCTCAATAGCCATATTAGTGTGACCCCCCAGACGAAGATTGAGGGGCCTTAGTCTTAGTTTTTTTCTTAGTTTGCTTACCAAAAGCTTCCATAGAGGTTGAAAGATCCTAAGAAAACCCCACCTCATCATCCCTTTTCTCCTCATTAGCAGAAACTCTCATGTCATAACCAGGTTGGGCACCCTTTAGCTTGCGACCTCTAGGAACCTTAGGAACTTCTAGAAAAAAAATTGTTTTAATATGTTTTATAATCATGTAAGCATAAGACCTACATGCAAAAAGGGCTTAGAGGGGTTCTCTCTATTCTCCAGGATCCAATTTTCCATTGAAAGAAAAAAATAATAAGGAAAAGAAACCAATTTATTATTCCTGAAATGGTTTAACAACATAAAATAGAAACCATAGATGGCCAAAAAATTTCCATCTAAGGTGACATACCTCATGATAGCCATAGAAACATCCCTCCAGATAGGCTTAATGGAGAGGTGAGCATACCGACTGCATGCCAAATACCTTATCTTTTCCCTTTCACTTCGCTTTAAAAGATTGGCTAGAGAAAACTTTGAAGCCAAATAATCTCTATAAAATTTTATCTCCTTAGATGGTAAGCCCGTAACTTCAACAATAAAGTCCTCTGTAATGTTAACCTCCACACCAAAGACATACAACACCCTATTATTCCAACCATTGAAAAATTCTTGAGAGACTTGAGAATCAAAATCATGAAGCTTCAAAATATAAGGACACACTTCCCCCCTCTCCAAGATCTCCCACACCAAACCATTATCTTTGACCTCGTTGCAAGAAATAGGTTCTTGTCTACAACAATTTCCCCCCATGATAGGTAGAGAACTACTCACTACAACTTCCACCCAAAATTGAGAAACAGGAAAATGGAGAAGAAAGATCCAAAAAATAGAGAAAAACACCCATAATTTGTGCTAAACTAACAATGCAAGAACTACTAGATAACAAGTCTGCACCCTTCGACACTTTTTCAAATGAATTATAATAATTAAATAACCAAATGTAGGACTTCCCATGTCTAAACCAA
>VDFB02271358.1:1088845973-1089021573 GCA_007258455.2 Sequoia sempervirens | reverse complement strand
ATGACCGGTGTCGATAAATGTACTCGTGGTACAAATGATTGCCCTTGCATCAAAAGTGTCATTTGTACACCAAAAAAATTGATTGTTAAAATGTATTGCAAACTTTTCTTTGATATATACAACCATAAAAATATTATAAAATGAGTTCGTACATCTAGATGCATATTTATACCTGTGTTGTAGTGTCCTTAGGGTGATGTTCTGCTACGAGGAACTCTACAAATGAACTGATGCGACCAGATGAACCACCAGAATCTCCCCGTCCACCTGAACTAGGTGTAGCCTGATCAGGTCCATAACACACTTGATGACAACTAGTACATATATGGGGGATGGGTCTCGACACTCCCGGAGCAGTACTCGGACCAGCTCCATAAAAAAATCCTCCATCATCATCATCGTCTCTATGCTCCCCACTCGCTATCGCAGAAGCATGCTGATCAAGGTCTCCTGCGAGTGTACTAAGGGAACCTAATGTTGATACCAGAGCTTGATGATGTACAGGTGCAGGAATGGAGGACCGCATCAACAAGGGTTGTGCATGCACGGGTGTCGGGATCAACCCTTGCCCCTAATCATAGGCATGCCGCCACCAACACCTCAAATGATCTAAAATCAAAATAATTCTCAGTTTTGCCCCAAAACAAACTCTCTACATACAATTTTCTCAAAAAATACAATGGGCACCCCACTAGCATGTGGGGACTATCAAAACCATATACCATCGAATCCCAAAAATGTGCAATCATCTGCGGACATGCACGCACCACCATGGATATTCTAGATTTGTTGGGTGGAATGGGTTGTCGGGTAACGGGGTCAAGAAAGTAGGGGGCTAGATGGGCTTTTGTTATTTTAAGGTCTAATATTTGTTTATAAGAGAGACCATCAGAATAAAATTGTCTCATTTGTTCTCTCTCTCGTCTATGCCTATCAAGATCATAATCAATCATCCTAATGGAATCAACAACGTTTTGCATTACAGATGCAAAACGTCTCACATGTGGAGCAATCAATGCTTGACTCTGCATAGCATTGATTTGTGTCTGTAAGGATGCGACTTGATCATTTATTCGTGCTCTCAAGCGAGCCTCATCAGATGCCATAGGTGCTGGAGGTGGCATATGAGGGGGAGGGGGAGGTGGAGGTGGAGGTGGAGGGGGGGAGGGAGGCGGATCTGGCTGTGGCTCAGGTGGTGGATTGATGATATCATCAATGTTAAAATCATCCATGATATATGCTTGATATAATGTGCACCTGCATTTAAAATCATACAAAATAGGACCCATGTGCATACAAAAATTAAGATCATATATTTAATTGAAATAGGATGAGCAACATATATATTAAGCTCTCATATATTTAATTGAAATGCACATATATATACATTGATTGTTCAACTCAAGAGCATGTCCATACAAAATTAAAAATTAAATGTATGTACATGTACATTTAAAATAAAAAATACGATGCATAATTTGCATGCGTACAAATCATTAAACTAAACTATACATACATACATATACAAATTTCAAAATTTAAGAACTATTATGCAAATTTTTAATACATGCACATACATACTAAACAATAAACTTGAAACATTCACAAAATCTCATTTTATGTCTTTAACACACACACAATTTTTCAGCAGGAGAAATCATGATCTAATAGATAGTCATTAAATATATACTATTATATACTATTCATTATAAGTTCATAAATTCCACCAACTTCACAAATCCATGTCACTAAAAATATCCATATAGAACCAAAATCATAAATTCATGTCACTAAAAATATCCATCGTTCACCAAAGTTATAAATTCATAACTATTTAAGATCATTGTTTGAATTTATACCAAGTTAAACCATTCAATATAAATGGCCTTAAATAATTGAATACAAATGATAAAATTATATGTAAGCCTCATTTATATGTCTAAGGCACATGTTATTTGAATGAAAATACAATTAACTAAATTGATATTGTATAATCTTGCAGGATCTTATTATTGTTAAATTTGGTTGGGCCTTGGGCAACTTTGATCACCAAATTTTAAGAACTTCTTTAATCCCCTTAAGAAATGTCATATTGTCAACCCCTTAAGAAAATTGAATTACGATTTAGGGTGACAGGATGGCTTAAGGGGATTTACGTCTAGTGAGGTCCTAGGAGAAAATGGCATGGCTCAAATGAATAAAATTTGGTGAAGTTGCCGAAGGCAACCAAATTTCATTAAGAGCCTTTAAAGAAAAAATGATGGCTTTAGGGTTTAGGGTTTAGACTTTAGAGTTTAGGGTTTAAGGTAATAGGATAGCTTAAGGGGATCTACATGCTGCAAGATCCTAGGAAACAATTACATGGCATAAGGTAATGAAATTTGGTGGAGTTGCCTAAGACAACCAAATTTCATTAAGAGCCTAAGAAAAAATGATGGCTTTAGGGTTTACGGTTTAGACTTTAGAGTTTATTATTTAATTAGCTAAAATCCCCAAATCCTAACTTTTAATCAACCATTAAGGGGATAATCATGTCACATCCATAGCTTAAAATTAAAATAATTCCAAATCACCAATCCAAACTCAAACTAATGTAACTTACTTCCACTTCATCAAATCTAAAATGAAATTAATAATCTATCCTAGCCATCAAATCAATTAGACTAATCATAGCCATTCATTTCCAACTTAGACCTTCAATCCAAATTCAAATTAGCATTCAATTATTCCCATCTACCTAATCAAGTCAACACAAGCCCTCCATCAACCCAACCACCTACATTTAATTCTCTCTTCCCTCTCAAATTCAAATTCAAAAATTCTCTCATGATTCTAGTCCTCGATTCCAAAAAAACCTAGTCCTCCATTCCTTTCCCCTCAACTCTATAAAATAATGACATCCCCAAATGTTTCCATATGATAAAATTTGTATGTATATGTTATCACATTAGAGAACCAAAGAGCAACTTCAACACATACATTTAGAGCCATAAAAGAATGTTATGGAACATATTATGCTTCTCTAATCTTTCATTATTTTATTTACCTTTCATTAGAAGTAGAGTATTGAGTTTGCACTTGCATTCTTGGTCTAGAATTTCTCTTCTACACTAAGTACAAAAATATAATATTGGATAGCTTAGTATATATTTCTCTTCTAATATATATTCCCTAGTTCTCCTTATCCATATTTGAGTATCTTAGCATATGTGTAACATGACATGTTAATAATATATCTCATATAAATGTAGGGATGTGTCGCTAATGTCATCTTCAAACATATATAACCAATAGGAGATACTATAAGGTATCCAATATAACTATACAACCTATACAGGTATGACATATGGTGACCTTTGGCTTTTTTTGATATGTCAAGGGTAGTTTTGCAAATATTAGTTTCTAGTGCTTTTGTGAGTTTTCACCACTTGTAAGTTTATTAAGCTACACTTTTGGGTTTTCAACCTAATAGGGATAAACCTAGTAGATTTTTTAGCTTTCCAGCCTAATGGAGATAAATCAAACCACATTTTTTGGTTTTTAGTTGCACCTATCAAGTTATTTGTTAGCTATTAAATTTACAAACATTCTAGGATTATAAGTCTACTATAAAATTTGATGTAAAATAGATTACACATTGAGCCCTATAATTTAATTACAACAATGAATAAATATAGCAACATTTAGTAGACATAATGAAAATCAAGCCATGATAGTAATATAGAGATAATATACAATGTTTAATATAGATAAGTTAAAGAATCATTTTACAAATATATATCTATATATTCACATCATTTTTGTTTTTCTTTAGATTTCAAATATATCCACCAATCCTCCTTATCTTACATTAACATAAACTCAAAAAACATAGTGGACATGTACACACATATAAAACTACATTAAAATAGTGTTAGATCTTACAATTTTTCAAGGCTTAAATTTCATCCTCTTAGACGATCACTCTTACTAAATCATTGGCATAAATTAGATGCACACAATGGCACATTAAAGGTTTATTCCTCATGTTGGATTCCCTATTTTATATAACTATAGATCTTTATTATATAATTTAAATATATCTAAGCACAAATTTCTTTTATGTAACACATTGATAATTTCAACTCATTATAAAAACCAAATACAAATTTAAAGGGGGTAAACTATATTTATAAATAAGAATTTAAGTACCATCCCTATCTCCATGGTGTGTCACTTGTTCACTAAAAAGCCCTTACATAAATCATCTACTTAGGTCAATCTTATCTAGATTTTTCTTAAATATTAATATTCATAAAATATGGCACAAAGCATATTGATGCATTTCTATCCTTCCACATAAATCTATATAGTATCAAAATATAGGTAATTTTATGGTTAAATTGAATCTCTCTTAATTGTCAAATAATCCATTATGATTGAGGATGGGTGGATTATTATCTAGGATATATATGTATCTGGAAGTGTTTCCAATTGGAATTGCTATAATTATACTTTTATGGCATTCTAGATATTCAAAATAGTTTTCATAAATCTACCAAATAGACCCATTCTTGATATTGAACCTACATAATTTTAGGTATGTCCAATGAAAGATTACGGTCTAGGGTTCATAAATTTCAAATGCTTTAGTATTATGGGTTTAGATTTTACAGTTTAGGGTCTAGGGTTTAGCAAACTTAGGGTTTTAACAATTTTTTTTGTTCCAATTCAATTTAGGGTTTCAGTTTTAAACAATTAGGGTTTTTAATGATTTTTTTTCGTTTCAATTCAAACTAGGGTTTTCAAATTCAATTTTTTTCGTTTGATTTGAATTTAGGGTTTCAAAAAGCTCGATTTGGATTTGTAAATGCGATGTTTTA
Source organism: Sequoia sempervirens (assembly GCA_007258455.2). Classification (NCBI taxonomy): domain Eukaryota; kingdom Viridiplantae; phylum Streptophyta; class Pinopsida; order Cupressales; family Cupressaceae; genus Sequoia; species Sequoia sempervirens. The sequence continues at coordinate 1,089,016,711 of VDFB02271358.1, read as the reverse complement.
TTTCATTTCGATCTCTAGGGTTTTGAAATGCAAATTTTTTTGTTTTGTTTCAATTAAGGTTTTCAAAATCAATTTTTTTTGGGTTTAATTGATCAATTTAAGATTTAAAAGTTAAAATTTGTTTCTAACACACAATTCAATGTTTTTTTTCTCAATTTTATTAAAAAACGTTTAAATTTCATTGAAAGTTTTCATCTAATTTGCAACTATTGAATTCTAATATAACAATTAAAAAAAGCATTAAAACGTGACATAAATTGAAAAAAAAACATGTAAATTAACGTATTTCTTTTAAAATTTCAATTCAAACTAAAAAAAAGTGAAGAAGTGGCGTACCTGTAGCTGATGTTGATGTCGCTGTCGCCAAGCAATTCGGGGTCCCGTTCGCAGCAGTGAAAACTGCTGTTTTTTTAAAAAATAAATAACACTATAAAACGGGATCCCGATTTATATAACTCGGGATCCCGTTCTCTATAAATCGGGATCCCATTTTTTTCAAATCGGGATCCCGTTTATTAAAAATCGGGATCTCGTTCCGTCCTCGTTGGTTGGGAGTCCGACGGGAAACGGGATCCCGATTTTTAAAAAGCGGGATCCCGTTTGGTCACAGGCTCGGGATCCCGAACCATAACGGGATCCCGTTTGGTCTCAGGCTCGGGATCCCGAACCGTAACGGGATCCCGCTTTTTAAAAATCGGGATCCCGTTTATTAAATCAGATCCCGTTTCTTCCATGCCGATTTCAATTTTTTGGCTAAGGCCAAAACTTCCATGTTTCATGGACTCAACTTCTTACACACACCCATTTTTTTCTATTCCTTCATCCTCTAGTATTCTCATCCATTTCGAGAGAACACTCGTGATTCTTTGAACCCACCTGTCCTCTTGAGGGGGCATACCACTACCTCCTTGTTATCCTTCCTCTCCTTACTTTCACATTGGCACATATGTTTGACTTGTTTTCTTTGACACAATGTAATAAACTACATTATGTCAAAGAGGGGAAAAATGTAGACACATAAAAATGATCTAGGCCCCTGAGTTGCATTATTCTATGTCAAACATCCTCCTCACATAATTAAATCATTTGATTAATTCCTAGTGTCATAATTTCTAATCATTCCTCCATGATTATTTAAATAAATAAATTACATTTATTTATTTAAATACGTCACTAATCTATCCTTATTCCCTCCAATAATTAAATAAATTTCTAATTACCATTAGTTATTTAATAGCATTACCATTTATCCTTCAATTAAATGAAATTATCTATTACATTTTGTCTTATTCACATTTATTAGTTAAATCATCATTTAATTCATAAGTCAACTTTGCTCCATAGATCAAATAATTGCTATTATTTTTTGATTTTCTAACTACCTCTTTTTCTCCACCATTGATTTAACTACTTTCAATCAAATCTCAATCCTTCATTTCAAAGCTTTCCCTAAATTTTACCTAATGTTTCCCCAACCGTAATGCTCCTCATCACATTGAATCCTAGCCTTTGATCTTAGGTTTTTATAAAATTTTAATCTTGACCATCCATTCTCAATTTGGCATTCTTTAAAAGGCCCTCTCTCAAGTATTTTTATACAAAAAGAATTATTTTCAGCAATTCATATACACATAGCATGCTTGAGCACTATGAGTGCTTGAGCATATAATACTTCAATATCTTGCTTGGCTTAGACATAGGTTATAGTTGCATTTCAATATGAGGGAAATCATATGATTTGCAGCAAGATGGAGAAGGCCAATGGAGGCTATCCAATGGAGACTTGAAAACTAGGTGATAGTGTTTCAATATTTTTATGTTCCTTACTTGGGATTTAGTTTTATGCTATTCACAATTAAGCAGAAAAATTCCTCCCTAATACAAAACTAATCATTTTTAATACTAAACTATCTTTTGAACTTAAAACCACCCATTAGATGATCATACTTCCCAACCTATCAAAGTTTGTATTTTGTGAATTACATAATACATCAACCTAAAGTGGCAATAAGTTTTCAAAGTGATAGGATGACATTATGATTAGGGAAACCTAAAGTTTATGAATAAACTTCCTTAGAAAATCTGTTATATTATTTTAATTACTTCCTAGTAATCATAGGAGACGCGAGAATATTATTATTTATTATGATATATATTATCTTGATGTAGTACGGGGATGGTGGGTTTTGTCAAACAACCCATCCAAGCAACCATAACACCACTAACAATCCTTCTTCAAAAATTGAAAATATTTGAGACAAATTTTTAATCAAAAATATAACCAAATCTTCTTCAATCAAATTGAATAACTAGATTTTTATATACAATGTGCAGCCACAACAACATATGCTACCGGCATTCCATAAGCCAAAATGAAATCAATTCTATAGGTAAGAATCACTACAATTCCACAAAACCATCACTTATGTTCGTCACTACTCCCTGATTATCGCAAATCTTTTAAAATGCCTTCTGGGTTTGGTGTGTCTTGTTCTCAACTTCTCTGATCATTTTGAATTTCTTGATTTTTTTATTGTATGAGAAAGTTACACCCAATTTACTGAAACTAGGTTTCATAGTCACTACCCAGACAATCTTCTCCTTCAAGAAAATACAGTCAAAATTCTACCTCTTCCATTATAGTGTGGCAATTCAAGCGATTGGCCTCTTAATTGTTCTTTCTTAACAATTTTCAAATCTTTTCCTAAATTGACATATGTTATCCCATTCCTGCACCTCCACTGCCTCAAGCACTTGCACCATGAAGATTCCAACACTAATGGCCAACAATTTCAAATTCTCAGGAGTTACAAATGAGAAAATATATAATACCTCCCAAGTAAATGAAATGATTTTACAATTAAAATTCATGCCAAAAACTAGTGTATGGAAAGGGGTCCCTTTCAAGGTTCTTGAAGGAAGAAAAATCAAGAAATATATCATGCCTGCAAGACCAACATCACACAAAAATTCAAGAAAATAAAATAAATCTTTTTGGGTGTGTAGGATTACTTGATACCCTTGGATGATCTTGCATCAAACACCTAGGGTAAGAAGAAATTTTCCATGAGTTGGAGCTCATGAACATTTGAAGATTCTATGTTTTTTCTTCAACCATTTTTCTTCCTTATCAATCAGTTTCTTCTTCTTTACTCTACTCTGAATCTTCATGTTTCTCCCTTCCTTCATCTTTTCTCTATGTCTCCCTATCATGTAATTCATCTTGCTGCACCATGTTTCATATTTCCATTCCAATTGATAATTTTCAACACCTGCATATAAATTGGCATTAACAAATTCATAGAAATTGATGAATTCTATCTACTCGTATTTCTCACCTATTTCTCCTTCATCCTCTTCTTCTTGTATGTCAAAAAAAGTTATCATACCTTGTTGTATTTCAGCTTGTAGCCTATTATTTTTGAACCTTTCCATCTCTTTTTTGTTCTTCACATTTATCATTTTGTCCCCACAAAAATCAGATTCATGACAAAATTTGATAAATCAACAATTAGCTCTATTTTCTTCTCCTTCCCTATTGCTACAAATTTTTCTCCTTCGAAGAGGCATGTATTTTCTGCAACCTCCTTTTCATCATTTTCTTTGATCCTTTCTCCTTTAAATATTTTTTTCTAATTTCTTTATCTCTTCTTTCAATAGGAGACTATTTTCTTCATCTATTTCTTTGTCAATCTAGGACTTTCAAAATCCATTTCTGAATTGCTACATCTTCATCTACTTCTTTTGTACACAAATGATCATTAACATAAATAAATGATACCTCTTTTCATGTTGTTGTATCCTTCTTCTTTTCACCATCTTCTTTGTCTTTTCCACATCCTGCAAATAAAACATCTTTAGATAAAACACAATCATCAAAATTACTATTAATCTTATGGTCCATAGTGACCATTTTATCCTCTTTCTTCCCTATTCCTTTCTTGTTTTCTTCCTTTCTATCAACTACATTTTTTGTGGGATACTCTCACATGACTTCCTCTCCATGCTCTTTCTATCATAGGGCTGCAACACTATAGTTCATCATTCTTCTTTTCCCTATCCTCCTTGACAAAACTCTTCTTTTCCTTTTTCTTCTCTTCACTATCCTCTATTACAACTTCTTTTCCTCCTTCATTTTCTATACACAAACCATTATTTGCCAATTTTTTATGAAACAAACAAGGTATTTTAACTTCATCTTTTTTTTTATCTTCCTCAGCTATATCTTTCTTCTTCATTCCCAAGCTTTCCTCAAGGGCATCCAATCTTCTATCTTCTTCAACTTTGCAATCAAATTTTTTCTCTCAAATTTTCCCAATACTCTTCCCAAAACAACATTCTCATAGTTCTTTGAATGACCCATCTTTTCCTCTTCTTCAAAGACATTTAGAGACTCACAAGTCCCTCTGTAGTTACAATTCCTTGCAAAAATCTCACTTCAAGGTATCAACCCTTTATAGTCATAAGTCCTCCCTGCAACAAAATCACTCTTGCTTATTCTCTACCCAAAAGATAGTTTTTGGAAGACACACCTCTCTATCATGCACCTTTTACTCAACCTTAACCTCTGTTGGAGGATAAAGTCACATCTGCTCTTCCATTCATGCAATAAAACTCACACTCACACATTCCAACAAACCCAAATCCTTCAATTTTCTCTCAGCACATATTCAAGAAAAATAACTTACTCACTACTGCAACACTTCCCATCCAATCTTCCTACTTTGGTACCATTTGATATAGTATGAGGATGGGGGTTTTGTCAAACAACCCATCCAAGTAGCCATAAGACCACCAACAATCTTACTTCAAAAATTCAAAACATTTGCAACAAATTTTTAATAGAAAATATAACCAAATATTCTTCACTCAAATTGAATAATTATATTTTTACATACAATGTGCAACCACAACAACAACATATACTACTGGCATTCCATAAGACAAACTAAAATCAATTCTATAGGCAAGAATCACTACAATTCCATAAAACCATCACTTTTGTCCATCACTGCTCCTTGATTATCATGAATCTTTTAAAACTTCTTTTAGGTTTGGTGCACCTTGTTCTCAACTTTTCAAATCATTTTGAAATTCTTGATTTCATTACTATATGCGAAAGTTATGCCCAGTTTATTGAAACTAGGTCTCATAGTCACGACCCAAGAAATCTTCTCCTTAAAAAAAATACATTCAAAACTCTACCTCTTCCATTCTAATGTGGAAATTCATGCAATTGGCCTCTGAATTGTTCTTTCCTAACAATTTTTAAATTGTTTCCTAAATTGACATCCATTATCCCATTCCTACACCTCCACTACATCAAGCACTTGCACTAAGAAGATTCCAACACTAATGGCCAACAATTTCGAATTCTTAGGAGTTGTAAATGAAAAAAAATTAATATCTTCTAACAAAATGAAATGATTTTACAATTAAAATTCATTCCAAAAGAAAGTGTATGGAAAGAGGTCCCTTTCAAGGTTGTTGAAGGAAGAAAAATCAAGAAATATATCATTCATGCAAGATCAACATCACACCAAAATTCAAGAAAATAAAATAAATCTTTTTGGGTGTGCAGGATTGCTTGGTACCCTTGAATGCTCCTGCAACATATTTTTATAATGTGTTTAATATAGCTTTTTCTATTCATTTTTGTTACTACTATTATTTTGATTAGAAATTATTTTTAGTTTCTGATGGATATCAATTTAGTAGTATATCATGAAGAGGGCATTATTACTTTTTTATTCATAGTGATTGTGCAATATTGTTAGCATATTTTATTTGTTAGTTGACCTACACAAACTAATCTTATTCAACTTATGGAATGGTTAAACTTCATATATTTCAACTATATGTCGTTTATTTCTTAGTATTGTGTTATATATAGAACCTTGAGAGAGGCATCACATTTGTCAAACATAGATAATTAGAGAATAGTAGGTTAATTATCTAGTCTACAACTAATATGTTGTATAGTATAACACATGTAAAGATATGTTATGTAAATCATAAAATATGCATTTAAGTGCAGTAATTTATTTGATTTAAATTATTCTCTTCCATATCATTTATCTTGAGGTTATGTGGATTAGATACATTTGTGATTTCATGGGCAATTGATATAGTATGCTAGATTTTCAATGATTACTTATTGCATTGGTTTTTATCATACATGTAAGATTTAGATTTCTAGATCCTTTATGAAGGGTAGTGCTTCTCTAATTTAGAGTAAGGAAACATAATCTTATTACTTTATGGTTACAAGGAAAATCACTCTATTGATGTTCTATCTTCTCACCAAGTTTAAATATATTCACTTTGCAATACTTGATCAAGTGGTGTTGTATTTATTTGGATACTTTTCTAAATAATCCCATAATACTATATTGATGGAAAAGGACTAAGTTTTAATTGTATATCAAGATCTATGCTATCTAGCTTGTTATAATATTCAATGTTGGATATTATTATGACTTGAAAATAATTTTTTATATATCTATTTAATGTGTAATTATTATTATTTTTATTTATTTTTTAAATATTATATTGTTTAATCATTTTATAAAATTATTATATTGCTCAAGGAGATTGGTCTTTACATGTGGTATTAGAGTTTTAGGTTCAAATCTAGGACCTAGAGTCTTATTCATTGAAATTTTGTTCCTCTAACTATATTTTTTGTAGATTCTTTGGTAGTATAGACACACAATGTTTTGTAGATCATGTCCTAGAATTGGTTTGGAGTTACCTAGAAGAGTTATTTTCTTATCCATTTCCTAGATTGTTTAGTATGGGAAATGAGTATAGAAAGTTAGATTATTGAGTGGTAATTATTGAGGTTGGAGCTTTCAAGTTCCACTACACAATTCAAATATATTTTTTCATTCATGGTCTTATGTCATTGACGTAAAAAATAAAAATGTATGAATTATCTTCTTTCATCTTGTAGTAATGAAATAGTTCTTTATACATGTGAATGATTGAATAAGTTTTGAATTCATGTTCTCTTTTTGATTGCCACTTTTTTTAATTGAAATTTATCATTGTGTATTTTATTGCGAGTGATGTTATTTTGTGTAACTAATTTTCTCATATTCTTATTATGACTAGAAAGATTATTACAACCTTTCTTTTAATTAGACCTCACTTTGATAATTATCTTATACTTTGAACTATTATGTTCTATTTTTGCAATTACAATTTTGATTAAACTTTTTTCTTCCTTGAAGTGGAACACACTATTATTCTTTAACCCATAAATATTTATATCTTAAGATCGATAACAAAAATTATAAATTTTTAATCTTACAAATTAAGTCTCTCAAACAACTTAATTTGTGCACTTCTTTTTTAAAATGAAGATTGTGACAATAAAACAAAATTATATAAAGGTAAAATAATCCACATGAGTATACCTTGTTTTTTTAGAACATGTGTAAGTTCCCTAAATGTGTTTGAAAACCTTGGATTGTTTTCTCTTTATCTTTATTCCTATGGAAAAATCATTTATACTTATGGTAGATATTCATTGAAGAAAATATTGTTTATACAAATTTAGTAGAGTTCTCCTCAATCATACTCATTGAACAAGATATTCTTTATTTATATTTGATAGAGGCTCCACTTAGGCTATCCTACAAATATCACAACCTACAACATAATATTTCTTTTTACTTTTAATCGAAATATTCCTTGTTCATCATATCCATTCCACTTTTCAACAATCTTACAATATGAGTTTCAAATAATTTACTAATAGAATATCTAAACACAGTGTCTAAATAATAAATGAATGACAAACTAAATTTAAAGATATTATTGTTCATTGAACTAACAAACATAATTGATAATAAAAAATACTACATAATTATATTAAACATTTTAGATCAATAACTTTCCAACCATACTAAGATATCTACCAATTACCAACCATTATCATTTTCCAACCATACTAACATATTTACTCACTATTCATATTAGCCATAATATTTTTATACTACCATCTATTATTGATCTAATTACATTTTACTAAATGACCAAAACCTATTCTTCTTCTATTTAAATGCCTTTAAACTTATGCATGCAAATCTTTAGGGAAGTCTACTACTAAGGCCTTTTACTTTCCCTTGTGGAATACCTTCAAAACGGTTCTTATTTCTTATTACTCCAATTTATTCTTTCTATGCATAAGTTGGTTAACCATCCTTTAAGGAATTGCGAAATGTCAAGCTTTGTTGAACGATACTATATCTGTCAGAACTTTTCTAACCATTAGAGTTCCTTGTTCCTCTCTAATATCTTCGTTCTCTTTCTTTCTTCCCAGAAGAAATCTTAACCTATATCTCATATATACTTTTCATTTCTTTACTATCATACTTTATGAAAAAGGTTGGTACTTCTCAAACTGTAGCTTCTTTTGATTCTGAAAATCAATTACTGATAGCTTCTCAAATATTTTAATAGACATACTTCTTAAAAGCCGTCATATTCTTCAACAAAGGCAACATCCTTGTTGACTCTAAAGACCCAAGTCTCAATTTCAAGAAATCAATATATTTTTATCTTTCTTTTGTCATGATAACAAAGTAAAATGCATTGCTTACTAGCACGAGCATCAAACTTCTTATGCTCTCTTCCACAAACCAGTTATTATAAATAAACCCAAAAACATATAATATCGAATCTTTTGGCCTGATTCTACTAGTCTTTACCCGGCGCAATTCCAGGCACAATCAGGGTGCAATTATGTTTCATGTTCCAACCTGGTAACCACCCAGCCTCTTATGAGAAACCCATCATTCATATTTCTGTACCTCCTGATTTTATTCATTTTTATGTTCTTGTATTGGGTTAGAATCTTAAAATCCTAAATCCATACTACATATGTATATCCATCTATATGTATTATCCCGTTCAATTCTTAAATATTTATATCCATCTATATGTATTATGCTGAAGATCATGTCTGGAGAATTCAATCATTCTAGAGCAATGAGCTCTGAGAAACATTCAGAAAATCAATCATCTTAGAATCTTGGTAGTTCTGTTGTTCTAAGTTGTTGAGTGGTGGGGAGCATGATGAGTGTTCCAGGGTTCAGAGCTGAATCTCAGATTTTAATTGGTTTTTCTTTTACTCTATCCTAAGAGATTATTTCAAGCTGAAAGATAATACTGCAACCACCCATTACAAAATCCTGTTTAAGTTACTCAGGTTCCCAAAAGCCAAGTGTATAGTCATATATTATTTGGAAAATTGGATGAAAGGAAGGTATGGATTGTAACAGGTGGTCCCATGGTGGGAATTTGGGATCGGCTCCAATCCCGCAATAAGCGGGTAAGTAAATTTTTGGGGATCACAAATTCTACTTCTTGTATGGAGACATCAATGAAAGTGATCACAAATAAATATGAAAGGGGCTTAGATGCCCTGCTATTTTGTAGCCCTCACGCGATAGCTAGCCCTCCTATTGATTGTAGGAATTGGATGCTCCAATACATGTCTGGTTTTCTACACGTTTGTATAGGGTTTGGAAGTTACACCTTAGACAATAAACCCGTGATCATCTCTTTTTGGGAGAAAAGTGGGGCCTATTAAACTTTACAATATACAAACTTTGATGGGTTCCCCTATTTGTCATTTTATTAGCTACTCAATTATTGTATCTAGGATTGTATTTAAATATTACTTTTGAGACTTGACTCTTTAGAGGTTTAACATCTTTTAAGACAACTAGTGAATCTGCATCCATTTTCAAAGTTGATGTTATTGAAATGTACTTGTAAGGGAATAAAATCTAGAGTAATAATTGTATAAATGTCTAAAAGTTAAATGTAATGGTTAAGAGCATTTACTTTTAGAATGGTGATGAACAAATGCTCTATTAGTGTCATGTTAAATTTATATATTGTTATTTATAAATTAATATCTTTGATTTAACAAATGTGTAAGAGTTTGTATATTAGAATTGATGATGAATAAATATTCTCAATGTCATGTTTAGTTAATGCACCAATATATAACAATTAATATCATTGGTTTAATAAATATGTAATTGTTTGTATAGTCTCATAAATATCTATGGTTCAATCCCTAGAGCCATGGGTTTGAACTTGAGCAATTTAGACTTCAACAAATTCATTGATCTAGATGATTTACAATGTACAATCACCTTGTATATATAGGCAAGGTGAGATAAGGGTTGATAACTACCCTTGATACAAACAATAAATGCATGAAATAATGTATGAGAATACTATTAAATACCTAGATGACTAAAACCAAATAATGAAACATGGCCCCATTATAACTAACTTCTAGAAATGACAACTAAGACTTACTTAACTCTTAAGTAAATCTATAATGTGAATAGGTCCTCACTAATGATTACTTAGAAAACATCCTCATTCACACCAACATCCACGCAATCCATGCATTTTTCTAATGCAATACTATGATCAAAACCCATATGATATGGAAAATGTGATAAATATTTACATGATTTAGGCATACAAGGCAATGAATCCCCACTTAGAAAATGCAATATATCTTTGTATAATGTAAGTGTCTAAGGTGAATCTAAATGTGATATGGTTGTAGACACCTAGAAATGACTAATGCATTCCAATTTTATCATTTCTTCTATCTATAATTAATTAAAAATAATAATTATTTAATTAAGCTAATATTTCCTTGTTTTCATCCATAATAATTAAATAGTTTTTTATTATTTAATTATCTTAGTATATTACCATATCTACATTAATTAAATAATTTTAATTATTTAATTAGTTTATCATTTATCATTTTCTCTCCAATATTAATTAAATTGAATTTATCTATGGTCCTTTTTAATTAAATAATCTTCATAAATTATTTAATTAGCTAACACTCCTCTTTTGAACAAATTAAAAATAATTTATTTAAACTGAATATTTTCTTATACACTTAAACAATTTTCATTATTTTAATTAGCTAACAGTCCTTATTAAATAAATTAAAATAATTTATTTAACTTACATATTTTCTTCTAAAATAAATAAATAAATGAATATTTATTTATTTCTCCAAGCTTTCATTTTTAATTAAATAAATGTATTTATTTAATTCTTCTAACTTTCCCTCCATCAAATTCAAATTTGGGTCTTACTATATCTTGAATTTTGCTATCCATTAATCTTTCAAATTAATCTCCTCCATTGATCAAACATCAAGTGAAGCATATAAATAATAATATTTCATCATTCATATCCCCTAACACTCTTATGATCAAAATATTTCAAGCACTTTTATGATTCAAACATTATCAAACATTTTTAATCATTATCAAGAATTTATCATTATCATTATCAACCATATCTATCATTTATTTTTTAGGATTTCATAATTTTTCATTATCATTATCATTGCATCATATCATTATTTTTCTTTCCATATTCTAAGTTAAGTTCTTGAACTTCATTACATGATTGTGAAAGTGTGAGATTTGTATTATTGTTGTTTTTTATTTTCATTGTCATCCTCCACAATGCTGATATACATGATATATATCTTGCTAGAATATCACCTACAAAAATTTTGAATGCATAAATGTGTGCCTCACATGTGAGCCACTTGTAAATTTGTGAAATTGTTTTTGTTACAAGGCCAACATCTTTGATTGAAGGTCCTTTGATTGAAAATTAATTGATTTAACTTCCTTTAGCTAAAGATCTTTTAATTGATGGCCATCTGATGGAATTCCATCTTCTATTGAGGTTTCTCCCACATTTGAATTAGAAATTTCTTTAATTGAATCTCCCAAAAAATTATAAATGGTTCATTGTGCTTGAAACCACTTTATTCGTCTTTGAGTATTGATCACCTTGGATAAAAAATGTCCTTCATTTCAAGGTAGTTTTATTGGTGCTTTTTTGACACCTATATGGTAGTTCTATATTTACTAAAAAATATATTTTAGCATTTTATTAGATAAATAATATTGATTCAAGTCACATTTTTAATGATGAAAGAAATTTTTGATGACATTTCCTTTTTTGTAAAAATATAGGTTCAAAGAAAAATTATCACTTTTAATATATTTTATTGAATTATTATATGTGTTTTCTATTTTCAAAGGCCAACATAGTTTATTACCAAATTTCAAAAACAAAAAATAGTTTATTATCAAAAAATAAACACTTCAATTAAAGAAACACAATAAATAGCTAATAAAGGTGAAAAAGAAAAATAAGACTACCCTTTGTATTGATGTCATTCCTTAAACATTATTGGGTATATAAGAAAAAGTAAGTGTTATAATAAAATATGTCTAGATTAGAGTTAAAATATGATTGAAAAATATATTAATAACTAGAACATGCAACAAAAATTTTAAAAAATATGTACATACCCTAGATATTAATTTCAGTGTTTTATATTTAAGATATTATGAAAATATTTCATTTCAAGATCAAGTTCTATATTACAAAAAAAAAAAAAAACCCATTAAACATATTATAATATATAAGAAATACTTTATTAAAAATATTTTTAAAATGGTATTTAAAAAATAGATATAAAATATAAATAGGAAATCTTAAAAATCGTTAATTTACATTAGCTTACAATTATTTATGGTTTCTTTATTATAATAGAGACAACACATAAATTTCACTAAAATGCTTATATGATTGGTCCACATAGAAAAAAATTAGGCACACCTTTATGTTGTCATCAAAATATTGACGAAAAGAATAATAAAATGTTCATTAGAGTATTATTTTTAGAAAATATTTATTAATATATTTATATTGGCAACAATAATTATAGGTCTTTTTGACAAAACAACCCTCTTGAGAGAAAAGCTCTATTATGAATTAAGATTCAAAGATGGAATTTAGCTTATTACTAATTCAATATAAATCACACATGAGTGACTTATAAAGTAGGAAAAATGTGGGATAAATTTACGAGATGTTATGCTCGAAAAATAATTATACTATGATTATTACATTGCTCAAAATAGTTAGCATACGAGGGTTATAAAATCTCCCCTAAAGAATGTTCTTTGGGGAGATTGTATACTTTGTATTCTTGTCTTCTTTAAAACCTATCAATAGATATTGCATGCATGAATTTTCTATAATGAACAATAATATCTAAATATTTATACATAATATTTGTTAAGGGAACAATATATGTAACTTGTATCTAGATTTGATTTTTTATTGAATATATATATATGGTAGTACAAGAGAACATGTTGCACTTATATATACACTATAAATAGTAAAATTATATTATTTTTAGTTTCAAGGAAATATAAATATATCGAAGTTCAAAGTTTAGTTCACCATCATGAATTTTTGATCAAGTAGTGCATATTCGATATATTCTGTGGGTGCAACAACTCAAGAAAAGGCCACTCCATGTATTTCCAACCCACCCTATATTCTATTAGTACATTAGATACTACATTACTAAATTTATTTAAGATGAGTTTCCAATTATATGCATGGGAATTTCACAAATGATATTGTATAGCATGAATTACATTGAGTTATTTTGGAGAAGTTAAAGGTTTGAAGTTAGGAGTTAGAAGATAGAAGTATTATTTAGGTGCAAATTTAAATTTGATAGTTAGTAGTTACAATATTAAGCAATAATTACCCACAACATAAGTAGTAGATTTATGTTATCTCCTTTGCTCAACAATTTCATGGTTTATTTCATTTTCTAAATTTTACCATTTTCAATACATGTGTGACCACCTATGTTTCATAGATATAGGGTGTAGTAGGATCATTGAATGCACAAATAGTGTTAGTACTATCAAAATATTATGAGCCCTAGTTGATAATTAAATGGAGCCATTTGTGAAGGTTTGGTGAACTATCTAGTTAGGAACCTATCCTCTGAATTGTGTGTCTGCTTACAAACACCAAGTTAATTAGACATAAGAAAGTCCTTAAAAGTATAACCTATAGACAATATTCAACTATAATCTATTGTGTGTCAAAGAAACTTAATAATCATCAAATATGTTATTGTGTATGGTGAAGGGGACATAAGCCAATGGATTGAAGGAACTATATCATCCTAACCATTAGATTTTTCTTGAATAGGATAGAGAAGTAGTGTAATGACCATTAAGAAATACAATGTTTCATAATTATCATATATTATTTCTCAAGTTCATTCCTATACACATAAGCCAATGCAAAAAAATCATAAAATTATTATTAATGTTTTATTGGTGAATGCCTTTGACTAGAGCTATGAACCATTGAGGCCACATGTGGGGGACCTCATCCCAACATTGGATGCACTACAACTACCACTCCCATAAGCATGGTAGCCCAACAGGGGCACAAATCCCATGAGCACACTAGCCTAGCGAGGGAGTGGGCCCCAAACACAAGTGCCTATCACTCTTGCGAGCACACCAATCCAATAAGGAAGTGGGTGGGCCCTAGACACAAGTTCCTAGTATGACAGAAAGCTCCTCCTCTTTATCAGAGAAATATTCAATGCTTGGTCCAATCATGAGATTTTCCTCCATAATTTTTTCCTCAGGGCACGAGCTTCCTCCTTTGTTAGCCTAGGGTGATCTTCAACACTAGTCCAAAGCCATCAACAGTAGCAATAATGCTATGGGTCAAGTTTAGAGACTCGAACCCTAGTGGCCACAATAACAACACCACCACTCATCCAATGCACCACAAGATCATGCCTAATCATAAAATTATTATTGGTATCTCTTCATACAACCTAAATAGGAAAGAAGTACTTCACAACACTTCACAAAAAGTATAGTAAAAAAATCACACATGATGCATAAAAAATCTAAAAAGGCTAATCTAGTAAAACAAAAAGTAATCTAGTACAAGACTCAATCATATATCTTAAGAAATACTAATATATATCTCTCGAAGTGCTAGTCTACAAATCATAATAAAAAAATTAAGAAAAGGTATACCACCCACAAGGAATATTATTCAATAGATAGAATCAACATGTATGCCTAATATTATACCATAGGTCTTTATTATCGATAATACTAATGGAAATTATTCTAGTACATGTGTTCAATGGATAAGTATTGTATGAAGTTTGTATTCTCTATTCCATTAGGGATCATGTTATTAGAAATTTTTATAATAAGAAGAGTGATCTCATTCTCTTACAACACATATCTTGAGATATAATAGCCTTAGGTGGGTGGTACAAAAATAAGTATAGTAAATGATAAAGGTAAGTGTAGAGTAATTGGAAGGGAAAATGAGGTTGAATGTGACATTTTTATAATCATCAATAAAAGTTGAACTTCAATAGGTAATTTGAGATGCCTCTACTCAATACTTAATGATGTGATAGGAAAAATAACACTAGTGATCAAAATATATTTATAAAATACTACATGTTTTAAATGGTAGAGATTAATATGGTCAAATATTCAGAGAACAAAAATTAGTCCTATTGTGATATAAAAATTATTATGTATATCATTGTCTATGATTTTATGCATTTGTAAGTTCTATTAATTATGTTATAAATCCTTTTACTGGAAAGTTATCTAAGATCATGTAGTAGTTTAGTGTAAAATCATTATTTTGGTTTTCTTCTGATACTTCTAATTCCATGTTATCTCATTCTATGGTAATTTGGACATGGAGTTTGTTGATGACTAAGTATGATTACTGAATTATCTATTTTATTATGATGAGTTTGTCAAATTGTAAATGGTTAATTAAAATTTTAATTATTTAATATTTATATACTAGTATTTTAATTATTTTAAAAATATTTAGGGTGTAATTCATGATGGTTAAAAAATTGGTATTTTAGCAAATCCACAAAATTTAAAACCCTTACTAGGTTGCTAAGGTCATAGACCTTCTAAAATTTATCAGCAACTAGGATCACAAGTTTGGATTTACTATGTTAATGTAGGAGGTGATAATTCCTAAAATGGGAAGGGGCCCTCTAGAAGTGCCCTTGCTATATTGGAAAATTCCCAAAATTATAGATATATTAAAAAAAAAATCATATTCTAATAATGGGGTATGTACATGGAAATGGGGGGCCAAAATAGGTTAAAAACTAACCAATTTTTTTTCCTAAAACTAGAAAATTCTAATCTTGGATAAGAAATTGAAGAGAGACTCATTCAAAATTTATATATGTGAAAATAATAATAGTTCTAGTTCTCAAAATATACTTTCTAAGATACTATTTTTTTTAAATGATGATGATCAAGAGGTTAAAATAGGGGAAGAACATAAATTTCTCCCATTTTTTCTTTTAAATATAACATAGAATTTGGTGTGCTCCACCAAAAATAATGATTTTTTTAAGTATTTAAAAATCACATCAATGGGAAAAAACTTGAAATTATGTATTTTATGCCTAATTTATTGGTTAAGTTTTAAATCAATACATGATTTTTTATTAATTTTTAAAGTGTACACATCTTGAAAAGTGAAACGTTGAGCATTCTCACTCTGAATTTTTTGAAAACTAATAACTTTTTTAATCTATAAAGAAAAGAGTGTAGAATGGATAAACAAATAACACTAAAACTAATATACATAGGTTTTAATAGAAAAAAAGACATTAATAAAATAAACTCAAGAACAAATCTTTAACTTATTGGAAATATATAAAGAATTATATGGTTAGAAATGTAAGAGAGAGCTTGATGTTAATATTGTAGTTTTTCAAATCAATATTGAAATATATAAAGTTAGATATCATCAATTCCAAAGCCTTAGAGAAGGCTTTTGACACTATTGGGGATGTTGTTAATGATCAAAAAAGGATATCAAAATGGTTCTATGTTGAGATCAATCAAATTAATATTAAGTTAGATATTTTGTAGGAACAACTGGGTGGCCAAGTAGAAATTGAAGAGTTGGAGGATATAAACTTGTAATGTAGAAAATTGTACTCCCTTCTTAGAGATGGTACAATTTCACACTTACTTAGGACCTATTTTAGTACCCTTGGATTAGTGGCCCTTTAAATCATCATTAATAGGCCCCTAAGACCATTTTTTTTAGATGCCAAGGATTATTTCAATTGAAATCCTAACAAAATCAACAAAGGCATTTAATTTTCTAACACCATGACATTTTCTCACCTCGAAAAACTAGGGTGGGACTCATACGCCACCTTGGGCATATGATTCCCCCTAGGTGGGACCCCTATGCCACCTTGGGCCTATGAATCCCCCTAGGTGGGACCCCTATGCCACCTTGGGTGTATGAGTCTTGTGTGGCCCCTTTTTAGGGTTTGAGTAGGAAATTAAGGTTTTTAATTAAAAATTTTGGTTGATGTTGGAATTTGGGATCTAATAAATTGTAAATTAGATGAAGTTCCTATATAAAAAAGGTTTTAAATCATTATTTCACCTAGAAAAAGTAATTAAAGAGGCAAGCAATCCTAGAAATTTCAGGAAAGAGCATTCAAAAGAGGTTTTCAAACATTCAAGGGTAAGGAGAAAATAAAGTTGAAGTCTTGGAGTAGAATTATATTATTTTGTAGGTCTTCAAGCTAACTTTCATTCTAGATCTAGCATTGCCAAGAGTTGATAATGGTTTCCTATGGAGAATCATGATGGATTCTAGGTTGGGGAGATGTAACTAGCCATAAAAACCAAGCCTAATGACTTGTTTCCTAAGTGATTCCATCCTACATTATCATTCTAATTTCTACCGAAAGGAACATACATTATTGTGGCTTATTAGGCTGATTAGAGATCTCCCAAATTTATTCATCATCTTATTCTAACACATTAGAATAAGGTTTCATTGCACTTTAGATATCCTAATCTTAGATGCACTTAAGATTAGGACTTGTACTCACATTTTATTTCAAGATGATCTATTATTTCCAACAAGGTTTAATTACCAAACTAGGGGTTTGACTGAGGAAAACCCCCATAACAAAATCAATGCAATATTCTATTTTGCATGTTTTTAGCAGGTTCAGATCTAGAAACAAAGATTGCAATGAAGAGCAGAGATAGGAGAACGGATCCATTTCTTGACTTTCCAAAAAAAGAGAATGGGATTGATAGGCCACTTGTGGCATATCAGTCCCAGTATAACACTTTTTTTGGATTTTAGAGGATTCATGCTTGTCACTATGAAATTCTAGTTTCTACCCAGAAAACCTAAACTGGGACTAAATCACTCCTACTAGCATATGAGTCCAATTGTCCATTAAATGTTATATTTTTAGGAGTGTAGACATTATTTCAAGGATCGTCAGTTTTCAAGGTGCCCTTCTATCTTTTCTCAATTCATTATTCTAATTTTTAGTTTCATATTCTAGGTTACATAGATTTGCACATTGCAGTCATCTTCTTCTTTCCAAGCCTCTGCTTGGTGGTGAACCCCTTTTTTTCTTTAATCACACCCTTAGGACAACCTATTTTAGATCTCTTTTCTTAATTCCATCTTTAGATTGAGATCTCTAGGGTTTCTTGTAATTAAACTTGAAGGAAATAGGTGGAGGAACCCTGATACCCCTTTAGCTCCATCTCCTGAAAGGTGGAGTATAATTTACTTCATTTCATTGTGGTGAACCTATCCTTTAGAACACCTTAATTTTTTATTTGGAGTGCATCATATTCCTAGACCTATCTTACATTAACTTTGCATTAGGTTTTGCATTAGTTAATTTGCATCTAGGGCTTCTAAATCTTACATTAGTGAAAGCACATAGAGGTTGCATTTTTGCCTCATGCATCATTATATTTCATTCAAAAATTTAATTTCACATTATCTAGACATAATTCAAACCAAAAAACCTAACATTCACTCAAAATTTATTGAAATTAGTGCAAAAACCCTAATTTGGGACTTATACACCCCTTTAGGAGATTTAGTCCTAGTACATGTGGTTTTAATTGGTTTCTGGGTATTTTGTGTTGACTATTTTTCAATAGTTGAACCCTTGAAAAACCCTAACTGGGACTTGTATGCTCCTCTTGGCGATTTAGTCTTGTGTCAATAAAACTACATTTAACAACATTAAAAGCCATGTTTTTATGCTTTTGTTTGTTGTTGTTATATTCCTATTTTAGTTTATTGAGTTTTTGTTTCATGCATTTCATTGGATCTAGCTTAATTTGGTTTCATTTCAATTGTGGATAGAATTAGATTATTGCACATTTCATTTCTAGCATTAGATCATAGTTTAATAATATTAGATTACATTTTGCATTCATTAGAAAAAAAACCAAAAACACTTATAAACCGATGAACCACTTGGAGAAAGCATGGTTATTTGAGTTTGTCAAATCTCCTTTTCCAAGTTAACCTAACCCTCAAGCCTTTTAGTAGTGATGAATTTGACATGTTAAATGAATCCCTTGAGGATTTCATCTCACAAGGTTCATCCACTAAGGCTCATTACAACAAACCAAAACAAAGAGAAGTTAATGTGACTCAACCCCAACTCATCCTATATCAACCTTCAAACCAACCTAAAACTCAAAACAAACCCATTTTCACCCTTGAACCACCTAAGAATAATGTTTTGTAGAAATCAAGTTATAATACTATTTCTCATACATATAACACTAGAAACAATCCACAACCAAGACAAACAACTTCACCATCCTTACCTTTTCCTCAACCCATCTTGCCTAGTGCTCCTCATTTTCCTTCGCATAGTGGGAAGGAGTATGACCTTGTTGAACAATTTAAGAATAATCCTTCAAAGATATCCCTGTGGGACCTAATTCAAAATTCACCTAACTATCATACTATGCTTCAAATAGCCTTGGAACAAGTTGTGATTCCCTATAATAATAATGCAAGTGATGTAGCAACTCTAATTCAAGGAATGAATATGGTTAACATAGACATTACTTTTCATCAACACGAGCTACCTCTCTTGGATATGAGAAAGAAAAATGATGCAAAGAACCCTTGTTGATAATGGCTGAGATCTTAATGTGTGTAGTGTGAACCTTTTGGATAGACTTGGAATGGATAAATCAAGAATTAAACTTGATTCCTTATCGATTAGAGGATTTTACAATGTAGGAAAGCATCCACTTGGTGTGATTACTTTACCTATTATAGTTGGAAAGGCTACCTTACAAACTCCTATTCATGTTATGCCTCATGATCTTTCATACAATCTCCTTTTAGGAAGACCTTGGATTCATGAGATGCATGTGGTGCCTTCAACTCTTCACCATATCATGAAGTATGTCTACAACAATAAAGTGTACCAAGTTGAAATAGACCCCAAGCCTGAAAGTTGCTTACAAGTTGAAAAAGAAACAAAAAGTCCTCTAAACACATTAATTCCAACTTTGAAGATAGAACATATGAAATAAGAGAAACACAGAGATGGAAAGAGTGATGAAGTTATTATATGATGATTGGGGTTCCTTAGATTTCACACCTTCATTTATGGTAGAATACACAATCACAAAAAAATAAACCAAAGAAAAAATCAGCCAATGGTAATGTCAACACAGAATTTGGAAGACAACTCATAAGCATCTACCTTATCTACTCTAGAAGAAGACACAAGCTACAATAAAAAAATTGATGAGATAGATTATCAAAAACCACCAAACCTGAAAGAAATGGAAAAGCTTTATGGAAAATGTTATGAGCTTATGAAACAACTTGGATATAGTGGAAAAGGATGTGAAAGGAGAGAACAAGGAATATTTGTTCCTATAGAGTGTAACATGCAAGAAATAAAAAGTGGTTTGGGGTATTTCCCTTCTAAGATAACACAAGAAACTAAAAAACCCTCATTAAACATAAACAACATCATGAGTAACCCTTAAATAACTCTCATATTGAAGCATCCTTAATTGATTGATACAACTTGTGAAGAATTATTAGAATACTTTGAAGATGATGAAGCCTTGGAAGAAATTTTAGGAGTTTATGATAAACCTTTACTCCTAAAAAGAAATGGGTTACATGTGTTATGATTAGTACTAAGCAAGAAGACAGAGAAAAGGAAAGTAATGAGATTGATAAGGAAAATGAAGAATACAATCTTGAATTTCTGAAACAAAGTGCACTTCCTTTGGGGGATACAATCAACATATCAATGGATATTAATAATGAGAAGAAAGGGATTAAGATAGGAAATTTACTTGATGCCAATGAACAAGAAGACCATGCAACTTTACTTCATGACTTTCTGAAACTTTTTTCTTGGACTTATTCAGATATGTCAAGAATTGATGCTAAGATAGTGACACACAACATAATCCTTGTAGAAAATGGTAAATTGGTTTGACAAAAGATATGAAAGATGAATCCTAAGATAGCATTATTAGTCATGGATGAGATTGAGAAACTCCTTGAAGCTGGTTTTATATGACCTATAGATTATTCTCCTTGGATCTCAAACATTGTTGTAGTCATGAAACCTGATAACTGTATAAGGATGTGTACAAAATTTCATGATTTAAATAAATAATCTTTAAAATATGATGCTCCTCTTCCTAATATTGACATGATAGTGGACTCAATTATGGGACACACTTTTTTGTCATTCATGGATGGAATCTCTAGATATAATCAAATATTTATCAACCTTCAAGATCAATACAAAACAACATTTACTATAGCTTGGGGAACATTTTGTTGGGTAGTCATGCCTTTTGGATTGAAGAACGTAGGCACAACATATCAACAAGCTCTGAAATTGATATTTAATGATTACATACATAAGATTTTGGAAGATTATGTTGATTATATTCTTTCTAAATAATTAAATAGACACAACAATGTGAATATCCTTCAAAAATGTTTTGAGCAAATGTGAAAATATAACATGCAATTAAATATGAAAAAGTGCATCTTTGGTGTAGATAGTGGAGGATTTTTAGGTTTTAGAGTATCTAACAAAGGCATTGAGGTGAAAACAAAGAAAATTTATGCTATAGTTAACATGCCACCTCCTAGAAACATTTCTCAATTTCATACTTTACAAGGAAGAATTTAGGCTATTTGTCATTTTGTAGCATCCTTAGTGGACCAAACATTACCCTTCACATAGCTCCTTAAGAAAGAAGTTTAGTTTAATTGGAATGAGGATTGCAAATAATCCTTTGAGAGTTTGAAATATTATCTTGCTATTCCACCTATTTTACAACCCGCTATGCAAGAAAAATAGTTCATCCTTTATACAACAACATCAACCCATGATTTCATAGCATTGTTGGCTCAACAAGATGAAAATGGTAAAGAACATCCTATTTATTACATCAGATGAACTCTAATTGATTATGAGACAAGTATGTGCTGGATCATGATGGGCCAAAAAGTGGCAATATAATGGGTATTTGTAGGGTATGTGGTTGATGAATTTTTTTTTACCCAAATTTGATGAAATGAAAAGGGTTTTTAAAGGA
Source organism: Sequoia sempervirens (assembly GCA_007258455.2). Classification (NCBI taxonomy): domain Eukaryota; kingdom Viridiplantae; phylum Streptophyta; class Pinopsida; order Cupressales; family Cupressaceae; genus Sequoia; species Sequoia sempervirens. The sequence goes on along the minus strand of VDFB02271358.1, from coordinate 1,088,994,320 downwards.
GATTCTCAGCTTTCCACCAATATAAATTATACTTTAATTTGAATTTAATAAATAATTATTATTCATTTTCTATTTGAATTACAAATAAAGTTTTGATTGATGGGTGACTGAAAAACATCTATAGCTTTCAAATGGTATCACATTTTTTGAATCCAAAACATGCATCACATTCTATTCTTCACATACTATAGGATTAAAGTAAGAAAAATTGAATTTCATGAAGTTTTGAGCAAGTTAAGGTGGTCAGACATGTGAGTTTTTATATTTTTTAAAATTGTAATAAAAAACATAATTAATTATTTACTTGGAAAAAAATTACAAAAAAACATGCATCACATCTAGAAATGAGTCCTCTACTTATGTCTAAAATATTATAAAAAATATTATCATTTTATTGTGGTTAGGATGAGACACCTACTTCTTATTTTTCCGAAATTTAAGTACTACTACATTGAAATTTCAAATTTTCACCATATATATATATATATATACTAAAATAAACCTAGTAGTTTAGAAACTACATTCAAGTTTTTACAGATTATATTGTTACATATTTTTGAAATAATTTAGATAACTTATTCAAATTTTTACGTCAAGTTTCCTAACTCTAATTTTTCTGATTTTTTTGCCACTTAAGGGCCTATTTTTTCCATGATGATCTTGCACATACCCATAAATTATATATGATGATAGAAAAATAATGGTTGACTCTCATATTCACTACTAGTAAATTGAAACATTACTTACTGAATGCTAAAATACACGTGATGATGAAATTCAATCCTTTAAAACACCTTTTCACTAAAATAGATTTATCAAGACATTTAGCTAAGTGGATCATGTTAACTAGGTTTGACCTTAAGTTCATCTTGTAAAAGAAAATTAAAGGAAAATACTTGACTGACCAATTAGCTGATGCTCTCTCTCCCCTAGCATTACCTAATAATGACTCATTACTTGACAATAATGTGTTGACAATTGAAACTGATACATGGGAGTTATATTTTGACGGCTCTAAGTGTAGAACAAGCTTTGGTAGAAGGGTTATAATAGTCCTGCTTGCAAGATAGCCTATTACATTGTCTTACAGCTTAAACTTCCTATGCATAAACAACACATCAGAGTATGAAGCACTAATTGTTGGATTGCATGCCACTTTAACTTTGGGAGCCCAAGATATTAAGATATTCGATGATTTCACAATTATTCATTAAGAAAATAAATGAAATGTATCATGAAAAGCATGAAAATTTATCAAAATATAAGGATCTCACAAATGACTATGTTAAATATAGGTTTGATTCATATACCATTGATAACATCCCATGAAAATATAATTGACATGCGGATGAAATGGCAAGTGTTGCTTACCTTATATCTCCTCAAGATCCTTCAAAATATTTTACATTTATTGTCCATACAATTATGAAACCAACAATAGAATATAAGGTCGAAGAAGTTTTATCAACCACCATGCTCTAGCAAATGGTATACGCTGATATTTAATTATTTAAAAGACGGTACCTTTCCTAAGCTGAAAACTATGAATATTCAAGACTGCCTTCGAAAACTCACGTCTAGATATATAATTATTTATGGCGTGTTGTATCAAAGGTCCTTTGATGGTCTTTTAATTAGATGCCTTAAAAAATTTGAAATCCCCACAACACTTGTGGAAGCTCATGCAAGTTCTTGTGGAGGCCATTTTAGAGGAAGATCATTAGTTCAAAAGCTAATCCACATAGGATACTATTGGATACATATGGAACAAGATCGCTTTGAATACGTTAAAAAATGTAACAAGTATCAAGAACATAGAAATTTGATTCACACTCCTACTTCTGAGCATTGTGCCCAAATTCCTATTTTCCCATTCTCGCTATGGGGGTTGGATCTTATTGGAAAATTTCATCACCATCTTCTGCTAGACATACATTTATAATTATAGCAATAGATTATTTCATGAAATGGGTAGAATCCATTCCCCTTCATTCAACAACTATTGATGTAATGTCATTTCATATTGGAACACATTATTGCTTGCTTTGTACGACCTGCCATGTTAGTTTCACAAAATCAAACACCATTTAAGAATAATGAGGTGAAGAAGTTCTTAGGAACATTTAACATTCAACATCTCTTTTCAACACCCTACTAGTCACAATCTAATGGTCAAGTTGAATCAACTAATAGAACCCTGGAGAAAATATTATTGATGAAAGTTATGGGTCTAGAGCATAGACGTTAATAGAAATGGATGGTACACTTCTTAAAGAACCTATTAATTCTATGCATTTGAGCTAGTGCTCTGTCTAATCTTCTTGAATAGTGTGAATGATAAAGCACTAGTGTTAGAGTTAGCAGATGACATTCTATGTTTTCTTGCACTACTTCATTCTTGAAAAACAATCATTTGCATGTCCTGAATACTAAAGTAATTATTTAAAATACTTTTAGGTGGTTACTTTAGGTTTCATACTATTCAACTTAATATTGTATGTTGTGTTAGATTAGATCCTTATATGCATTTAATCTTCTACAATTAGATCATAGGTGCATTTAGTTTAGCATAACATAAATAATCATAATGTTTCATCTAAAAGAAAACTAAGATTGTTTCAATTAGATCACAAAAAGGATGTTAGATCATGGAGACATTTATTAAATAGTCTTACAAAGATTATTTGATAAATCAAATTTCCATATAACTTAAACACATAAGCATAAACAATCAAACATAAATGATCACATATATATATCAAAAAGTTTTAGTACATGTCATCAAATATACAATGCTAGTGTGGCTTGTGGCTACTAGATCCCTCGGGACTTGGTGATCGCATCCATCAAGAGATGGTAGTATGCAATAATGAATAAATAATAGAATCTAATGTATATTGTAGACCCCCTACTCATCCAACAGCTACGGCCTCCCATTCAATGACCTCTATGCACTCTCACTATGTGTGGTCTCTATCTTCCTATAGCTTGGAAACCTCTACGTGAAGTCTTTCAACCTCTGCAAAATCTTGAGATGATCGAAGATCCTCATAGGTAGCCTGTAGTGTTGATATATCACCCTTAGCTTGATCAGTGCACCTAGTAGCACCCTTGTATGCTCCTCTCAGCCTCACTAAAGGCTCGAACAACTCTAGATGCTACTCCATGTTAGGCGGGGGCATGTAGTCTATACTGATAGCCTCATCTTTAAGTAAAGGAGATACTATCTCTATGGCCACCCATCAATAGAGATCATGCAACTCTCTCATAGACCGTGTAAGATAGAAATCTTAAAGATAATTAGTACACATCATGATATATATATATATATATATCAAAAGCATAAGCATAATCATAAATAATGTGTCATCACCTAGATCTTTGGTTGGTTCTATAAAAATAGCCTCATCATGTGTTGAAGGAATAGAAGATGTGCTAGCCTCTCTATGTTCATAAGTGTTGGCACATGTTGCAACTATTGACTGTGATCTAGTAACATGAGTGGGAATCGATTCTCTCCACTCATGGGAAACTGGACCCTCACCTTTTGTATTACTTTCATCACTCATTAGCTGGTCCTCATCCTCCTCATCCTCCTCCTCATACTAATTCCCCTCCTTATAGTCTAAGTATTCCTCCTCATCATAGTCCTCTTCTACCTCATCCACAAATAGGTCTATAGCCCTAATCCTTACCTCCTCACTTCTCTCCTCCTCCTCATCCCTCTAATATGGAAGATGGCTCGCAAAGCCTATAAGCTGATCCATAGGAAATATTGGAGCTAGTCATGCTATGACCCACCACTTCTCATATGCATCTATAGCATCAACATCATCAGCGTCAAAGACTAGGGGCATATCGAGATTCAAATAATCTGAATCACTAGATATAACATCATCAACTATCAGTCATCTCGTATCTCCTAGCCTTTGAGCACTTCACACTAATCACCTATAAAATGGTCATACTATTTGTGGCACCTATACTTGTTTGAACTGTCCCATGAAATGATCATAGTAGAATGGTCTCACTACATAATCATGCCTCCCTAATAAAAACCTGTCTCTTTACATCTATGTCAACTAGTAGGTCTCATCTGGTGACTATGTATCAGTTGGTAGGGTCTCCATAAGATCTCCACTAATCCAGGAAATCAAATTTGACTCTCTAGAATCGATGATCTCCATACTACCATGCTCATCTTAATGGATAATTAAAATAGCATGGGTATCCTAGGGTGCATATAGAAGGAAATGTTGCTGGCCTAGTGCATGTGATATGCTCTAGGCACCAAACCTATAGTAGTGTACAATGCACCATGCTCTTGATCTCATGGTAAGCGAACCGTCTTAGATCATAGTAAAGATGTGCATGCATTCTATGACCCAATTGATGCAAAGCAGGGTGGATGGTATTAACACGGTCTCAAATAAACCAACTTTTCAATTCAAGGGCCTTAACTTGGTGATTTTCTCTCAAACCCTCCTATTATCCTTGTATCACTTGAAACTACATTTTTCCCACATAAATTTTCAAACCATACCTCATACCTAGAAAATAATTACATATTTAGATACCCATTAAGATGTTTGAAAACATATCATATTTGCAGGGGGGTTACTTTGCAACACAACCTTCAAATTTCTGCTGCTACACCCTAACATAGGCCTATTTAGGCTTGTTTAGATAGGTCACCACTAGGTTTTCATAACCCAAGCATCAAAACTCCATGTCAATGCTCAAACCCAACATATGATTTCTTACCAACCTATTCCAAGTATATTCAATCACTACCCAAGATTTTCTCTTCAAACCCTAACAATTATGCATCTTATTTGCCTAAAACATGAGATTAATCAACTAAGGCATCACCAAACTTGTTCACAATGCATTCCCCTACTCCTACAACATTGTAGACACCAAAAAACCATAATCCCATCCATTCCACCAAGTTTCATGAGATTTCACTAGTGGAATGGTGGGTTTTACATTTTTCTTTCCTTCAAGGCAATTAAACAAGGGTTTCAAACCAATTTTAGGAAAATTGTTATAAAATACTCAAATCATGTTGAAAAATGATGATACCAAATGAAAATGAAAGAAGGTTCAATGATTCATCAATTTGAATGCTTAAGTGATCACTTATAGGCCGTACAATGCCGTATTGTCTCCTGTAGCAACAAAAACATAATGAAAACACAACAAATCGAGTTTTATTGATTTTCAATATTTAAAATCACCACTAGCACCTTTACTCGACCATTTCAAGGGGTATTTAAAATTTAAAAACTATATCCAACCATTTCCAACTAACTTTTGAATCCTAACTATTCAACTTCCCACAAAACTCAAAAGTGCAAAGTTGCTTGAGAAACTTTTTACAACTTTTGTAAAACTTGATAAATTTCACACAATTGACCCCAACTGACCCAAAAACATCAAAAATGGTCTTGAAAGACATTATTACACACAAAAACATGACTTAAACACAAAAAAACCAAGATACTTAACACTTTACAACTTTTCCACATTAAGACCTATGGTGCCCTACACCACCCATGCATATAACCCTAGCCATCTGGGACTAGTACTAGTGCTATAGTGAATATCATAATCCATATCAAAAGTGGCAATAATGCATAGAGTAGCCTTGTAGTTTAATACATGGCCCCACAATCTCCTCTCAAATCAATCCTTCAAGGTAGTACTGTATATCTACTCTCATCTTCTTGTATGGACAATCCTCTATGAAATGGACAATCTCACTTCAAATGGGAACTCAAAGAATGTGATGAACTATTAGAGTAATAAGTTATTTCACTTAATTAATCTAATCATATTGGTTAATTCATTAATTCACTTATCACTTTAGTTACTTAAGCTAAACTTAGGCACATTAATAATTAATTATTAAGTGTGCACACTAGGGTTTCCTTTTAGGGTTATGCATACATTACTTTTATAAAGAAATTCATCTCTTATATTTACTCAATTCTTGAATATTATTCATTTTCAAATCTTCATTCAAATTGCCCTACTTTTTCTATTTTTCTCTTGTGGAAGGCATTTTCTGGTTTCCATTTTTTATCTTGGTTTATAACATGGTATAAGAGCCATGATTTGTAGCCCCTTCTCAATGCTTTGGAGAAACTCATTACAGAGCACATTCAGGGTTCCTCAAGGGTTTCATACCTTGATCTTATTTATGAAGCATTTTGGATCATATCGGGAATCTCTACTAGATTTAGAGCACTAGAAAAAGTCAGGATTGGCTTTTGTTTCATTGATTTTCATCATTTGTCAAATCTGCAAGGGTTTCAAGTCTGGCAATTTTTGCAAGATCTGGGGGTAGCCAATTTTTTGGGACACTTTGGGCACAAATGGAGGTCACCATTGCATTCACAATAGCCAAAAATCCTAACAATGCCTATCATTTGCTTTATTTTGAAGTAGTTGATCTAGGAGGTGAATTTTTTTGCTAGGGAGGTCAGACCCAACATGCATGATGGGGTGAAAAATTTCAAAAAAATAAAAAAAAATTCTTTCAAAAAGTGCTTGTAGTGTTTATTTTGGCTGCCACTGAGTGGTCACCACTTAGCCACCAACCGGCCACCACAACACTGCCTAGCAACCACCTCTGCCAACCTGCCATCGACCCCCAACACTAGCCCCCACAGGCTCCTCCGAACCCGCCACGGTCATATTGGGGATCGAGTGCTCTGTGCCCAGCCCCTGACCACTTTATCCCCTACACCCAGTCATATCGGTGACCAAGGGCTCTACCCCAACTCCTTTCTCACTAGCCCCCTGGTCGTGCATAGGACTAGGGGCCATTTTTTTAACCCCTTGGACTACTTGTAGGCCTTATTGGCCCTTTTGGAGCAATGTTCACTAAATCGGGCTTAACTTTTGCATATGGTGTCATTTTTTCGCAAATGAGATAGTGTTGGAAAGCTGATTCTAACACCAATCTAGTGGTGCATGAATTTTTTCTATATTTTTCTTCAATTTTATTTTGTAGGCCTCTGAAGTAAGATGAAACATTTTTCACTTTGGAGGGAATATCTTCTGCCTCAATTATCTATTTTTCACCATTCTTGCAGCATCAGAAAGTTGATTCAATCCTCTACATAGATCTAAAGTCATTGTTAATCATGGATGTAGTTGTGAACCAAGGTTTTTGCATGCACTCATTTTTGTTTTCACGCACTAGGTTTGCATTTTCTCTCTAATTTATGCATGTTTTGCATGCTTTCCTTTTACAATCATGGCTTATTGTAAAGTTCCATCAGGGGGGATTCTTGCATAATAAGTTGATTAGAGTGTAGTTGCATTGCATGCACTTTGATCTCATCTTCATATTGATGACAACTTGTATGAGTTGTATCTGGATTATGTAGTTTCTTTTGGCCACATCTTGCTCATAGCTTCACACATTTTGGTTTGCATCAGTTCACATCTTAGATTGAGAGCCTATGGTTAATGATCTTGAATCACATTAGATTCACATCGAGTCACATCTCAGTTTGATGGCCATTCATTTTATGGTTAATGTTCCAGAATCTTCACGGTACTTGCTCCTATGGATCAGTTTTAGTCATAGTTTGGCATCGACATTGAGATACACATAGCTTCTAGATTCATTCATCATATCATTCCCTCTTATGGGGGGGTATGTGCAGGATCATCATGGAAAAAGCAGGCCCTTAAGTGGCGAAAAATTTAGAAAAATCAGAGTGAGGTGACTTGATGTAAAAATTTGAATAAGTTATCTATATTATTTCAAAAATATTTAAGAATAGAATCTGTAGAAAATTGAATGTAGTTTCTAAACTACTAGGTTTATTTTAAAAAAATAAAAATCTATTTGGTGAAATTTTGAAATTCCAATGCAGTAGTACTTAAATTTGGGAAAATAAGAAGTAGGTGTTTGTCACCACCCTAACCACAAATAAAATGATAATATTTTTTTATAAGATTTTAGATATAAGTAGAGGACTCATGTCCCAATGTGATGCATATTTTTGTAATTTTTTCCAAGTAAATAAATAATTATGAATTGTTTATTACAACTTTTAAAAAATTTAAAAACTCGTATGTTTGACCACCTTGGTCAAAACTTCATGAAATTCAATTTATTTTTAATCCTATAGTATGTGAAGCATGTTTTAGATTCAAAAAATGTGATACCATTTGAAAGCTATAGATGTTTTTCAATCAGCCTATCAATCAGGATTTTAGTCATAATTCAAATAGAAAATAAACAATAATTATTTATTAAATTCAAAGTAAAGCATAATTTATATTGGTGGAAAGTTGAGAATATCCTTTAAAAACCCTTTTTGTTTCATCAATTTTGAGTAAAAAAAAAGTCATCAGCCACATGGGCCATCATATCACTTACATATTGCCACTTTTTGGCCCCTCATGATCTTGTACATACCTGGGGGGTATGATTTATTCATCTATTGTTGCTTCATAGATTCTAGGGTTGTTCCAGTTTGTGAGATTTCTAGTGTTCCTTGGCATCAAGTTTGTTGTTGTATTATCATGACTCCGCCTAGGTCCTTCAGTGACTCTCATATGGTTTTTTGTAAACAGAGATATCTTTCCTTGCTTGCCAAATTCAGGATTCCAGTGTTACTCTACCAGTGTTCTTCCAGTGATTCTTTGTAGTAGGTCATCTCATTGGGGGGGGTTTTTCCCATTGGGTTTTCTCCTCTTTCTCATTCATTGCATTTGTACATGGGTACCTGATCAGGCCTTATCGTCGGGACCCATATTTGCTTTCATGCATCTTTTCCTTAGTGTTTTAGCTACTTCCTAAGTTCATCTTAAGGGGGGGTGTTAGAGTAATAAGTTATTTCACTTAATTCATCTAATCATATTGGTTAATTAATTAAGTCACTTATCACTTTAGGTACTTAAGCTAAACTTAGGCACATTAATAATTAATTAATTATTAATTGTTAAGTGTGCACACTAGGGTTTCCTTTTAGGGTTATGCATACATTGCTTTTATAAATCAATTCATCTCTTGTATTTACTCAATTCCTAAATATTATTCATTTGCACATATTCATGCAAATTGCTCTACTTTTTCTATTTTTCTCTTGTGGAAGGCATTTTCTAGTTTGCATTTCTGATCTTGGTTTCTAACAGATCTTAGTTTCTAACATGAACATCCTCCAGAGTGATCATCATCTTGCTAGTGGGTAGAAAAAAGGTGTAGGTATCCAAGCCTGCCCTCTTTGCTAATGCCATTAGCATGGAATCATGGTATCTCATAGGATGCATGAGATATACCAAATATATCCCATTAGCATGTAAATGTACACACCTAAAATTGGTCATCACCTTTAATTAATTAAATACTAGCTATTTAATTAATATTCCAACTACGTATAAATAAAGTCTCAATTTATTTATATTGTTCATTTTCTAAATTCTCCAAATCTAAAACATATTCTTCTAAATTAATTAATTAAACAAATTTCCATAAGCTTGTTTTATTCAATTAATCTTCACTAATCTCGAATAGGAATTTGAGCACATGTCTACAAATTTTTGTGCCACCTCGCCAAGGTCACATGAAATTAAATAATTCTAATTTTTAATTAGAATTATCTTCAACCAATTTTTAAAAGCACATGAATTATTCCTCACACACTTCCACCAATTTTCAAACACATGGTTTTTTCTTCCCACACTTGAGTCTTCCATCCAAATGGTATGTTTCCCATTGGTCAAGAGATTCTTCCATCTAAATGGCATGTTCTTTTTGGTCAATGGGACAACATCTTGATTCTCTTCATCTCCACCATTCATTCTTCTTGTTTGAATTTGGACCGTCAATTATTTCCACCTCACTATATGCTTGGAAAAGGCTATAAATCAACCCTTGGGAATTGTATTTTGCATCCACTTTTGAATAGAGTTATCATGCAAGAATATCGTTTGAGCTTGGGAGCATTATGGAGTCTTATAGTTACATTTTATATCATGTTTTGCATCATAGTTATATCTTAGAGTAATACTTTGCTTCATAGTTAGAATTTGAGCATATGGAGTATCATCTTAGTTTTCCATAGTTTTCATTTGAGCATATGTAGAATCATCCCATCTCAATACCATAGTATCTACCTCAAATCATCTAACACCATCATCCATTCATCATAGTATCCATTATCCTTTTTATCATATAGTTTCATGTAGGAATTTAATTGGCTTGCATGTTGAATACTAATTTCATTTCTTAAGTGTCATTCTAATAGCCTTTGTGCACATAGAACTATGAGGGCCAAAGGGTTAAAGGAATTTTTAAGAATAGAGGACAATGAGACGTTCTTAAAATATTTGTTAAATTGAAATTTAGAGTAGCTTCTTTTCTTTGAATCTTTAATATAATTCATTTCATTAAGGTTTGTGTTGATTTACTAACTTTACACATTTCAAACACACACAGTAAAGTCTATTTATCCTCCTCCAATAGTGTTGCGACTAGGTCCCATAATCGACAGAATAACCTGCCACCAAGACATTGTCACAACCAAGGAGGAATCTAATAAAAAAATAAAAATATCATCTATCCAGGTATGTGCAGGATCATCATGGAAAAAATAGGCCCTTAAGTGGCAAAAAAATTAGAAAAATCAGAGTTAGGCAACTTGACGTAAAAATTTGAATAAGTTATCTATATTATTTCAAAAATATGTAAGAATAGAATTTGTAGCAAATTGAATGCAGTTTCTAAACTACTAGGTTTGTTTTTTTTTTTAAAAGCTATTTGGTGAAAATTTGAAATTTGAATGCAGTGGTACTTAAATTTCAAGGAAAAAATAAGAATTAGGTGTCTGTCTGACCACCCTAACTGCAATAATTTAATAATAATATTTTTTTATAATATTTTAGATATAAGTAGAGGGCTCATGCCCCGATGTGATGCATATTTTTTTAATAATTTTTTCTAAGTAAATAATTAATTATGAATTTTTCTCTACAACTTTTAAAAAATATAAAACTTCTATGTCTGACCACCTTAACTTGGTCAAAACCTCATGAAATTCATTTTTTCTTTTTTTAATCCTATAGTATGTGAAGCATAGAATGTGACACATGTTTTGGATACAAAAAATGTGATACCGTTTGAAAGCTATAGAGGTTTTTCAATCAGCCTATCAATTAGGACTTTAGTCATAATTTCAATAGAAAATGAATAATAATTACTTATTAAATTCAAAGTAAAGCATAATTTATATCGATGGAAAGTTGATAATCTCCTTTAAAAACCCTTTTTGTTTCATCAATTTTGGGTAAAAATAGTCATCAACCACATACCCATCATATTGCCACTTTTTGGCCCATCATGATCCTACACATACCCCTATAAGAATTCTAAAATATAGAATCTATACATCAATAGTTAAGAAGTGTGATAAAGTTTCTCTAGGGTACTTTTCTAAGGGTCATAATCAACACTTTATTCCTTTTTTGGGACACTTCATGAAAAAAGTGGGAAACTTTGTGAAAAAAGGGGACACTTTGCAAAAAAAAGGGGCGCTTTGCAATTTTTTCTTCCAGGATCCTAAATATATCTAGAAATGTGTCAAACATAAAATAAATGCATAAAAACAAAGCTAAGGTAGAGAAGAATCCACTCACTAGATGTTGTGGGTCGCCTTGTGCTACCTCCTCACATAGGATCTCAAGTATCAGAGGCACGCATGCTCGTATGCTTGGAATTGCCACTCATTCTCCACCAAAATCAAACTACAAGAAGGTAAAAGATAAAATGAGTACAAAATACTTCACTTTTTACTCTTATATATGTTCAAATTAGGTCATTTACATATTAGGGTTAAAAGTTCTTTTTTATTCAAACTAGCATATTGGGGGCTAGAGAGCTCTATTTTCATTGCCATTTTTTGCATTAGATTTGTGAGTATGCTCTCATTCTCATCAAATGTCTATCACTATATGGTATGGTACTTTGAAATACTCTATGATACAACTTATTCAATTCAATGTGGTTAGAGTATTACCTTTATTCCACCTTCATAAAGTAAGCAGAATCAAGGGTGGGCATACACACCCTCAAATTTGATTTTGTGAAGAAATTAGACAAGAGGATTTTTGAACGACTAATGAATTGGTTTTGTAGGGTGTGGTTCCTAACATTGTGGTTTTCCATATAGCTATAGTGGGGGCTTCATTCTCCCATGTTTAGAAATGAATCCATGTATGAGTTTCCTTTTATGAAATGAATTTACTGTTCAAATTCCTTTTGATTTCATATGCATGTAGAGTCATATGGGCGCTAAAGTAGAGGCTAAATGTAGTATACATAATTGTACTCCCTTCTTGGAGATGGTATAATTTCACACATAGTTAGGACATATTTTAGTACCCTTGCATTCGTGACCATTTAAATCATCAATAATAGGACCCTAAGACCCTTTATTTCAATCCCAAGGCTTACTGTAGTTGAAATCTTGAAAAAATCAACAAAGGCATTTAATTTTCTAACACCCCAAAAAACTAGGTGGGACTCATATGCCACCTTGGGTATATGAGTGTTGAAAGTATGAATGATTTTGGTCATTTTGTCATTAATGTTGTCATTGATGTCAACACATTATGGGTTGTTGCAGAGAAACAAAACAAGTGATTATAGGTGGTACATGTATAGTTGAGATATTTTTGAGATGATGTGAGTACATGGAGCTATCTTTATGGTGTTGTAGGTGTGTTGATATGATGAATTACCAAGTGCTTTTGAGAAAATTAATAGATAGTGAAGATAGAATTATGCATGTTCTGAATGTGCTCCAGTATGTGCTCTACATTTCTTCTGTGTTGATCCTATGCTTGTGCAGATATAAAGTGTTATTTATGGGAATCCTTTAGTGTTATATCCTAGATTAAATTTTTTGGTTTTATGAAGAGTGAAAGTTTTGTTCACCAGTTTGTGAACTGGTATGTTAGAGTTGTTTGTCTATGGACTGGGAGAAATGTATCTGCTCCATAGTCCTCAGCTGGTTTGTTTTAGGTATTGTGGATTTGGAAGAAGGTTTGTAATGGTGTTACCTATTTTCTATCAAAGGTGTTCATGGCTTGGTGCTCTAGAAGTCTAGTTTCAAAGTTGTTGTGTGTGTTTGTACAGTCTGGATGGATTGATGGAAAGTGTTTTGTGTATGAAGGTTTTTGCATTAGCTACAGATGAATCTAAAGGTATCTGAGATGTGTTATAGTGTATGGTGATGTGTGTCATGTGGTCCACATGTTATCTTCTTATTGTGGAAGCATGTACTTCAAATTTCATTGGTGTTTTCATTAGGTTTGGTTGACTTGGTGTTTACACATCAATGTGAAGGATAATTATCAATTATGGAAGCTTGTGATTGATCTGAGATGTTGTTTTAGGTCTTGTTTAAGTGTTGGTTTGGTCCACTCTCATTCTCTTCCACTGCAGGAATGTTGAGTTGTTGACCTAATTTGAATTTGTAAAATGAGGCATGTTTAGTTGACCTTGGAGAAGGTTTATAAGGTTGAAGATGGTATAAATACAAGGAAAGATGTTAAGGGTTACATGCCACAAGTTTTAGAAGCAAGATTGTGTGAAAGTGAATTGAGGCAGCAGTACTTTAATGTGTTAGACTCCTGAAAGCAGCTAGCTTATGGTTTCTACAATTCTTTGGTCAAGGCTACAAATGTGTGGAAATTGTTGTGGTGGAACTTCTATTATCATTATATATTTGTAGGCAGTGAGCCTCCCTTTTGTACAATGAATCCTATCTTGGGTAGTGAGCCTCTTTGTAATCAATTTTGCAATTACTATATATTGTGAGTTAATCATCACCGTGGTTTTTACCTTATTGGGTTTTCCACATAAATCTGGTGTTTCATGTGTTGATATTGCTTTCTGTTATTTGCACTTCATGCTCAAACTTAATAACAGATTAAAGTGGATGTGAAGTTAATAATTGTTTGTGATTTATGAATGTGATTGGTGACAACTGATTCACCTTGCCTCTCAGTTGTCTTATGCATTTCAACAATTGGTATCAAATCTTTGGTTCCTCGAAGAAGAGTTAACTGATTGAGGTAGATCCAATGGCACAAAAATTTACAATCCTTGTGTTTGATGGATCTGATTACTATTTATGGAAAGTGCAGATGAGAGGTTACTTGACCTCTCTTGGTTACAAGACTTGGAAAGCTATTGAGACAAAATATGTTGAGTCGGCAAGTGGTCCTTCTTCCGCATATGATATTTCTTCCTATGAAGAAAATGAAAAGGCAAGGTATGCAATCTATAGTGCTTTATCTAAGGCTAAGCTAGCAAAAGTTATTTCTTTAGGAACTACTTATGAAGTTTGGGAAAAGTTGAAAGATATCTATGAAGGAAAAGATAGATTCAAATTATAAAAGAAGTTAATAGTTTAGCATAGATATAAGAACTTGAAGATGGAAGAAGGTGAAGACATTTCAAGCTACTTTTAGAGGGTTGATATTGCAGTAAATGAAGTCAAAAATTAAGGCGGTACTCTAATAGATGAAGATTCTAATCACCCTACTAGAAGGTTACAATGATAAGGTCTTAGCTATTGAAGAAGTTTATGATCCTAAGAAATTCACTAAAGAACAACTATTTGGCAACTTGACTTCATTTGAAATGAGGAAATTTGGAAAAGAAAAGGAGAAAACAAAATTAGCCTACAAAGCTATGAAGATTGAAGATGATTGGGATGGTGATAGCTTAGAGGAGTTGGAAGCAAACTTTACAAGGAAATTGAAGAAATTTCCAAGTAAGGGGTGATCCCACAATACTGGTTTACAGTTTTTGGCCAAACTAGACATTGAACTAATTTTTTCTAAATAAATCTTCACTTTTGGGCATCTATAGTGGCTAAACCATGAGGAATTTGAAGATGATGCAAACTAGTGGCTTGTGGCATTTTGTTTGCAAATTATAATTTTTATTTTTTAAAATTTTTGAAATTAGATTGCACTTCATTTTCCATGTCCTTCAAAAACTAGTTTTTTTCAATAAACACCATTTTTAAGGAGTGACATTCACCGTATAACACAACTTTTTTCCATGAAGGATAAAATTCTATTTTTTTCAAATTTATATTTGTAACTATGATATATAGTGCTTCCAATTGGTTTCATAGTGTTTTATTGAATATTTTTTCCTTAATCATGTTTCAAAGTCAAACCAATTACAATTCAGACATAAGCGGATTGTATAACACATCTTTTTTTGTATGTATCTAAATTAATTTTTTTTTTTGGTTGGATCAAGGACTTCAACATTTGGTGCACTCATATTTTTCAAAAAAAATTTGATAATATTCTATTTTTCCACATGTGCAAAACAAAGAGCTTGATTTCTAGTGAAAAACCTACATTCACAAGAAATAAAAGAGAAATATAATAATAAAAATTAAATTTATTTATAATTATACTTTTTCAGAAGCTTATAATAAGGACTACATACTTACAAAAAATAATTTTTAAATGAATTCATTTGATCCCCCAAAAGGTAAATCAAAAGTTGTTTTTATCAGAATTTTGATAGGTGTAAAGGAGACTTCGTTATAGGTATGGTTTAAAACTAGCGGGGTTTTATCGAAGGGAGTTTGATCTAAGGTGGTTTGATCAAACCCTCTTCAATTGGAATGCCTTAAATGTAAAATTTTAAGGCTTAAATCATTATATTTTCTAAAAATATGTGATTTTAGAAAAAATCAGAATCTCCTAGAAATTATAAACCAACTTTGTGGGATCACCCTAAGTACAAAGTTATGTTGCCTTTTAATTGTTTCAATTGTGGAAATATTGGTCACTATGCTTCAAGATGTCCTAATATAGCCACACACAAGAAGAGCAAAGACAATAAAGACAAAAAAGGAAAAAAGTTCAAGAAATTGTATTATGTTAGAGAAGATGTTGGAATTTCTGATGATGAATTTGATTTTAAGGGTGATAATGGTGAATTCCTATTTCTAGACTTAGAGAATAAATCAATGTCTACTAACCATGGAAGATGTACAAAGGAATTTGGTCTGGAAAACAAGAAGGAAGAGATGGAATGTGCTATGGTTACTACCTTTCATGCTAGAAAAGATGAAGACTATTGGATGATTGAAAGTGGCTGCTCAAATCACAAGACCATAGACAAAAGTAAGTTTGCTAAACTTGAAAAGTATGATGGAGGATTAGTCATGTTTGGAGATGATTTTGGTGCAAAGATTGTTGGAAAAGGAAAAATTAGTTTTGATGGAAAACATAGTAATGATGATCTCTATTATGTTAGGGGCTTTAGGTATAATCTTTTAAGTGTTGGAAAAATGTGTAGCAAAGTATTTAAGCTTGTGTTTCAGGATAATACTTGTCAGATTAGAAAAGGGTTTGAAACTGTGGTAGCTATAGGAAGAAGAACATATGGAAACATTTATCAGCTTAAGGGTGTTGATGGTCAGTGTTTTGTATCTCAAGTTAATGAAAGTTAGCTATGAAGCTGGAGGATGGGACATGTAAACTTTGACAATCTGGTCAAGATTAGTTCAAGAGAAGTTATTTGGGATCTTCCTAAAATCATAAAGCCTACCAATACTATTTGCAGAAGTTGTTAGTTTGGAAAAAAAAAGATACAACTTTAAAGGAAAAGAGAAATCAACTACTAGAATACTGGAATTGATTCATATAGACCTCTATGGTCCCACAAGAACAAGTCTTAATGGTGATAGGTATTTTATGCTTTTAATTGATGATTATTTTAGAATGACATGGGTTACTTTTCTTGGGAAGAAAGCTCAAGCTCTGGATAGATTCAAAGTGTTCAAGGCTATGGTAGAGAATGAAATGAACTTGAAAATAAAATGGTTAAGGTTTGATAGAGGTGGAGAATTCACCTCTAGTGAGTTTAATACATTTTGTGAAGAGCATGGTATAAAGAGGCATTTTTCTTCTCCTAGAACTCCTCAGCAAAATGGAGTTGTTGAGAGGAAGAACCAAACAGTTCAAGAGGATGCAAGGACTATGATGAAAAAGGAAAATCACCTAATGTATAATGGAGAGAAGCAATTCACACTTCTATTTATATTGTTAATAGAGTTTAGATCAGGGGTAACAACACAAAGACCCCTTATGAACTATGGACTAGAAAAATCCCTATTGTTAAGTACTTTAAGGTGTTTGGAAGAAAATTTTGCATTAGAAAAGATGATGAGAACCTTGGAAAGTCTTATTCTAAATGTGATGAAGGTATTGTCCTTGGATATTCAACTAGTAGCAAAGCTTATAGATACTTCAATAAAATATTGAGAAAGATTGTTGAAAGTGCAAATGTAAAAGTTGATGAAGATATGCACAGATCAGTTGAATAAGTGAAGTTGAACCAAATGAACCTATCTATGGACAAGTAGAAGAAGAGAATAAGGAAGAAGAAGAATAGATTGAAGAAGAAGAAGCTTTGGAACCTACTCCTAAGAATCCAAAATATGTAAAGAAAAATCATCCCGAAGAAAAAATAATTAGAGACAAAAGTGAAGGTGTAAAGACAAGAATCAAAGTTGTAGTAAGTAAGGTAAAATTGTGTTTACTTTCCAAGAAAGAACCTAAATAATTGTGTGAAGCATGAAAAGATTAAAATTAGGTTAGAGCAATGAAAGAGGAATTATAGTAGATAGAGAAGAATCAGACATGTGAATTGGTTCCTAAATTGGTAAAAAGTGGGTATTCAAGAATAAGCTGAATGACAATGGTGAAGTAGTAAAAAAAAGAAAGGCTTGTGTGCAAAATTTATTCATAGGTTGAAGGAATAGACTTAGAGGATAAATTTTCCTCAGTGGCAAGAATGGAGGCTATTTAGATGTTTTTGGACATTTTGTGCACACAAAGATTTCGAGGGTATACCAGATGGATGTTAAGTCTAGATTCCTAAATGGAGAGCATTATATGGACTTAAACAGGCTCCCAGAGCATGGTATGCAAGGTTGGACATGTATTTGACACAAAAAAGGTTCAACAAAGGCTCTGTAGATAGTAATCTCTATTTCAAGGTTGAAGGAAACAAAATTTTGATAGTGGTTGTGTATATTGATGATATTATGTTTGGAGTAAATGAGGGTATGTGCAAGAAATTTTCATAGGAGATGCAAAAAGAGTTTGAAATGTCTATGATTGGTGAGTTGAACTTCTTTCTAGGACTCCAAGTGAATCAAACTAATAAGGCCATATTCATTTCACAATCAAAGTATGTTAAAGAATTGGTGAAGAAGTTTGGAATGGATGACTCTGAACCAGTTAGTACCCCTATGGTGACTGGATGCAAACTGAGTAAGGATGTTGATTCTCCTAAAGTTGACCAGAGCATGTATAGATCTATGATTAGTGGACTATTATATCTTACTACTACTAGACCAAATATCATTCATGCAATATGTTTGGTTGCCATATTTCAAGAAAAATCCAAAGAAACACATGTTACAACTGTGAAAAGGATATTCATATATCTAAAAGACACTCTGGATTATGGCTTGTGGTACCCTAAGGATATTGATTTCACCTTGAGTGCTTATACTGATGCAGATTGGGTAGGTTGTGTAGAAGACTAGAAGAGTACAAGTGGTGGTACATTCTTTCTTAGAGGAAGATTGGTTTCATAGCCAAGCAAGGAACATGATTCAATTTCTTTATCTACTATAGAGGTTGAGTACATTGCAGTAGTTTCTTGTTGCACACAGGTTCTATGGATGAACCAAAAATTGAAGGACATAGGAGTGATATGTATGATCCTATCCCTATCTTCTATGATAATACAATTGCTATAAAATTTCAAAGAATCCAATAATGCATTCAAGGAAAAAGCATATATCCATTAGATATCATTTCTTGAGAGAGAAGGTATTGGAGAATGAAGTCAGGCTTGAATATGTGCCTACAAAGGATTAGATTGTTGATATATTTACTAAGGCTCTTTTGAAGGTTACTTTTGAATATCTTAGGGAGAATTTGGGGGTTTCTACCCCTCCTTTGTACTAGGTGAACATAAAGTGCATCAATCCAGTGGATCTACAGATTCTTCATTTGTCTACACTAATGACTAGGGTCTACTCCTCGGGGGGAGTAGGAAGTATCATTGATGGAGTATGAGATGTGTGGGTACACTCCTAAGGGGGAGTGATCAGAATTATGTTCTTTGATATTGATGTCAAAGAGGGAGATTGTTGCAAGTATGAATGATTTTGGTGGTGTTGTCATTAGTGTTGTCATTGATGTCAACATAGTATAGGTTGTTGGAGAGAAAGGTAACCAGTGATCGTAGGTGGGTAAATGTATAATTGAGATAATATTGAGATGTTGTGAGTACATGGAGCTATCTTTATGGTGTTGTAGGTGTGCCAATATAATGGGTTACCAAGTGCTTTTGAGAAAATTAATAAATAGTGAAGACTGAATTGTGTGTGTTTAGAATGTGCTTAGGTATGTGCTCCACATTTGTTTTGTGTTGATCCTATGCCTTTGGAGATTTGAAGTGTTGTTTATGGGAATCCTTGGGTGTTATATCCTAGATTAAAGCTTCTAGTTTGATGAAGAGTGAATATTTTGTTCAATAGTTTGTGAACTGGTCTTGCAGAGTTGTTTGTTTCTAGACTAGGAGAAATGTATCTACTTCGTAGTCCTCTGTTGGTTTGTTTTATGTCTTGTTGATATGGAAGAAGGTTTTTATTGGTGTTATATGTGTTCTATCAAAGATGTTCATGGTTTGGTGCTCTAGAAGTCTAGTTTCAGAGTTGTATGTGTTTGTACAATCTAAATGGACTGATGGAAAGTGTTTTGTGTATGAAGGTTGTTGCATTAGCTGTGAATGAACCTGAAGGTATATGAGATGTGATCTAGTGTATGGTGATGTGTGTCATGTGGTCTGCATGTTACATTCTTTTTACATAAGCATGTACTTCAAAGTTCATTGGTGTTTTCATTAGGTTGGCCGACATGGTGTTTACACATCACGAGAAGGATAAGTATCAATTAAGGAGGCTTGTGATTGATTTGAGATATTGTTTTGGTTTTCTCTAATTATTTTCCACCACATGAATGTTGAGTTGTTAACCTAATTTGAATTTGTAAAATGAAGCATGTGTAGCTGACCTTGGAGAAAGTTTCTAAGGTTAAAGATGGTATAAATACAAGGAAATATGTTAAGTATTACATGCCACAAGTTTGAAAAGCAAGAGTGTGTGAAAGTGAATTGAGGTAGCAATATTTTAATGTGTTATACTCCTAAAAGTAGTGAGATGATGGTGTCCGCAATTCTCTGATCAAAGTTCAAGATGTGTCAAAGTTGTTGTGGTGTATCTTCTATTATCATTCTATATATGTAGGTAGTGAGCCACCCTTTTGGACAGTAAGTCCTATCTAGATAGTGAGTCCTATCTTGGGTAGCGAGCCCTTTAGTAGTGAGCCTCTTTGTAATCAGTTTTGCAATTACTATCTATTGTGAGTTAATCCTCACCGTGGTTTTCCCTTATTGAGTTTTCCATATAAATCTAGTGTTTTGTGTGTTGATATTACTTTATTTTCTTTGCACTTCATGCTCATACTTAATAACATATTAAAGTGGCTATGAAGTTAATAATTGTTTGTGATTTGTGAAAGTGATTAGGGTTTCCTTCATTTAAAACCTTCTTTAGCAAGCTATATATGCATCGATCCAAATACCATCATCAAATTCAATTCTAACTATGTGAACCAAGATCCTAGTACCTACAAAACACAAAGAACACACTCATTAGAAGATTGAAATGCAAGTTAGAATCTAAGCTCCCCATGAAATCCATTCACAAAAGCTTAAATTAGGAAATGAGATGAAGAACACAATAAGAATGCAATAAAAAGAGATTGAATCCTAATTAAACAAGAAAACTCTTAATCCCATGGGGGAATTGGTGCCAATTTGATGTAAAAATTGGCCCTTTCCCAACTCCAATGATGCAATGTTGATTGGTGATGAAGAGTGATCCACTTTGTTGAAGATTCAATGAAGCTCTAGGATCAAAAACCTACAATAACCTAGCTATGCCTTTATAAAATGGATGAAAATGCTAAAGCTTGAGTATGGATTTGAGTATAGTAAGTTTGCTCAAATTTGGATGATGAAATGAGGAAAGAGACCTCTTATTTATAGAATGGAAAGAGGGAGAAATGCCTGAAATGGAGAAATGTGGGACTAAATTTCAACCAATGGCAAGGTGCCACTTGTCAAGAGATGTATGGATGTACACATTTTGATGAATGTGCACATAAATGCGTTTAGGTGGAATTTGAAAATTATGAAATGGCATGTAAGAGGGAAAAAGGAATGTCTTAAATGCCACTTGGCTCAATGCAAAGATGAAATAAATTTCTTGTTGGATGAAAAAGTCCACTTGGATTTGAATTCAAATTTGAGGGAATATTCTCTATTATGCCATGTTGAGAGAAAATAGAGATTTAATAAATGAATTAAATCCATTTTCATGTGCAAGTCGAAAAAGCTAGAGGATGGGACATGAATTAGGATTAAATTAATTGAGGGTCAGTTAATTTAATGAGAGATTAGATGTTGTGACAAATTTGACTTAGATTTATAGGTTGATTTAAATCAAAGATGAGAAGAATGTGATTTTAGACTTAGTTGAATAAACATTTTGTTTTATTTAACTAAATGGGATGATTGGTTAGATTAAATTAAATAAGGTTTAATTTAATAGTTAGACTTTAGAGATTAATTAAATAAAATTCATTTATTTAATTAAATATAGACATAGGGCTAATTAGATCAGGTAGATTGATTTAATTAACAAAAGAGAATGACTTAATTAAATAAAAT
Organism: Sequoia sempervirens; assembly: GCA_007258455.2. Classification (NCBI taxonomy): domain Eukaryota; kingdom Viridiplantae; phylum Streptophyta; class Pinopsida; order Cupressales; family Cupressaceae; genus Sequoia; species Sequoia sempervirens. The sequence goes on along the minus strand of VDFB02271358.1, from coordinate 1,088,972,440 downwards.
GATTTATTTAATTAAGAGAAAAGATTGATGAATTTAATCAAATAAGCGTATTCGATTAAATGGTTAGACTGAGGGATGATTTAGGATGAAATGGTGTTAATAATCAGGATCAAGTATGTTGATATATTTTCCATGTCTACATTTTTCCCCTCTTTGAAGCAAAGTACTTGTTGCATTGGTTCAAAGAATAAACTATATTGATCAAAAGCCAAAATTTTCTGATTTTAAAAATTTGCCCCACTATTGCATCGGTGGCAGAAATATGGTAGAGCACTTGGAGTGGGAATCACACTCCTACATATTTGGGCGTGGGAGCACATTCATGTGCTTCATCCATGAGTCATTTCTATTTTGATGGAGCTAGATGATCTCATGGTCTAGCATTATAGAGGATGCCTTTCATTTACCCATATAGGAGAGCATGGGATTCCTCACTGGAGGAGGGTCCTTGATGATATGTGATTGTTTACATGGTGGCCCTACCTTGGACAGCCAACTTGGTTAGATGATGTACAACAACTATTCTTTGCTCACTAGGATTGCTTGATGCAGGGGCGAGAGCAAACTATGATTGAGATGCACCTGTCGGGTAGGGTCTAGTGACAATTTGGTGAGCCATAGGATTGACCCAATGATTAGTATGTGGCTATATTCACAAGGACCATGACTCAAGGATCCTGGGTTTAGAACATACCTTCCCACAAGGTAGTTCATAGTTTTATGCAGCTAATGGCCAGGTCATTACCATATGACCAAGGATAAGCAGATCCTAGGACCACACAGGCATATCAAGATTGGTTCAGGCCACCTCTACATCTAGCAGTGCCATGGACACCATCCGCTCGACATAGAGTGAGAGGTAGAGGGGTAGGGTAAGGCTAGGGGGATCAGGATCAAAGAGGTAGATGGCCAACACTAGATCAACTAGTTCAGGATCATGGGCCACAGGACCAACCGCCCATGGATCCACAGGTTGGAGATCAGAGGCAGGAGTAGGATCTGGGGCACTAGGACTAGCAGGAGCAGGATCCGAGACACCATGATAAGATACTGATGCCTCCCAGGGATAGGGAGAAGGATCAACCCCACGCGTAGCCACCTCTATAGCCAAATCCTAGAGATGGACAAATTTTGTAGCTGGAGGCATAGGTACAAGCACTGATAGTTGAGAGGGATTAGGCCAGAGTAGAGTGGGATTAGGACATTTTATAGAGGTAGGCTGCAGAGTTACAGGAGGTGGCAGAGATGGGCTACCGATAGCAGCTAGAGAGCATGGTTGTTGCCTCCTCCCAGAACAAAATGTTACTTCAGGCTTACAAAGAGGTTGTGCAGGAGGCAGACTACTACAAGATGTACTACTATCAGGCTATACTGTGGGCAGCATGAGTCCCAAACTTTTCCTGGAGGATAGGCCATAGACTTGCAGAGGGTCACAGGGACAAAGTAGGTGGTGATGGCAGAAACTAGTAGGGCTAGGCCTTCATTTTTTATTAGAGACAATATTCTTTTTGTGCCCTATGGGCTCATTTTTGATAGCCACATGGACCGATTGTAATTATTGACATACACATGTACATTGATCCAATTTTTCGTACCATGACAGTGTATATTATTCTGATGATATATGAGATTATGATTATTCGATGTGATATGCTATGTTCTATCTTTACTTTAATGCATTATCGATGGATCTTATTTCTATATGTTGTGCAATGATGTTCTATTTGATGTGATGCAATGTGATGTATGATGTTATGATGTTATGATGTAGTGATGCATTGATTATGTAGGTGTTTATGAGTGGATGCATTTCTTTTTTAGTATCTTTTTATGCACTTTTTTATGATGATGTATGTAGTATGCAATGATTATGTGACTAACAGATCTATATTATGAAATGATGGATGGTATGATGTAATGTACTTTTTTTGTGTATGATATGTACTTTTCATGATGTGATATGATGATGATGTGATGAAATGATATTATATGATATATGATGGTTATGAGATGCAAATGGATGCTTTTAGTGTATGATGTGAGATGATTATGAAATGTTATGATATGATGGATGCAAATGATGCTATGATGATGCAAATTTTTATAATGCTATGTGATGATTTCTTTTATGTTTATGTGAAATGAATGCAATTTAATGATTCATGAGATGCTTAGAATAACTAATCTATATTATGTATAATGGAAATGCAATGTTTCCTATATGATATTCCATATGCAATATGCAATGTGTTGATGGTTTGTGAATGTAGGATGAATGTAATGATGATAATGATTTGATTAACTGCCATGGTACCATGTTAGCGTGAAAAGCAAGAGATGGAAGAAAACAAGAGATTCCAACAAGACATGAGATGATGATGATAATGATGAATACTTGCTAAGGAGTTGGGATTTTCAAAGGACCAATTACCTTATGTTTGATTACACACATAAGTACGATGCATCAAGGTATAAAGAACTAGGATGGAGTTATACCTAGTGTGATGGACTTTGAATCACCAATCAGATAGGAGTATCCTTGTTCACCCTTGACATACAAAAGCCTTACTAGGATGCTCCTCAAGTACTCCAAACATCTCAAACCAAAACATAGGAAGGCAAGCCTTCCTATGTGGTCAACAAGATATCTAAAACACATTCCCTACACACCTAATAGAGCAAGTATTCGCCAAGGTTATTTTACAAAGACATCCAACAAGAACAACAGATAAAAAGATAATGATCGTTTCCCCATTCCTATCTCTCTAAATCCTTTTTTTTCAAGAGATCATTGAGAGGTCCTCAGAATGAGCACAATAAGATAAATAAAAAGACCAAGATAAAGTAAACAAACAAGCTAATGTTCTTCAAAACCACTAGCCAAGACTAAACTACGGTGATGCCTAATGTTAATGTCCATTGTAGAAAGGATTCATCCTAGGACATGATGATATCAGATGATTTGATATGGGACTGATTGGATGATAGGCTATTGACACAAAGAGTCGACTAACTTGTTTACGTACTGACCTAGACTTGATACTTTTGATGATTAGGTTTTCACTTTTGATTTGCTAGACTCGTTTCTGATTGTTTCACCAAAGGTTGAGGGTGATGGTTGATTTATTATGAGTGACATTTATTGTGGGTGAAAGTGAGATGAGACAGATGGATTTTTTTTTTACTTTTTTACAAATAATTGGATGTTTTTGATGTTTTTTAATTGTTTTGAGGCTATTTTTGGTATTTTTTAGATTTTTCAAATGTTTTGATTTTCAATTTTCAACTGTTTTGGGATTTTCTAGATTTTGACCAAGACCTAACCTAAAGACCTATCCTAGGGGCATCAAGGGCTGATCAATAGATTATCCTTTCTACGTTATACACTTAGAGACCATGTAGTTTGACTAACACAAACTCGAATTATTTGATGAGATATGAACAAATGGATTGCTAGTTTATTATGATAACTCCTAGAGGACTGACCTAAATGTCTCAGGGGATAATCAAACATCAACCTTGCCTACATTCAAGGCTCAAAGACCTGTAGTTCGATAAGACAACTCTATTTTTTGAATGTTTGACTGACATTTTGACCTATTTTTGGATTTTTGATATGTTTTGAATGTTTTTGGATTTTGATATGATTTTATGATGTTTTGGATTTTTGGATTTTCTAATTTTGGGGACTTCAAAGAACATACAATAAATCTGATCCGAGGAGAATATGCCCCCATCGTGATGCAATAGACTACTCGATGAAGGCAGTATTAAACCGAATTTCAGAATGTTTGAACAGCTAGGGAAGGATCAAGACACCTAACACAAGACCAAGCTATGATGCGTATGTCGAATGATGTATATGATGTGATGGAGACATGGAATGCAATGGATGACGTAAGATTGATGGATGGATGATGTAGAAAAAGTCGCTAGAAAGATCCTGGTGGATGGAAAGTGCTTATTTACACAAGGCTCGTTGCCGTGTTTTCACCAAGGTACTTGCTTGAGCGCCAATCGGGCGGTTTTCACTAGAGGATGATTTTTCTTTACTATTTTGATCATTTTTACTTTTTGATTTTTTTTTGTTGTCACCAAGACATCTCTGCTTGCCACGTTTTCTGTCACCAAGGCTGGCTCACTTTTTAGACATTTTCTATTTTATTTTTTATTTTTTGTTCTATACCTTGAAAGATTTTAGGCATAAAATTTTTTGAGATGAGAGCTATTCATTGGCTTTTGTAGAGGTTCCCCTTCAGGTGTTGATAGTTGATATGCCCCTGATTTATAACTTGCTATGATGACAAAAGGTCCTAACCAATTAGGTTTGAACTTTCCTTTACTGCTTGGATTTGGGACATTTTTATTCTCTTTAGTACCACCTCCGAATCAAAGTCTTGTTTCTGATCTCTTTGTTATAGCTCCTCTTGAGTCTATTCCTGATATACTTCTGTAAAAGATTTAATTGTACATATGTCACTCATCCAATAGCTCCAACTCATTCATTCTGATACTGGTATTCTTCATTTGTGATGAGGTTTTGCAGTGATAGCTATTCTCGCGATTCGAGCTCGATCTCAATGGGTAATACTGCCTCTAATCTGTAGACGAGGGAGTAGGGGGTGGCACTTGTTTTTGTGTGGATGCTGGTTCGATAGGCCCGGAGGGTGGGATTTAGCTACAGATGCCAGTCACAACCTGCATCATTGACTACCTTTTTGAGGATTTTCAAAATGGTTTTTATTGGTAGCTTCGCTGGCCATTTCCTTTGGGATAATAATAAACAGAAAAAATGATGCTAGATTTTGAATTTTTCACATAGGTTACAAAACCCTGATTATTAAAAGGTGTCCTATTATCTGAGATAATAGCTTGGGGAACACCATATCAACATATTAAGTAGTTTAAGATGAACTTTGATATTTGCTTTCCAGTGATGTATGTCATGGGGATGGCTTCCACCCACTTGGTAAAGTACTCAGTGGCGGTTATGATGAACTTGTGGCCATTAGATGAGGTTGGGGTTATCTTTCTAATGAGATCAAGTCCCCACTATGAAAAAGGGCTAAGGTGTGACAATGGGATGAAGTTCTTGAACTGGAGCATGGATGAGGTCCCCATGTTTCTAACATTGTAGGAACCTTTGACATAATCGCGGTGCTTCTTCTTCCATTAGAAAATAATAAAACCCCATCCTCAACAATTTTGGCCGTGATCATTCCACTTGAGTGTGAACCACAAATACCATTATGACCTTAGTTAAAGTAGTCCATGCCTCCTCATCATTTAAACAATGTAGTAGGGTTCCTTCTATGCTCCTACAATAAAGGGTATTTCCTAGGATGACAAACCAGGATTCTTTCTTGACAAAGGTTCTTTTTAGGCTTGAGGGTAAGTCAGCAGGTAGGACCCCTATTCATAGGTAGGTATAAATGTCATGGTACCAAGGATAACTAGGACCAACAATTTTTCACAAAAATTCTGATTCTGGTACCTCGAATGCGGGCATTAGAAGGTTTTCTACTAAGAATTCATGTTTCAGAACATTACGAGGAATATCCAACAAGGATCCAATTGTTTCCATGGCGTCTGTTGCTCTATTGTTTTATCTGGGAATCTACTCAAATGTGATATCAATAAATGATTCTTTGAGGCTTTCTACCAACTTTGTGTATGGGGTCAGCTTATCATCCTTTGTCTTGTATTCATTGTTCACTTGATTTATTATCAGCTAGGACTCTCCATATACTCTAAGGGCCATGATATGCCACTACACTGATATTCTAAGACCTATGGTTAAAGCCTCGTATTATGCAATGTTATTAGTGCAGGGGAATGCCAATTTGTAGGATCTAGGTATACAATACCCTTGTGGGGTGATGAAGAAGACACCAACTCCTAATCCATGTTGTGTGTATGAACCATCAAAGTAGAGTTTCCAATGGTTAGCTATGCTGAGATTGAAAATGGATTCATCCAAAAATTCTGATATTAGTGGATTCTCTAAATAGATTGGTGCTTCCACCAGTTGGTCCATAATGACTTGGCCTTTGATTGCTTTCTACTCCACATATTCAATGTCATATTTTGATAGTATCATGACCCACTTAGCCATCTTTCCTATGAGCATTGCTTTTAAGAGTAGGTACTTTAGGGGATTGATCTTTGCGATGAGTTTGAATTTGTGTGCCAACATGTAATGTCTGAATTTATATGAAGCAAACACTACTTCCAGACATGCTTTTTCAATGAATGAGTAGTTTAACTCATGCCTGACCATTGTGCGGCTGATGTAATAGATGGCCCTTTCTGTCCCATTTTCATTGTGTTGAGCTAGGAGCGCTCCAAGGGCTATTGTTGCTAACACAAGAGGATTAATGGCTTTCTTGGGATCAATGACATGAGGACCCACGGTGTGAGTAGATATATTTTGATTTTGTTGAAGGATTCCTCACACTTGTCATCCCATTTGTATGCTACTCCCTTGTGAAGTAGATGAGAATATGGGTTTTGTTTGTCTACCAGTTGTGCTATGAATCTGTAGACGGAATGAAGCCTACATTGGAGGCCTCTCAACTATTTCAATGTTTTGGGTTGGGTGCCTCCATCTCAAGGATTTCTTTTACCTTGGTAGGATCTATTTCAATACCCCTCACTGACACTATGTATCCCAGTAGCTTTCCTGATTGTATGCCAAAGATGCACTTTTTTGGATTTAAGCAGACCTTGTATTCCTCTAGCCTATTAAAAATAGTGCTCAAGGTTGCTATATGATCTCTCCTCTTTCTGGGTTTTGCTAGTATGTCATCGACATAATCTTTGATAGTTTTTTGGATCATGTCATGAAATATTAATGTCATAGCTCTTTGGTAGGTGGCTTCAGCATTCTTTAGGCCGAATGGCATCATTTTCTAGTAGTAGGTCCTCCATGGAAAAGTGAAGGCCATTTTGTGTTGGTCCTCTTTGGCAATCATTATTTGGTTGTACCTAGAGAAACCATCCATCAGATAAAGTATCTCATGTCCTATTGTTATGTCCACTATCATATCAATGTTAGGCAATGGGAAATCATCTTTCAGACATGCTTTGTTTAGGTCTCTAAAATCTGTGTAGATTTGGATGCCCCCATCAGGTTTTGAAACAGGAACCATATTTGACACCCATTCTAGATAGTCAATTGGCCATATGAATCTTGCATCAAGTATCTTTTTCAATTCCATTTTGATTAGTAGGGTGATCTGAGGATGCATTTTTCTCAATTTTTGTCTGACAAGCTTTGCTTCAGGGTAGACTGCTAGATGATGAACCACAATCTTTGGATCAAGCTCAGGCATGTCTACACAGATCCATGCAAAATTAACTTGTATTTCTCTTAAGAATTCTACTAGGAGCTCGTGTTCCTCTAATAGTAATAATTCTACATAGAATGTGATGTGCGGGTTCTCCTCTATTCCCAAAATAACTGGGTTGCCTTTTTTTGGCTAGGACAGCTAATTTTTCTTGATGGAGAGCTCTAAGAGGAAGATTGAATCCCCCATCCTTGGGCACCTTAGAGAGATTTTCACTATTGGATGCATCCTTTCTTTTTACTATTTTTGGGTCAGAGAGTGCCATAGTGTAGTTTTCACTCAAGGACCTAGAGATTATTCTCATTTTTTTTCTTTTGTGACTGAGGGATTCAATCATTTCTCCATAATATGCATGTGTATCTAGCTCGATGATGAATCCTACTTTGTGCTCCCCACATGGAATATTAGTTCTTAGTTCCATGAATTCTGAGAGTGCCTCATCATTTTTGAATGTGTCAAGAATTGGCAATCCTTGTTGGTCATAATCAAAGAGTTGGGGGTAAACTAGGTGGATTTCATGGGATTGGTTTTTAGACTCATAGGATAGAGTGATGATCATAAAGAGGTTACAGTCTTCAAAAAGTATGAGTATACCTCTCTCAGGTTCATCATCCTCACTACTACACACCATAGTGATGTTGAAGGTGAAATTGTCTAAGGGAAGACTTGTGGATATGAGCAATTTAAGGGTGGTTGCCATTTGCTAAGGAGTTTTGATTTTCCTAACTAGGGGATTTTTTCCACGTATGGTTATACTTAAAGGGGTACATCCAAGGCCAAGATTTCTCATTTGTGTCTTCAAAATGATGGGTATTAGAAGCCCGTTGTAATTTTTCCCCAATTTCTAGTTTTTGTCATAGACCATTGTGAGCATCATTTGCTAGCCTTTATTGTTGTCATTTATTGGTAGATCAGCTGTCGGTCTATTTTCTTGATATAGGAGATGGGATAGGTCCTCCTTTATTACTTCTCAACCAAGATCACCCCAACTTCTAAAGTTTGAATATCATTTTTGGAATGTGGAGGCTTCATTTGATTGTAGTCATCCTCATGGTCTAGGAGATTGTGGTAACTCTCCTACCACAAAAGCATTTTTGGGAATTGCATAATTTCCACAACCATTATTCTGGATGATGACTTTGACATCAGAGATGGTGGGGATGGTGGGAGTGGTGGGTGTCTCTATCGCAGAAGTGGAAGCGAGATTGGCTAGATCAATGTATGGTGTTGATGGGACTTCATCATTTTTAGGCACTTGAGGGGTTTTTTAGTATTTTTCCTCTAGGTTCTTGCAGTAAGAGAATGGTTCAGGATCTCCATGGATGGTGACCTCTTGGACTTCATATGTGAATTTGACACATTGATGGAAGGCTGATGCTACTGGTTGCATTGCATGGATCCACAGACATCCCAAGAGAATGTTATAAGGCAAGTCGAGGTCCAAGACCTGATAGGTAGTTTCCATGATAGTTGGCCCTACTTGAATAGGGAGTTGAATTTTTCCTTGGGACACTCTTTCTTGATCATCATATGCCTTGATTGTGATTCCTTTACCTTTTTCGATGGAAACCTTTGAGATTTTTAGGTTCTTAATGAGCTTGAGGGAACAAATGTTCAAACCTGCACCTCCATCCACCAAGACTCACTTGACTTTATTTTTATATACTAGGACCTCTAAATGGAGTGCACAATTGTGATATGGTTGAGTGGGAAAATCTTGATCAAAGAATGCAAGGAGATTCAGAGTGATGATTTTTTTGACCATAGCTTGGAATTGTTTCGCTTCAAGATCCGCGAGGACAGTGGATGAAGCCAATCCTTCCTCAAGGATTTTCTTATGGGAAGATGAAATTTTTAGCAACTCCATGATGGAGATTTGTGTTGGGGTTCTTTTCAGCTGATCAAGGACATTATATCCACTGGGAATAGATCTTGCATTGGACGTGGATGTTCTATTTGGCTAAGATGACCCTATAATGGTGATTTTTCTGCCTCTTGTAGTGACTCCACAATCAACATCAGCTCCTTTGATGGTGGTGTTAGCACAATATTCATCCAGGGATGTGAAGAAATGGTTGTACACATGATTCATGCTCTTGAAGGTACCCTTCCCCTTAGTGTTATGGTTAGGCATTAGATTCATGTAGATTTTGAGGTTCTGATTTCCTACTGGCTACTCCACATTTATGATTTTTTGATCAATGAGGACTTGGATTAGGTTTCTCAATCTCATGCAACCATTAGTGGTGTGCCCTTTGATTTTTTGGAAGTCACAGATTTGATTTTCATTGTACCAGGGTGGTTGCACATCTGGTTCTTGGTAATTCTCATAGGTAGGAGCCTTGATGAGGTTTTATTTATTTATTTATTCAAGATGACCTCAAGTGGTTCTCCAAGGGTAGTGTATTTCCCCTTGGTAGAATTTTTGTTTCAATGGGGTGGTCCCCTTTGATTGTTGACATTGTTGATTACTTGATTGCGTGGTTGTTGTGTTGTTGTATTAGCTTGATGATTGTTTTGATGGTGGTTTTGTGATTGTTGTTGCGGTGGAGGTGTGTTTTTCCAGGGGGTGTTGATGACAACTGGGGCATCGACAACACAATCGTTGGTAATATTTTGATTATTTTCCCATGTGTGAGGTTTGTCATTGTAACTAGTGGATGGGCAATTTTTCTGCTATTCAAGATATGCAGGTGATCCTCCTTGTGACATAAGGCCTTGTTCGATATTGAGGGCCTTGGAGATCAGTTGGTCATATGTGGTGATTCCTTGCACTTTAAGATGAAAGGCCAAGGCTTTGTTGAGATTGGATATGATAGTGCAGACTTGATGTTCTTCAGGCATGGCCCATTTGCTCTGACTGGCCTTGGATTGCCATCATTGTACGAATGAAGCAAATGATTCATACTTCCCTTGTTTCAAAGATGATAATTCCTCTAGATTGACATCCATACCAATGTTAAATACGTAATTTTTGATGAATGCGTCTACTATTTCCTAGAATTTTTTTATGCCTAGGGGAAGGCGAGAGAACCACTCCATGGCTTGGCCAGCCAAACTTCTAGGAAATAGTCACATCAGATAAGTATCATCATACATGACTTCCATCCAATGAACCTAGAATTCCCTGATGTGATCTTCAAGGTTTCCTGTCCCACATTATTTATTAAGTTTGGGGATCTCAAATCCCTCTGGGAATGGTTTCATTACAAGGCTCCTATCAAACGGATAAGGCAAGAAGTTGCTAGGTGTTTTCATGGTTTTCCTTGACTGAAGATCGAGCACTTTTTGTGAGAGCAACTTGATTTGTACCATCAAATCATTTTGTGGATCAAGGGGTGGAATGAAATTGTTTGTGATGATTCACCTATTGGAGGGATGGGTGGATTGGTTGGTGTGTTGATGGATGGTGTTTGTACATTATGTTGCGCCAAGTATGCTTGCAATTTCTATCATACCAACAATGCTTGTTGTTGGTCCTTTTGTTGGTTCCTAATAGTGCTTGTTGCTAAGATTTTTGTTGCTATGGTTGCACCAACAATGCTTGTTGTTGGGCTACTAATCGGGTTGCTTCTTGTTACTCTCAGTATTCTTTTAGTGCTTGTTGGTATGCTTGTTGTTGGGCTTCTTTTTGTTGTTCAAGATATTGTGCTTGTGCCTATGCTTGCACTTGTTCTTGTGCTTATGCTTGTTGAGCTTGGTATTGGGCTTGAGCTTGTGGTTGTGCCTAAGCTAGGGCCTGTGCTTGTTGGGAAGCTTGTGCAATGTGTACAAATTGTGGGGCTTGTTCAGCCTATACTACTTGAGTGGCTTTTTGTGCTTGTTGTACTTGTTGTTGTAATAAGGCTTGAGCTTGTGTAGCCTATTGTGCTTGTTTCACTTGTTGTGCCACTTGGGCAGCTTGAGTAGCTTGGGCAGCTTGTTGAGCAACTAGCTATGTAGCTTGTTGGTTTTGGATTTGTTGTGGTGCCTTCTAATAGGAAGCTAGTTGAGTGGCTTGCAATGAAATACTATATTGGTTTGATGTGTTTGAGTTTGGTGGAGGTGGTGGTGGAGGTGGATTTTGAATGGTGCTTGTTGTGGTGATGAGAGGCACTGTCGTGTTGATGATTGGGATTGTGGTGGTGGATGGTGTGATTGATACGGTTGGTCCTTGAGAGACTATTTTTTGAGATACCTAGGGGATGGTTGATGATGTGATGGTAGTGACTTGTATTTTTGAGATGGTTGTCATCTATTGTTGTGATGTCGATGACAAGATATTTTGATTAGTGATTAGCGGGTTGACTTGATTTTTTTGATTGATATTTGGTAAAGGGGGAAGCCCTAAACCAAGAGGTGATGTCGATATCGGTGGCAAGGGAGGAAGTGGTGGAAATGTGAGAGGCATACTCCCTTGGGGGAATGATGTAGATTTAGTGTCAAAGATGCACCTTGGTCCAAATATGTCTCCTTCTCCTTGCAAGGTTATGGGGAGAGGTGTCATGTGAAATGACGATGATGGATCATTAGTATCATAAAAGGCGAGGGGGATATGTGATGGATTGACCCAAGATGGTGTTCGCATCCAACTCTTGATTGTTTACAAGAGGATGTGTTTGTAATGCATTGAGAAATTCACTTTCCTTGTTAACAATGGGTTTCTTTGGAGCAATAGATGATGTAATTTGTGAGATTTTTTGAGTGATAATTTGGAATGGAGGTGTAGATGAAATGGGGATGGTGGGTGAGATTGGGGGCATGACCCCAAAATATGGTCCCCCAATAGTACTCACATCGAAATCATAGGGGATTTTAGCCCCTTGCTTTGCTAATTCAAGCATGTATAGTGAAGGATTGACTCTCATCATGATGTTGATAATTTTATGATTCACTGGATTTTGAACCATTTCAGTGATTTCCTCGTGTGACATTCCAAAGGGATGATTGGTAAGACCCTCCACTTGACCTTCCTCGTGTTGATTTTGTGATGATGAAGGAAAGTTAGTTAGAGGGTTGCTCAATCCAACAGGATTTATTTCAATTTTTTTTTGGCTTAGGTCACTTGAAGTGGATGTTTCTTTGTTGGCTTCCATGTTCCTCTTGTGTTGATATCTAGTTTGCACCATAAAATAGGGATGAATCTTTAAGAATGTGGGAGATGGATCTCTAATTCCTTAGATTGATCTAACTTTAGGTACAAAAGAGAAATTTTTTGAATGTTTTAAGGATCAAAAGTATGATGGTGAAATGTGTGAAAGGTGGATGATATTGATGATTAGGAATCTTGAGAAATCTTGAAGGATATGTTAAAATTTACGACTTGGATTTGATGTTTGATTTTGATTTGGGATTAGATTTGATTTGAATTGGATTGTGAACTCACAAAATCTAGGAGGTTGGATGTTGTCCTGGAGTGAATTTGTCCTCAAGATGCTAATTTGACTAAGTGTGAGAAGAAGGATTCATCTAAACACACCTAACCAAACAAGATGATTTTTTGATTGAGTTTTGATCTTGGATTATGAACTCCTAAATCCCAAGGTGTTGGATGTTATCGAGGGATAAATTTGTTCACAAGGTTTGATAATTTGACTAAATATGTGGAGAAGGATGCATCTAATCAAACAAAATGAATTGGATTTGTTTCAAATGATTTTCCCAAAGTTTAACATGGAGGATTTTTCCAAGATTTCCAAGAGCTGATGATGAAATTATTTTTGGTTTGATGTTTCAAAGATGGATGGAGTTTTGATTTTGATCCTACATTTACCTAAAAAGACACTTGCTTACTAGACCTGAGTTTTGAAGAACATTCTTTTCTCTAAACAGGAAGCTCAAACTCCCTAAAAAGATTTAGGTTTTGACAATAATAGAACGAGTACAAACTAGGATTGTTTCTTGAAGATTTTCTGTAAAAGCTAAAAAGCAGTCTTTGTCTAAATTCGTATAGCGTTGAGAGACGCTTTTGGTGATCTTTCAGACTAAGAGCTTTTACCTTTAGTTTCTTGATCTTGATCTTGCATGAAATCATTTGGGACACATGTTTGGGATTCAATTGTTTTTAGTCTTTGCTTAATGACTTCGTTTTACCACAAACACTTCTTGATTAATTTTTGAAACTAGATGTCTAATGTTTTAATTTCTTCTCATCCCACAAAGTGTATTATGTGGAAATTGAGGAAATCAAAGCAAGAGTTACCTAATGTTTACTTTAGTAGTAAAAAATTAAGATAAAATTCAAGTGCCTAGAAACCTCTAAGGATATGAATCCCAAGGGCAAGCAAGGTCATGTGAATTCATTGAAGGATATTTGCTTCTCCTAAAGGTTTTGAGATTTGATGCTCATGTTAAATTTTTTTTTTCTAATGTTTTTTGATCAAGAAATGTGTTTTGATTTCAAGAACATGTACAACCCTATAGCTAAGAAAGACTATATTTTTTGAATCCCCACTTGGAAAAGTCCAGCTACACTTATTTTTAGTGGATGGTTACTACTTGACCCCACTGGCTCCCCTCCATGGCTCAACACTTCTTTCGGGACAGCCAAGCATCGGTACCCATGAATCTCCCATGGAATACATTCCATCTCTACTAAAAGCCGTAAAGGTGTGGGGTGGCTTCAGAATAATTGTTCTTGTACCAACAAATAGATAGGGATTTTGGCCTTTCTACACAAGGGTTTTAATTTGGACTTTTTGTTTGTGGAGATTGACCCATGCGGAAAGAGACCATTTTTTCCCTTCTCGTTAGGACCAACCACTTTTATATCCCAGCTAGAAATACACTTGGATTTAGTGTGTTACCAGGTGGGTCATTCCCTTGGGTGAGTACTTTTTCCCACACGGCAGGCCCTCTAAGATAAACAAACATGAGAAAACATATTCATAGTTCGATCAATCTTTGTTGAGAAACAAAGAGAGAATAGACACAATATGTTCCACTCACACTCATAAGATCTATTCAATTTTAATCCCAAAATGAAGTGGGGAGGTAATTACTTTACCCAACTTAAGACCACCAAAAATCCTTTTGATTCTCAAGATCGCAGTGAGGTGTGAGAGAAGCGCATACATCTTTTCAATGGTATTACTTTGAGTAAGCAATTACAAAACAAAGTAGCACATGTTCTTTTTAAATCCACAAAGCAAAAGTAAATTCTTTTTAGGTACCAAAGGAGATGTGAAAATTGCCTTGTTCAATTGTTAAATACAAAAACCAACTCTAGTAAGTTTGTCCTAAAGTTCCTTTTAATCTATTTGTTGTGAAAATCGAAATGTTCTTTTTAGAGCCCAAAAGAAATTTAGTAGGTCCTAATTATGAAAGATAACAGATAAAAAAATTTCTCAAGAGAAGTTGTGAATTCTCTAAGAGTGTTAAACAAACACTTAAAGTGTTCAAAAACACTTGGTATCATGAAAGAATGATGTCATTATGCCTCTTTTCTCCTTCACCTTTGATCAAGTCAACCAACAAGAAAACCAGTCAGATCTGTAAAAATAGAGGTCAGGAAATCATATAACAATCCAAATGATCAGAATTTGAAAAAAAGCAAGTGTCATAAAACTAAATTTCACTTTTTACTTCCCTTCAGCGATGGAACCTACACAGGTGTCATAGTTTAAAAACTCTAGTGGTGCTATATAGCACCACTTACTAGTCAGCGTCGCTTTGCAATAGGGACAAAGACCATGAAGGCATCACTCTTTTCATCAGTGGAGGAGTTTAAAATTTAAAATTTCTAGTGTGTGAGAATAGGCCCAGCGGTGCAGTTTGAGATTTTGAATTATGGGCGTGAACACTTGAGCATCGTTGTTTGGACTTTGTAGTGGGGCTATATGGTGACATTGGGATGCCAACAGTTCTAAACTACAATGCTAGTCTGCTAGCAGTGGAGTTTCCTATTGACACACAAAAATAGAAAAAGCACAAAATTTTGATGAAAAAATGTGATTTAAACTTTTGGTTTCCACTCCCTCTAGCACCAAATGTGTGAACCAAGATCCTAGTACCTGTAAAACACAAAGAACACACTCATTAGAAGATTGAAATGCAAGTTAGAATCTAAGTTCTACATAAAACTCATTCACAAAAGCTTAAATTAGGAAATGAGATGAAGAACACAATAAAAAGAGATTGAATCCTAATTAAACAAGAAAAATCTTGATCCCATGGGGGAATTGGTGCCAATTTGATGTGAAAATTGGCCCTTTCCCAACTCCAATGATGCAATGTTTATTGGTGATGAAGAGTGATCCACCTTTTTGAAGATTCAATGAAGCTCCAAGATGAAAAACCTGCAATAAGCTAGCTATGCTTTTATAAAATGGATGAAAATGCTAAAGCTTGAGTATGAATTTGAGTATAGTAAGTTTTCTCAAATTGTGGATGATGAAATGAGGAAAGAGACCTCTTATTTATAGAATGGAAAGAGTGAGAAATGCCCAAAGTAGAGAAATGTTGGACTAACTTTCAACCAATGGCAAGGTGCCACTTGTCAAGAGATGGATGGATGAAGGATGTGCACATTTTGATGAATGTTCCCATAAATGCATTTAGGTGGAATTTGAAAATTATGAAATGACATATAAGAGGGAAAAAGGAATGTCTTAAATGCCACTTGGCTCAGTGCAAAGATGAAATAAATGTCTTGTTGGAAGGACAAAGTCCACTTGGATTTGAATTCAAATTTGAGGGAATACTGTCTATTATGCCATGTTGAGAGAAAATAGAGATTTAATAAATGAATTAAATCCATTTTCATGTGCAAGTGGAAAAAGCTAGAGGATGGGACATGAATTAGGATTTAATTAAGGGTCAATTAATTTAATGGGAGATTAGATGATGTGACAAATTTAACTTAGATTTATAGGTTGATTTAAATCAAAGATGAGAAGAATGTGATTTTAGACTTAGTTGAATAAATATTTTGTTTTATTTAACTAAAGGGTATGATTGGTTATCTTAAATTAAACAAGGTTTAATTTAATAGTTAGACTTTAGACATTAATTAAATAAAATTGATTTATTTAATTAAATATGGACATAGGGTTAATTAGATCAGATAGATTGATTTAATTAACAAAAGAGAATGACTTAATTAAATAAAATGAGTTATTTAATTAAGAGAGAAGATTGATGAATTTAATCAAATAAGGGTATTCAATTAAATGGTTAGACTAAGGGATGATTTAGGATGAAATGGTGTTAATAATCGAGATCAAGTATGTCAGTATATTTTCGATGTCTACACTAACTTTCCAATCATTATGGTTGTCGGCAAAACCCTAAACCTATAAAGCATTAAATGCATTCTCCTACTTTGATCAATCTATTTTTTTCTCAATTGACATGGCTATCTCTATGATTGGATGAGTTGAACCTAGTCTCAATCACCTCTACAATTTTTGTTGCTAACCAATGGAAAAATTGATTTCATTCAAAGAATCGACAATTAGGTGAAACCCTAGATTTTACTGGATCTAGTCATTTATCCTTTCTATCATGCCAAGATCTAACGATCTCCATTCATTCACCATTGAATTCAATTTCACCCTCTATTTATTGACATAAGAAATCATGCCCTATACTTGTGCATACATGCCATGAAATCATGACATTGACTTAAATATTCATGGCTTCAAAACCTTGTTGTATCCTTTACATCTATCATCATGTGATTAAGATCTTTCTTTTGATCACCACCATATGATTTAGGGTTTTTTATCACTTTTTAAAATGTAGCCATATGATTTATGATTTTATCACCTTTTAAATAAATTTAAAATTATTGACCAAACATCACATTGATTTACAATGGAGATATAAAATCAATAGATAACCATGTTCCGTGTGTCATCTCCATATTCATCCATCCTTCACCATATTTCTTCATAGTCACCTTCCATCACCGTCACCTTCCTATCGGGTCCCACCAAGGTCTTTGCCAATATACCTTGTAGCTCTGATCGGGTGGTACCTAATACCATTGTGTCATTCTTGTCATCATCGTATAGCAAATATTACTAGTGTGATTTGATATATTGACCAAACAATTATTGACACATGTCTTGCTGATGTCATCCTTCACAATCCGGTATGTGCAGGATCATGATGGGCCAAAAAGTGGCAATATGATGGATATGTGGCTAACGACTATTTTTTTACCCAAAATTGATGAAACAAAAAGGGTTTTTAAAAGAGATTCTCAACTTTCCACCAATATAAATTATTCTTTACTTTGAATATAATAAGTAATTATTATTCATTTTATATTCAAATTATGAGTAAAGTCCTGATTGATAGGCTAATTGGAAAACATCAATAGCTTTCAAACAGTATCACATTTTTTGAATCCAAAACATGCATCACATTCTATGCTTTTCATAGTATAGGATTAAAAAAATAAAAAATGAATTTCATGAAGTTCAGACATATGAGCTTTTATATTTTTTAAAAAGTTGTAATAAACAATTCATAATTAATTATTTACTTGGAAAAAAATTACAAAAAAATATGCATCACATTGGGGCATGAGTCCTCTACTTATATCTAAAATATTATAAAAAAATATTATCATTTTATTGTGGTTAGGGTGGTTAGACAGACACCTACTTATTATTTTTTCCCTGAAATTTAAGTACCACTACATTGAAGTTTCAAATTTTCACCAAATAGATTTTATTTTTAAACAAACCTAGTAGTTTAGAAACTACATTCAATTTTCTACAAATTCTATTGTTACATATTTTTGAAATAATATAGATAACTTATTCAAATTTTTACGTCAAGTTTCCTAACTCTGATTTTTCTAAATTTTTTGCCACTTAAGGGCCTATTTTTTCCATGATGATCTTGCACATACCCAGTCATTTGGTCCCACCTTAGTAGCATGTCACATGTCATAATCTTATTTGATCTCAAATTCATGCTTGAAGACATCCACCTTTACATTCTTTCCATGCATCAAACTCCCACTAGCCTATAGGGTCAAATTGAGTCAAGTCTCCCATTTGGCAGGATAGTGGGCTACTAAAACCTATCCATCTATGTTGCATCATTCTCCATTTTTGGTGATGTTCCAATTGCTCTCCTTTGGGAGTCAAGAGTCACTAATCTCCCTTACCTTATGCTTTGAGTGCATCATCAAGTACAACAAGCAAGCCCAAGCCCTTATGCCAAATGCTCCTTTCACTCCTGTCAAGATTTGGCCATCGGCCTTGTCCTTTACCATTTACCTCCTTTCACATTTATTGTATACCATAACTCATACCACAAAACTCCAAAGTGTGAAACACCAAATTTCAATTTATCTTGTTAGATATTGGAGTTTGCACATACCTCTTACTGCTTACCAAACTTTTTGGTAAGGCATAAGCCTCCTACTGACGTGGAGGTTTCTCTTCCTCTTTACCGCATACCTTCCAAAGAGTTAAGGCATATGACTTAAAACCAACTAGCAAGTTACCAAAACCATTTCAGGGTTTGAAGGTTGGGGTTCCTCCATGCCTTCTTTCATAAACATAATGTTAAGCCATAAGACTTAACCTTGATGTTCGATTCTCGATACCTTTAGCATATTGTAAGCCTTAATTCTGAAGTCTAAATCTTGATTGAAATTAGTAGAAAATGACTAACTCTTTCTCTACTTAGCAAGCAGTATGAGTAAGCCCAAGGTACGAGGCCCAAAACTTCTACAATTCTTCAACATTTTCACAACTTCTTCAAACAACCTTCCCGAGTCAATCCATTAACATTAACCAACACCGCATGCTTCTAGAATAAGATCCACTACTCTCACAACATCCTTTGAGCTCTATGTCATTTAGGCACACCACTAAGGACACAACTGATCTATCATCATGCCAACATCTTTGTTGCATGATCAATTCCATTTTTCCTCTAATAGTCATTTAACATCAATGAAACTCTTACATTAATTCCAACATTCTCCTTTATAGGATCAACTCCATCTCACTTCTGAACCCTCTTTATACATCAATGAAAACTATATCCCAACAATCGCCCCATTTCTCATTGATGGAAAAACTAAATGCTCAAACTGCCAATGGTCTGATACCAATTGTTGATAACATACGAGCTCTCAATTCTCCCCCTTTGACATACCTTCTCCTTTGCTCACACTTATGAGCAATTTCATACTTTTCTCATGCTCCTACTTTGAGAATTTTCTCAACTTTCTCCCCCTTTTTCATCAATAGAAAAGGGTCACACTCTTGAACATCTTTTCTCAAGTCACCATGTTGTTGTAGCCTTCACTTCTCCTTAACAAAAGGGACATTTTCTCCCCCTTTGATTGATACCAACTTATAGCAATTTATGCTCTCATACCAATTGTCGTGCTCAACCTTTTACCATAATGGAAAAACAATATGATCCAACCATTTTGTACCAATTAACAATATCTAATTCCAATTGAAGCATAATTCATACTTTGAACTAGCGAGGTCTGATACTAATTGTAAATGTTTTCCCTTTATGCTTTGTACCAATTGATATACTAGACTACACTATATCAATTATAACATTAATTTGATACCAATAACAACAATCCCTTATACCTTCATCCAATCTCTCTTGGATGCTTGAGAATTTTCTTCACTTCAGGCTCTATACCAAATAAACTATGTTGTACCAATTCATAATTGACAAAAACCAATTGGAACCACTCAATAC
The DNA here is from genome assembly GCA_007258455.2 of Sequoia sempervirens. NCBI lineage: Eukaryota > Viridiplantae > Streptophyta > Pinopsida > Cupressales > Cupressaceae > Sequoia > Sequoia sempervirens. The sequence continues at coordinate 1,088,952,416 of VDFB02271358.1, read as the reverse complement.
CAAATGTAACAAAAATAATTTGTAAGTGAATTTGTAGAAAAAAACCTGATCAAGCATATCTCTGCTTCTTGTAATGAAGGAGAATTTCTCTCAACAAAGCACTTGCACAAATAACTTCTCCTTTAGCTACAAATGTTCTTCCCATTTGGCATGCATTTCAAAGAGAAACATTGTGACCATAAGTATGCAACCATCAAGTCATTAGAAATTTGTAAAACTTATTCTAGCCGAATTGATCTCCTTTTCATTTCTTGGGATGAATAAGATACTAATTAATCTTCCCCCAGACTCATTCCCTATCACTACAAATTAGTGATGTAGGGTAGGAGCAACCAAATTTGGTGCCTCTTTCTAAATTTTCACTCTCCACACCTTCTTAGGCTTCTTTTCTATCTTGCCAGCCTTCTTCTCAACAACATGTGAATTTTTGTTCACTCTAGGGAATGTATTCTTTATTTCATAATGGGATATTGGTCTTACATAGTTTAATCTACAACTCTTAGTTGTCTGAACAAGATTATTACAATTGTAGCACATTACATTCATATTCATTAGAGGAGAAAATAAATTCTTATTCACATATCATGTGCTCCTTCCAATTGTAGCTCTACATTCACAAGTCCTATGACCAAACTAATTACATGAATAATAGTAGCCATAAAAAACATGGGGAGTAACTATTCATATCATTTCTTTGAGTCGGATGAGGTGGCATTCTTGTCCTTTTCTTCTTCATGTATATCATCCTTGTGAATCCATCTCTATCATCTCCCTTTGTATGTTGCTTCTTCTTTGGTTTCTTAGGGATTGATTTCTCCACCTTCTTATCTATTGTGGGCTTCTTCTTCTGATAATTAGAAATTGAATGATTATTCTTTATCTTATTTGTAGTAGGTCTCTTTTCTTCATCAACTTTCTCCATATTACCAACTGACTTCTTTTCCTCTTTTTTTGATTTTCCATCCACTAAGGCATTTTCCTGGGAATAGCTCATGGAAGCTTTCTCTTCCTTTTTCCAACATATTTCTTCTACTCTAAATCTATCAAATAATCTTGTAGAAGTAGAAGGAATCTTCCCTTTCTCACAAACAAGGTCAATATTCACTCTTGGTCTTGATGGCTTTTGTGATTTGATCAACTCATCTAACATCTTGGAGCCACCTTTCAACTTCAATCCTTTATCAATCTTCTCTTTAACATCTCTTAACTCCTTTCTAGAGAAACTCTCTCTGCTTCCAACTTCAAGCATTCATCTTATTTAGATTTTCATTTAGATTTAGCTACATCCTCTATTCTCTTTGCTTCTTCCACTTGTGTCTTCAAGCTGATCATAGTTTGATTAGATTCTTCAAGATTCTTGTTAAGATTTTCTATCTCCTCTTGTGAATTTAATTTTTTCTCTTCATTTTCTTTTCTCAACCTTTTAATCTCATCTAGAGTATGGATGAGTTTACCTTCTATTTCCACTGCTTCCTCTTCACCCAACCCTTGAACTTCTTCATCAAAATTTGTACCAAAATCTGGGGACAGGGATTCATTCCCCTCAATATCACAAGTACTTTCATGTTCATCATCTGAGCTACCAAAAACATCTAATAACCTATTTTCACCTTTTGTGTGTAGATCCTTCTTATTTTTCTCTTTACTATCCTCTTCTTTCTTAGAGTTATCCATTTCATTAGGAGAACATTTAGCAGCAAGAAGACTTATTCTACCAGAGTTAAAAAATTTAGTGGGTAGCTTACTTATATGTTTTCTAGAGCCATCCCTTGGTCTTCTAATGAAGTCAAATTCCTCTTCATCAACATTTTCAGATCCAGATTTATAGACGCGCCTCCATGTGTTTGAATCTTGGCCTGCACTTTTCTATCAACCTCTTTGTACATCTTATTTAACTCATTCTAGATATCATGTGTAGTTTGATAGTGTATAACTTTGGCATCCATAGATCTTGGCAACCTACTTAGAATTGCAAACATTACCTTCGCATCATCTTCAAAAGCCTTCTTTTCATCTGCAGTAATAAGAGGATTGGAATGGAATTTGTATCCCTTTTCAATTGACATCCACACATCAGACTGTACTAATTCTAGATGTGTTCATTTTTTTCTCCAAAACTTATCATTTGATCAATCAAAGAGAGGTACTTCTGCTATAGATGAGCCTTCTTGAAAAACCATTTTTTGTTCACTTATCCAAGATCTACCCAAGCTGATTAAGCTTCTCCTAGGGAACCTACGGCTCTGATAACAATTGTTGGAACACAACAATCTACTGAGAGGGGGGTGAATTAGCTAATCTAAAAAAATTATCTATTAAACCCTTTTGTGTAGACTAGCTTCTTAATCCATTAATCACTACTATAGACTAATTCCTTTTAGCACTTTACGTAGATTTACTAAACTGGTAGAGAGATAAACATGCACACATAGAAGACATCACATGATACTAGATATATGTGGAAAACCCAAGATGAAAAAAACCATAGCAAAAAAAGTTGCTTGAGTCTACTGCTCAAATCTAGCATCACAATCAAATCCTTTGTTATAATGTTTTAGGGCACCAATCCTAAGGAGACACCAATTGCTTTGTTTCAGGACCACCAACTCCAAGGAGGAACCAACTCCCTACATTGATGACCAACTCAATTATCTGATGGCACCAACCAATCAGATTTACAATGACTATTACAAATGATTCATATGAATCTAGTTCTATATTAGAAGTTTGATTTGTAACTACTCATACGTTGCTTGGAAACTTTTCAAGCTCATCCTTTCTTCTACTGTTGTTGTAATCTCAATGACAAATTCTCTCTTCTCTATACTTTCCTCTTTCTACACTCACCCTCTTTCTCTCCTTCGCACTTAGAACATTCACTATTCTATTCTTAGAATATTAACCCAGATCTAGATCTTAGCTTTTTGTTTAGTTTCTACTTATTCAAAATGTTCATACACTATTTGTTGTACTACTCACACTTCTCTCACTTTTCTTGTAGACTCTACACTTAGACTTCTTCATGATGGTCCTGTTTCTTTTCTTGACCTATAACCTCATTACCTTGAGATGTGCACCACCATCTAGATCAACAAGAACTTACTATTAAGGATTCCTTCATTTAAAGGATTCTTTAGTAGGCTATCTATGTATTGAGCCAAATACCATCATCAAATTCAAATATGACTTTCCAGTCATTATGGAAGTCATGAAACCCCTAAACCTAGAAAGCATTAAATGCATTCTCCTCCTTTGATCAATCTAATTTGTTCTCAATTGACATGGCTATCTCTTCATTGGATGGACTGAACCTATTCTCAATCACCTTTGCAATTTGTGCCACTAACCATTGGACAAATCAATTTTATTCACAAAATTGACATTTAGGTGAAACCCTATATTTTCCCAGATCTATTCATTGAACCTTTCTCACACCCCAAGATCTAAGATCCTCCATTCATTCACCCTTGAATCAACTTCACCATTTTTTTGTTGACATATGAAATCATGGCCTTGATCTTGTTGGAAATTAGGAACACTGAGAGGGGGTACTAACTCATTTGACTGCAAAATCCAATGAAATTTTTTGACAAAATATGTATAATTTGATGTATTGTCTTGTGCTTATAAAATTTGATGTGTAATTTTCAAATTTTATAAATTTTATACTTAACATTCATTGAAATTTTGACAAACCTCAATTTTTTCAAAATTTTGACAAACATGAAAAATAAGAAAAAAATCAAATTATGGCCGACACAAAGAAAAGTGAGTTTGTTGATTTATTGTGGCAGTGTTTTGCTCTACTTGAGATAGTTTGTGGAGAACTAAGGATGATTTTCTTGGGAAAAATCAGAAAAAATTCAAGAAGATATCACCAGGTTTAGGGTAGTCATTGTCTTTTTGTATAATTTAGTTGTGAAGTCAGATTTGTAGTTCTAGGTTTGAAAATCATATTTTAAAGCAACAACTAATCAGATTTAATTTTTCGAGGTTTAGGGTTCTGAGAATTTCATGTCCAGATTTTATTGTGTGGAATCACCATAAGATCACAACCAAGGAACAAATTCTTGTGACTGTAATTATGTGATCCATAACTTTATTGGTCATGTGGCACAATTGTGCTATAACAAATATAGGATGCATTTATGTGTGACCTAGGTTTAATGTGGCTATGTTGTGATAGAAATGGAGACACTCATATAATGCAGTTAATTTAGATTGTATAATGTAGGTGTCAATCATCATTGGGTGTAGTCAAGTTGTCTCAAGTTTAACAAGTTACGATGTAATTATAGCATGATCCAAAAGTGACTACATCTTGCTGCAATAAAGAGCCTATAACTCTGGTTGATATGCAAAGTGGTTGTGTTATATCAATTATGTAGTGCATTCAAGCACAACCCATGTTTAATGGGCTATTCTAGAGAGTGATCAAGATTTTATAAACCTTATGAATGTTACTTAAAAGTGTATAGCTTAAACTACAAACCAAGTTTGTTACATACTTGAATGCAATCTTGGGTTACTGCAAACTATAATAATGTGATCTGCTAATAACCATTATGGAAAGTATTAAAGCAAGACCCATGCTATATAGGATACATTTCTCTAATCAGGTTTACATACCTTAATGATCAAACACAAGCTTCCTACACACTCTAGGATACAATCCAACATCATACCACAACTTTTTCAAGAAAACTAATTTTCTGACCCAAGATTTAAGGTTGTTTTTTAATACCAACATAAACATTGGTAAGAGCATGATTAGGGCACAAACCCTAGGCCTCTGTAGAAACATAAATGATAACTCTAGTGGATTAGTGAAGTTGTAATAATACTAGAAAGATTGAGACATTGTAGCTAATAAAAAAATCTTGCAATCTAAAGATTGTAGCCAATAACATGAAGCAAACTATGTAGCTTAGTGACATTTGTAAATGCAATCTATAGTAAGAAGAATGACCGTCACTTGAGATGTGATAACCAAAATGAGGTTGAGCAGTGACAAGATAATAAAGCTCAAACCTTGCATAATAAAGTGGAGATTTTAACAGTGAGTTTCCTTACCCCCTTGTTTACCTTAAGGGTTTTTCAAATACTTTTTTTAGTGTTAGACAAGGCAAATGCAATCAGGGAATGACTGTCCAAATGAAGTAATAGTGGTAATCATAGGTTCAATATTTCTTCTTGGCCATTAATGTATAATGGAGGTAGTGGATTGCATGTTTGAGTAGTATTTTGACTCATAAAAGATGGGAGAATAGTGAATAATACCTTGTGGACTGTGAAGTAGTGTTAATAAGGTTGAAGGATCTTAAGATCTACAATACCATGAAACAATGAGTCCCCTGTAGTAAGTAGGCAATCTATAGGGTATAGTTTGATTTTATAGAAGGATGCTCATGAAAGGAATCTTCAAGTGATAGTGAGTGAGTTGTTTGAGATTGTAGCTGAGGGTGCAATACCTAGTCTTAAAGGAAGTTAGTAAAGCAGTACATGTGCAAGAAAATCAAATCGTACACAAAAAACAATTCACAATGTTATCTTGCATAATGCCTTGAGTTTGAAGACAAAAATCTCATTGTATCTTGATGAAAGTGGTGACCTTAATGGTCAATCACTGGAAACCATGATTTTAAAACATGCTATTGTGCTTATGGAGGTAACATTTTAAGCAAGGCAGTGAGTGGTGGTTTGCAACAATGGAAGGTATGAAGGACTTGCTTTATATGCATACTATGTAGTCTAGCTTAAGACAATGTTCTTAGAAGAGATTGAAGGTGGATTATGGAACTAAAGGGTTACCATGTAAAGGATTAAAGAAAAGACTAAGATCTATTTAAAAGCCATGATCATGAAGATATTAAAGATGTCACATAAAAAACCCTAGTAGATGGAGTAATGAATACAGTTCCAAAGAGGATAGTGTGTTGGGGCAGATTTAGGAGATCTCCACACTATCTAATTACAGGGAAATACATCATTTATTTATTTATTTAATTAAAAGAAATCATTATAAACCCTATATAGGATACATTTATGTACTTCAAAAGCCTCTTAAGGAATTTGAGATTATGGAAATATATGTCAAGTAAATACCTAGATTAATTACAAATAGTAGCAGGAACAATGTAAGATTTGTTGAGCCGAGCAGGAATAAGATAATCAAAAATGAATCCTATACCTCCTTTCACGCACATCTCCTCACTATTCTCTGTTATTCTTTACTGAAACACTTCTCCATTTTGGTGGTCTATGCTTGAAAATAATGTTTTGACGAAGGTTTTAGAGTATATTTATTAAAATGAAAACTCCATTATGGTGGGCTATGCTTGAAAATAAGATTTTTTTAAAAAATTTAGGGTATGTTTATTAAATTTTTAGAGTATTTTGGTGGGCTATATTCTTAATTCCTTAAATGATTTATTCAAATAGATTGTGACTAAGTAAATGACTAACTATTTAGTCATTTTTATTTGTGTGACTAAATAGTTTTCAATCAACGACCAAACTAGTAGTTTATGTACTCATTTATAGTTGAGTTACAAAACATGAGAAAAATTTAGTCATTTTTAGTTGTTGTGACTAAAAGTTTTAGTCACCTAGTCATTTATTTGCTAAATTCTACTAGTGTGTGTTTCCTTGTGTGATTAGGGCTCTCTTAATGTTGAGGGACCTAGGGATAAGCTCATCATAAGAAGCCACACATTGCATATTTAACTAAAAGGATAAATCCATATTGACATTAGCAATGATGATTCTAACTCGTTTCTCCTTAGGAATGGGTCACTTGATCTTACTAGCTCGCTACCTCCATCGTTGTAAGAAGTTTGTGATCAAGTTTAATATTCTGGTTTTAGGAGTCCAATGGTTGGAAATCATAGTAAAATCAGAATTTAATAAGTTTTGGAATTAACATTTTAAAGTGTTTTTTGGGGTCATTAACTTCAGACTATCTTCTCTTTTGCAGGGGTGGTTGCATGCCAATTTTTTTTTGGTGTAAAATATCATAATTCTTAGATTTTGTTACATATCTATGAATAAAAATTATTGGAGTGTGAGTTTGATATTTTTTGAAGATCTAAATAGTCAATCTTGGTAAAGAAAAATCATGTCAGATAATATTAGTCCAGAACAAAATGAAAAGACACTTGATAGATTATGGGATAGATTGAAAATAAAGGGTGATGGGAAATGTTATTGTCCTTGCAATAATTAGAAGGGTTTAAAGACAAGACGAATTTTAATCACAACAACTAAGAAACATTGTAGGAAGCATGGTCACATTGAAAGGGGTCATGATTATCGTCCATTGGTAAGTTGTTCATTATATGTGTTTATATTGATTGAATTTGTAAATGTTTATATCGTTTTAACAATATATATATATATATATATATATATATAATCACTTGATCATAATCATGGTTTATTTGTGTCTATCATTATAATAAAGGTGGGGTACCCTAGGGCACATGATATGGATTACCATGGCCCAAAGAATGTGGTTTTGCAAGTAGACGAACATGGAGTTGTGAATATTGAAGATGAAGTTAATGATCCTATGGAAGAAGATGATCATGCGCTAGAAAACATAGTTGAAAATGATGGTACAGATACATTGATCCATGACACATTTAGTGGCAGAGCTGATGATAATGACCGAGATGACTTTGATGATATTCATGTTTTACTTGTACTTGAGAAGGCATACAAGCCCCTTTATGAAGGATCCCAAACAAATCTTCTCTATGTTTTATTGTTGTTGTTGAACTTGAAGGTTATGAATGGTTTATAAAACATAACAATCTCACGAATGTTAAGGTATGTTATAAATGTCATATTTTTTCATCTATTTTAATTGTTGTTAGTTCATCATTAGTAAATAAAGGATGAAATATGTACCATTAATATTGTTTATATTGACAAATTATTTTTTGTTGTAGATTGAATGGTGAATTTTTGTTATCACCATCAAATATTTTACCTCACTCATACCGAGATTTATCTAGCATTATGAAAGATATCAGAATGGAGTATCAAGAAATAGATGCATGTCCCAATGATCATATTATATATCATAAACAACATGAATTTGTAACAGAATGCCTAGAATGTCATATCAGTAGATATCAAATAGACCAACTAACAAAAAAAGTGCCCCACAAGGTTCTTCGTTATATTCTCATTATTCCACATATGCAGTGATTATTTAGCTATGAAAGCTTAACACAATTTATGGATTACTATGTATGAAATAGAAATGGAGATGACATTCTTTGAATGCATGTAGATGGTTCTACATTTAGGGACATGGAGGAAAAATGGCAATACTTTAAAGAAGAACCTCATAATCTTAGGCTTTCATTGGGAGTGGACAGTTTCAATCCATTTGGAGAGCCGAAATTTATTTACTCGGTGTGGCATGTTTTTGTTATCAACAATAACATTGCTTCATGGATGTCAATAAAGAGGGAGCACATAATGTTGTCAATGATTGTTCTAGCTATTTGTTTACATCAATTTTCTTTAACGTAGTAGCATCTCATTTGTCTTATTTGTTGCATAATGACTTATATTTTTTTCATTCAATAGTCATGTACATTAATTTATATATATTGCAGTAAAATGATTAAAATAATTATGTAATATTTATGTTCATTCAACTAGGTAAGTACCAAGTTAAAGATATGAATGTATATATTGAGCCTCTTATCAACAAGTTACTAAAGTTATATGGAATGGCGTCATTATGCATGACATCTCTAGACCAATAGGACAAAGACAATTTCAATTCCATGCAATGCTTGTATGGACAATTCATGATGCCCCAGGGCTAACACATTTTTGTGGTATGTTATAACATACAATTGCACTTTAACAATATTTAATTTTATGAAGTAAATATCATGCATGTTTTTAAAATAATCTATTATTATATATAATTTTATAAAAATTGACATATCTAATCCAATTATATATGATCTTGTAGGTCTTCAAACAAAGGAAAAATTTGTATGTCCAATTTGTGGTCCAAATATGAAATCTTGTTGTTCAACAAGTTTAGGAAAGCAGGTGTTTGATGAGTATAGGCACTTCCTCCATAGAAATCATAAGTATCGAACTATTGAAAAACATCTTTTCAATGGGAAAGAAGAGACTGCATCAAAACCACGAAGAATGACACCTGCCTATGGAAGTTGGAATATAATAGAATTAATCAAGGTTATACATTAGATCAAATTATTTATCTATCATATATGATATGTTTTGAATTTATATCTTTATATTGTGTTGTGTTTACTCATGCTGTAATTGACAATGATTGTCATTGTTAATTTTTTTAACTTATATGCTTCATGAAGGTCATCAAGGAATTAATGGTCAACTTCCACAGGGATTGAAAAGTTATCCCATACAATTTAGTAGGTTGCCCTACTATGAGTAGCTACAAATTGTGCATTTGTTTGATACAATGCATATCAAAAATAAATATAATAGAAACGCTATGGAAAATATTGGATGGAAGGCATGACAAATAAAAAATTGTCAAAATTTGTAGGGACATTCAGGAAGCCAATCATGTAATGAAAAATGTCATTCAATGAAATAGTTATGGAGACCAAATTAATATAAGTGCCCTTCCTTGATTATTAATAGAGTAGCAAAGCAATGCTATAAAATAAGTCATACGAAAAATTTGATTTCCCACAGGATTTGCTATGAACATAAACAATATAATAACAAAGAAAGGTGAATTTGGGTCAAGGATGAAAACGTATGATTGGTATACCTTAATTAAGGTAATTATTCTTGTATATTATATACACTTGTACAATTCATGTACTTTTTAGTGTATTATGTTTACTAATTTTGGAAAAATAATGAAAAGATCATTTTATAATTGTTGCAGTATGTTCTACCTCTCTCTCCTAGACAACTTTGACAACAATGTCAAACAAGTTATATATGATCTTGAAAAATACATGAGGTAAGTAGTGATATTTGTTCAATTCATTGTATACATCTTATAATTGCCATTTTTTTACTTGTTATGTAATATACTGTATATTTTTGTTAAATTTCGTTAATATATTTGTGCCTTGAATCACTTGTAGATGGTTGTCATCTAAAGAAATCCATAAAGAAGATATAAATTATTGGAAGAGAAAAATTCCTCGTCTAATGTGTGAAATGAAAAAGTGTCTACCTTTGACATTTTTCAATGCACAAGAACACTACCTCATACACCAAGTTAAGGAGATTGAATTTTGTGGACCTGTACACACAAGGTCAATGTGGATGGTTGAGAGGCACTTGAATTTTTTTAAAGATTTGGTTAGACAAAAAGCACATCCTGAGGGTTCTATGGTGGAGGGATATATGGTATACTAGACAATGGTGTACATTAGTGAATATCTTCCTAAGTTTTCAGCAAAGATCAATGTAGATCACATTTGGGATCCCAACTCCATTAAAAAATTCGAAGGGGGGTACTTGATGGAGAAAGGTAGATTGAGGAAAGTGAGGTAATTATAAGATGGTCATGGAGATTAATTGGAAGACATTTTACATATGGTTTTTATGTATATTGTACTTATTTAATTTTTAATCGTCAATATACATCAATTATAAATTAAGGTTATATACTATGGTATTTAACTAATCATACATCATTTGTGAATTTCATTTTTTTCTGATATAGTTGCTCGAGAGTGGGATGCACTACATTTGTACATCACAAACAATCTTGATTGGATGATGTTATGGATTGAATGATGTCAACAATCTAGTCACGCATTAACATGGGAAGGTGTGGTGTGGCTTCATTGGTTAAAGAATTTCATTGTAATGGAGATTCCAATCTTACACAAAGAGAAATTGATTTAGCATATGGTTTAAGAGATAAATAGGTCCGTATAAATATATTAATCACCCATATTATTTAATTATTTTAAATTATATTTATGTATACATATGTTGAGATTGTTTTCTTTGCATACATTCGGCCAAGAATAAATATGTTTATCAACTAACGATATTGCAATAATTTTTACATGTTTGACATATTGCAAGTGAAACACTATAAGGCCATGTGGTAAATTTTGAATCAAAATGTTGGATGACATAAAGAAAACTTGTGATTCTAGTATAACTATATTCTTTCAGGTGACTAATGTTTCATCTAGAAGCGACATGCATCCAGAAGTCTCAGAAAATTGATACTATGAGATTTTGGATGATATACTTGAGTGTGACTTTAAGTCCTTTAGATTAATTTTGTTCATCATCCTATGGTACATGCTATGATTGAATGAAAATGATCTAGAGAGAACTTTTATTGAACATGATAATGGATTTACCATGGTTGATACAAGGTTGATCAAGTGAGTTGGAAATGAGCCCTATGTTCTTCCAAGCCAATGTGAGTAGGTATTTTACTCAGAGATTCCAGGTAAACTAGATTGGTCATTTGTTGTTAGACATGATCCAAGAAGAAGACCAATAAAGTATGATGTGGTGGAAGAAGAAGATACCAAAGAACTAGAAGATGATGTAGATGATGATTAGGATCAACAATTAGTTGATGATGTCCCTGATGAAGATGTTGAAGAGGAGGAACTAGATCATGATGATGTAGGAGTTAATGTTCATGAAGATGATATCCATGTGGATGATGACATTATCAAAACTAATATCAATGATGATGATGATATGATCAATCCTCACAATGTCAAATCTGGATAAGATGATACAGACAAAGAGTTGGATGAAGAAGAAGATCAATGACATTGAAATGTATGAGTTATGTGATTATATTATCTATTTGATATTAATTTCTTGATAGAATTATATTTGACTTATGTGGTTACATAATTAATTCATGATGTTTTTAATTTTTATTTTATTACATAATTAATTTAATGATGTACTTTTTAATGTTTGAAAGGTCAAAAAATTAAAACATTTCAATAGTGATGTTAACAACCTTGAAATTAGTGTGTTTTATGTTTCATGTGATCATAAAAGATTAAAAAGTTAGTTGTAGAGGTGGTTGTTTAGTGGTTGACATGTAAAGGCATTTAAAAGGCATAAAGTGATAATTGTAATGGTTGTTAATGGTTGACAATTTAAAATACAAGCTCTTGACATTCAAAAATCTATGTTTTTCTTCAAAAAAATTGTATTTTTCCTATTATGCAACATTGTACGATCACATGCAGCCATATTTTGATGTGAAATCAATTCCAAACTGTGAAGATATGTGTTATATTTGATTTGAATCTGATTTGAGGGCTTAAGGTGTTGATTTGAGTTAGAAAGCTTCATTTCTTTGCATACAACCCGATTACCCTATTTTTGAGAGTTTTGTAGTCCAAACATGATATAAAGGGGCTCTTACACTTTTTGTGATTACTGTAGCTTTTGTAAGAGGCCCCATGGATACTGTTGTAATTGTAGGATGCATGAATAGGGAATAGGATGAGAGATAAAGAAGGTATAGTTGTTGTCCTAAAGAGTTTTGTGAAGAAAAGCATGTGAAATGAGAGGTACTTTCTGACCCGATGCTTGTTTACTCCTTCATTTTCTATAAGAAGGATTTCAAGGCTAGAAGTATGGGTTAGCAAGTAAGATATTTTTTGGTCAATTCTAGGTAGAGTTGCAAAGCAAATTATAAAGTTTGATGGTTTTAAGGAAAATGCAATTTAGATTTTGAGTCATGATCTAAAATGTTTTGTTTTTATAGGATTTTTTGCATCCTCATGATGCTTTTGGTCATGATAAGGGTATTGCAACTGCTACCTGAGGAGTAGGGGTTGGTACAAGTGTCCATCTTGATCTTCCTACACATACATCACATCATCTAACCCCATCATCCATGCCTATATTATCGTCTGAAATGTCGGCAACACATACCATGTAGGCATCCATTAGTGCACCCTCTGGAAGTGAACACATGCCACAAAATTCATTAGGAAATGTACCTGGGGATGTAGAGGCCACTAATATTGGTGATATTTTAGTAGCATTTCCTAGATCTTCCCTTATTACTAGTACAGGAACATTGCTGGTCACATTTGTGGTGACCAAGGATTTAGTTCCCTTAAAGATAGAGAAGGTCCCATGTACTTTAAAATATTTTAATTATTATTATATATAATCCAATTGAAATTTACTTATTGATCGCTCTTTTTAGAATATTGATCCCATGATCATTTTGTAGGAAATGATGTTTTTTATAAACATCTAAGTGATATTACATTGGAGCTCTCTAGGCCCACCATAAGTACATGGTGGAATGCCCAAAATCAAGATTTAAAAGATGAGCTCATTAACCATTTAGTTGTGCTCTTCAGTGATAAAACATTCAATCAAACCAAGGTCCTTAAGAAAGCTAGTACCTATCTAAAGTATGTGAGGGACCAATATAGGTCACATTTAGAGAACAAAAAATATGAGCATCCCCCCATGATTTTGGAGAGGGAGTAGAAGGACCTGGTGTTGGATGGAAAGGAGAAGGCTGAAAAGAAAAAAGGAAAGACACCACCAGGCCAAGGAAGGTATGTGATACTATCAACAATGTAATTATATATTGATTACTCTTTCTTTTTATATAATCTAATGTATTTCAAATTTTTCATAGGCTGTCTGACACATTGAAGGCAACAAAGACAAGACTAGAAAAACAAGGGCAACACAAACTTGGCTCTGGTGGTTATATGAAATTAGCTGCATGAATTGTAAGTATCAATAAATGAAATATTGTATCCAAATAATAATTTTTTATTTTTTTTGGTTTTATCACACCATAGAAGCAAAATTCATGATCTTATGCAAAAATTTAGGGCTCTGAATTCAACAGAGTTCCCATAGAAGAGAACCTAAAGATTTCCTTCCAGCAAGGCTATGGAGTCGTGGCTGAACGCCTAAGAGTCTTGACTGGGAAAACACAATCTTCCACTGCATCTGACATGTAGGTAAATAAACTCAATAAAGTTTATTTAAAATTGAATACTTGTGCAATCTATTCAATATTAATTTCCACCATAAAGTAATTACATTCCTATTTGTTTTAAGCATTCAAGCAATTATAATACTGCACATGACAATGGAATGTAGCCTGGTAAGGGTGGAGCACAACCTACAGATGAAGGTCATGGTGTGCATCCCAGTTTTTTAGAGCATATAGAGTGTGATCAACATGTTGAGCATGATCAGGCTAGAGAAGACAAGGAACATGATGTGGCCCCGTCAGGTAAAGATGACCACTCTAAAGTTCTTTTAGACATATTTAAGTGCAATTGGTGTATTAATTAATGCAACCTTTCATGTTTCAACTTTAGAGCATGAAGAGCGTGATCAATGTGTTGAGCATGATCAGGCTAGAGAAGATCAGGAACATGATGTGGCTCCATCAAGTAAAGAGGACCACTCTCATTTTCTTTTAAACATATTTAATTTCAATTGGTGTATTAATTAATGTAACCTTTTATGTTTCAACTACAAATCAGGATTTAGAGGGTGTTCAACATGTTGAGCATGAGTCTATAACAGAAGTTTAGGAACATGATGTGGACCCATCAGGTAAAGAGAACCACTATAATTTTCTTTTAATTAATGAAATACTTGTAACAATAATAATAAAACATATCAGTTTAACATTTCTTTGTTATTGCAGCAGACCCCCCCTTGCAGTAGCATCAACGTCATGAGTAGATGACTAGGCGTACATTAAGATCATGAGTAGAGGGAAAAACAACTAAAGGGGGATAGATGATTTAGAAAACGATACTCCACTTCATATTTTTTTAGCTTTCAAAAAGAAACAAAAAAAAAAGTGATTGTAATCATATCATGACAACCATATTTTTGATAATATGTAAAAACTGAAAGAATGAATATTATATGTTAATGAATGAATGTGAATATGTTAATTAATGAATGTTATATGTTAATGAATGAATGTTATATGTTATTAATGGATGAATGAATGATTAATGTTATATGATTGGGTATGGGGAATTGAGTGATGAAGAGGGAGGGGCCACATGAGCTTCCACCATCATGTGGTTGGCCCTGTTAAGTAGAGAATATTAAACTATTCTCAAAACAAAGAGAAGCTCAATAAGGTAATGTACTTTTCAATATAAGAAATGCATTATTTGAAGCATCAAACGAATATGCAAAGATGAAAGAAAGTGCTAACTTTTCACTATGGTCATAGAATAATGATTCTTTATACCTTGAATCCATGCTCTGCATCATAATTTGAAGTTGTTTCCATTCCAATGTTCTAATTTTAGTTTTTTTGTATGGATTTGTATGAATACCACATTGTTTTGTGTGTGGATTTGGTTTCAAAGGACTCTTTCTTCTAGTTTTAGTGGTGACATAGCTCTAAAATTTGATTTTTGTGCATAACAGGTTAGTGGAAAAATTGACAGTTATGAAGGGTTTAGAGGCTTGATTGAGATAGATACACAGATATTTGGATCTTGTTGTTGATGGGAGGCTTTCACTTAACCATGAAATTTTGTACCATCTACAGGTATGCAAAAGTTTATCTACTTACATTCATTATTGTCATAAATTTTGGAAATGATATTAATGCTTCAAACTTAAGATTCATTTCATTGTTATAATGATCAAAATGTTATACTTTTCTATACATTAAAGCATTCTCTTTTCCCCTACCCTTTGCTCTCTCCCCCCTCCTTTTAAGAATTTTCTTTGTCATAAAAGATTCACATTTCTATCTCATTTACACAAATTTATTTGAAGCACTAGGAGTGAATAAAGATATGTAAAAGATGATGGATTACGTATAAACAAAAACTTTCCATCTTATATCTAATTAAATCCTTAATATTTGAATAGTTCAGAGCTCAAATAATGCTTGTATATGCATGTGTAGTAATAAGGGAGCCTATGTGAAGATTGAAATTTAAAACATCACTTTGGTATTTTTCCTTAGGCAGTGAAATGATATTTTGAGTAATACAAACCTACACACACATTGATATTTTTCAGCATTGCATTGAGGAAATTTTTTTCTCTTATACCTACCCTCAGCTAGACATGGAGGTATATAATATTGGTTTCTAGGTTTTATCTGTAAGTAGTTAATTTCACAGAGGAAGACTAAAATCTTCTTAATGTCTTGTCAAGTGTGAAAGCATATGGATCACTTGTTGAAGGCACCATATTGTATTCATCCAAAAATTGGTTTGTTCTTTTATTTTATGTTTCTTGCATGTGTTTTTTTAGGCTCTAGAGATGTAGCTTGACTCTTTCCTTTGCACTTTTCATCTATTTTGATGATTACAGTAGATTGTACCAATCAATTTGCAAACCAATCACATATTAAGGACCATTTCACTAACTTGTAGCCATCCATTACTTAATATGTTGTAGGTTGTGTCTATGTGCCAATAAATCCTGATGATTGCAAGAACTTTAATCCTACAAATGTACCCAATCTTTCTCAAGTAAAAGTCTTACCTTATTTTATAGTACTTTAAATGGTTAATTGAAGGTGCTTCTTTAGATATGAGATAGTTGAACCCTGGATTAAAATATGGTATTAAATGGGTAGTATAATGATAAAACTTAGGTCCATTGAACACAAATTATGAACATAATTTACTAGACGATGAATAGTGTTACAATTATAATGATTTCTCCTTTACCTACCTCTGCATTAATGAAAAAGATAGCAGATATTGGAAGTTTATTACATGTCTCATGTATGTGTTAGTATTTTAATTTTATTTAAGTTGTTCAAGAGATTGATTAGGTCAAGAATATTTTCTACAAATTTTGTTCTCTTGACATTGCTCAACATTTTCCCTACACATTTTCTCTTCAATCCAGACGTTTCTTAACTTATTCCCTTGTTAGCCCTTGGTTGTTCTCAAGTGTAATTCTTTTTCTTTGCATCTTGCAATCTGTATGTATGATCAGTCATCTTTTATGATGTATGGATAACCTTTCATAGAATTGTTGTTGTGATTAGACAATTGCCATTATGAGAATAATCATTTAATTTGTATGGAAGTAAGTCTTTTTCATATTATTTGACTTGGTATTGTAAACTTATCTTTGTAGGATTCTCTAGGGGGGAACAACAGAACTGTGATGATAGGTAGAGTTGTACAACACCATAAATAATTTGGCATTATCAATATATTGCTTATAGAATACTCTGTGCAAGTAAAATGGAATGTGCAATGACAATTGGTCTCAAATTCAAATCTAAATATAAGTACATTATACACAAGAATATGGTATCTATTCTATGATTTAAAAAACCCCAAAATAAGAAAATTAATAGGTTCCATCTGTTTACTTGCTCTTAGACACTTGTTCAATCGGCGAGACCCTTAAAATTTCTTGTTGATAACCAGCAATGTTCAAAACTCCTGAAGAGGTCAGATCGGTGTGACATTGGATCTATCTTACCGATGGAAGTCATTGGAAAGACATGGACTATCAGAGTGAGTTTTCTATCTTTTTCCGATGATTGATCTCTCACCAATGGGTTGGCTTCAGTGGTCATTGCCAAGAGTTTTTGTGATGACATGATGTAGGTCTATTTAAAACTCCTGAAGAGGTCAGATCGGTGTGAAATTGGATCTATTTTGCTGACGGAAGTCATTGACAAGACATGGACTATCGAAGTGAGTTTTCTATCTTGTGCCAATGATTGATCTCTCACCGATGGGTTGGCTTTAGTGGTCATCACCAAGAGTCTTTGTAATGACATGGTGTACATATATTTAAAAATACTGAAGAGGTCAGATTGGTGTGACATTGGATCTATCTTGCTGGTGGAAGTCATCAACAATACATGGACTATTAGAGTGAGTTTTCTATCCTATGTCGATGATTGATCTCTCACCAATGGTTTGGCTTCGGTGATCATCACCAAGAGTCTCCGCAATGACATGGTGTAGGTCTATTTAAAATTTCTGAAGAGGTTAGATCGATGTGACATTGGATCTATCTTGCTGACATAAGTCATCGACAAGACATGGACTATTGGAGTGAGTTTTCTATCTTGTTCTGATGAATGATCTCTCACTGATAGGTTGGCTTTGGTGGTCATCACCAAGAGTCTCCACGATGACATGGTGTAGGTCTATTTAAAACTCCTGAAAAGGTTAGATCGGTGTGACATTGGATCTATCTTGCTGATGGAAGTCATCAGCAAGACATGGACTATCGGAGTGAGTTTTCTATCCTATGCCGATGGGTTGGCTTTGGTGGTCATCACCAAGAGTCTCTGCGATGACATGGTGTAGGTCTATTTAAAACTCCTAAAGAGGTCATATCAGTGTGACATTGGATCTGTCTTGTTGATGGAAGACATCGCCAAGACATGGACTATCAGATTGAGTTTTCTATCCTATGCTAATGATTGATCTCTCACCGATGGGTTGGCTATGGTGGTCATCGCAAAGAGTCTTTGTGATAGTACATTTCAATGAATATTTTTTTTAAAAAAATTGCATGATTTCATCACAATTTCGACGAAGGCCACCGAAAAATGACCAAAAAGGTCTGACAAAGTTGCTATAGCTACAATGAAGGCTTTGTCGTAACTCCTTTCCCATTTTGTCAAAATGGCGACGAACTTCTGGTGTTGTTTCGATGCTTTAGAATAGCCATTGCAATTTCATTTTGGTTGTAATTCATTAGTGGATACATGAAGTTTTTGTCAATATTCTGATGAACATCTGAGTCATTTTATGATGTCGATAACTGATGAATTTGGGTCATTATTTCGATGAAAAAATTGTGATAATTTTTTTTGTTCAATTCATCAATTTTCTGAAAAACGTTTGTCAAACGACCGATGAATAATTGTTAGAAAATGGAGTTGAATTCAGTAGTAGGGGGTGAATCAGTGTTCCACAATTTTTGAATCTCAAATCAAATCTTAAACTATCAACAACAATATTTAACCTTTAATAGCATCCACAACAAATAAACAAAAGGAAACATGCATGCTCATTAATAAGACAATGTGAACACCATAACACCAAGTTTTTTATGTGGAAACCATATTAGGGGTAAAACCATGGTGGAGATTAATCCACAAAGTATACTCTGTTAAAAGTATGATAAAAGGGAATGCATTTGCATTTAGGCACACTTCCTAGAGCTCACTACTCAAAATACAGAAGAGGACTCACTATTCGAAAGAAGTTTGGATTAAAGCTATTCAAAATATGAACTAAGAAAATAGCATCTTCAAATTCCTGAATTTAGTTCCAATGAAGCACATGAAAATGGATTCTAGACCTTCTGCCCAATTTGCACTTCTGCTCTGTTCTACTCTACAAAAACCCTTCTACTGCACAAAAAAAATTCACTCGACAGATCCTCTGATAATACCTAATGTAGTTGTTTTGCACTTTTTTTCGTACACACACCTTCTCACCACTTTTTACACCACATGCAAAATGAATTACCGATCTCACTTATATATCTACTAACAAGAATTTGTATGTCAGCTTCAAACAAAATATAATATTCTTCCACAAGTCGGCTCAAATCACCAATTAGAATTAGTGTGTACCCACACAAGTTGGCTAGACTATAGTAGGGACCCAAAAAGATTCCCAACATAAGAAATAGTTAAACACATACTCCTCATACATCCGGAACATTCCATACACAACAGGTCAGACATAATGAGAAAATAAGCAATAAATCATTATACTAAATATCCAAACTTGTACATGGATCAATGTAATATCATAAAACTTATCAAAAAGATAGCATACATGATTGAAAAGTATTATGGGGATCCACAAAACAAAATAATGATCCGGTGAAGTATCTAGATCAACTTACCAACTGAATACTCTATTCTTCATGCATTCTGCTAGTAGAGTATTGTCTTATACTTTCCTTGCCGGTAGGAGCTGCTTCTAAACTACGAACCACACTACTGACTCTAGTTGCCATCAATGACAACACTAGCAGCCAAAAAAAAAATCCTAAAGTCATATGCCAACAATATCTCCCTTTGGCATTTATGGCAACAGTTAGTGAAAAATGACTAAGTGTCAAAACCAAAATTCAAGACTTCATAGCACAACAAAACAATTGCAAAACACTACAAAAAAACACTGCTCCCCCTTTGACATCAAAGACAAAAACTTCCACTGCTTTCCTCATTTTATTTATTGCACTCTTCCTTACTGCATTCTCTCCCCCTTTGTTGATGTAGAAATTGATCAAAATTTGAAGAATTGCAACTGCCACTCAAATCAGAAAATTATTTTATACTTATCTTTCATTTGAAGGAGAAATTTCTTCCAAGAGTCTGCTACAATCCTAGTAGAAATTATCAAACTATTATTTTATGATGTTTTGTGTATGACTTGAATAGGGGATTCAAGAATGGTAATGGTTTCTTCTAGCTTTTCTCCTTTCTTTAAAACTTCAACCATTTTCTCTAATTTGCATTTAGTCAAATCCTTCACTTTCCAGAAGGTGTCCATAAGAGTGTTTCTAGTAGAGTGAATCTTTGCATGATCAACTTGCAACTCATGAACCTTCTTCTTCACTTCTCCATCCTTTTCCTGAACCATACTTGTAGTCCTATCTGATTCTAACAAGCTCATTCTCAATTTGTTCCAACTTGTCCTTGTATTTTCCAGCCACATGAGGCCACCTAAGATAGTAATTGAACATCTTATTCGCTGAGTCAACACATTGTCTTAGTACATTCATTTTCTTCTTTAGTTTGGCAAGATATATCCTAAATTTCATCTTCAGATGTGAGATTATTTCTTCCTCTTTTCTATCCTAAGACACAAATTCCATAGCCTCGTTGATACTTTCAATAAATTTTTCTAGAAGTACATTCTACAAACTCTTTAATTCAGTGTTGTTATCAATAAATTATCTTCCTAGAGTGTCCTCAATGAGGTCCTATTCATATGATGGACCATTTATCCATATGTCAGTTATCTTTTGCATTCCATCTTCTTCCTAAACAATCTACAATATCTTTGCTTTGAGTAAAGTACATTCTTCATTACTTTCTTTTGCAATTACCACAACTGGTTCAACTAGTTTCAGTTCATCTCTTAGTGTATATTCCTCAGATTTTTCATCGACTATATCCACAACTATCTACTTTTTACCGTTCTCTTCAACTTTTGTTGACTTGGGCACTAGAGGAGTGTCACCAACCATTTCTCTTTCTCTCTTCTACTTTTTCTCTGACTTACCGGAGGATGATCCAATTTAAATTTCTTTTACTAGGAGAGAAATACAAAACTTTCCTAACAAGTTTCCAAATAATTTTTCATAAACTTGTTCACCATTTTCAAAAGAGTTGAAATGCTCAAAGATTTGCTTGCAAACTGGCATATTTTGCTTCCATACCACATTGTCATTCCAAGGAAAGAAATTTAGGAAATACATCATAATGCATCTAGCTAGGGTACCAAACCTGAAAGAGTAATCTATATCCTTTTTCAATTGCACATTCTCCATCAGTTGATCCTTCAGCAATCCACATAGGTCAAAGTCCTCATTTTATATTATCATCTTGTGTGCACTATAGACTATGCCTACAAAGGTTGTACCTTCCCTATTTCTAAAGAAAACCTTGTATAAAATTCCATATGCAATATACCTTATTAATGGGTCTTTGATTGATGTAATTATCAGTGCCCTCTGATCTCCTTTTACACTGGTTAGGGCTTTGACCTCAACATTTTGAATCGATTTCTTTTTTGAGACATCACCAATATTGCATAGACCTGTTAGATTTCTGATTACATCCTTAGAAATTTGAATAGGGTTTATCCAGAGTAAGGATATCACCATCCAATCTATTCAAGCTAAACCAGACTACCTTTGCATTGACTAAATGAGGAAATTCATTCCAGATGTCTAGATTCTTGTGTTTTTCTCCTCCAAGCTTCTTTAATTTGACAGGTGACAACAAATTTCTTACATTCCTAACCTTTTGACTACTATACTCATCCATAATTATTGTTCCTTTAATTTTTTTCATTTTTCATACTAAATAGGGTTCTATTGACCACCTAATAAGTATGAAATTGATAATCAATAGAAATACTTAGAAAATTCACTGCTAATTTGACTTTTGCTTCCTTCAAAATTTTGCTAAAAAAGGGTTCTCCAACTGTTCTCCTTCAATGTACAGTCAGAAATGAGGGTTTCAAATTCCCTTTTATAACTTTGCACACTTAACT
The DNA here is from genome assembly GCA_007258455.2 of Sequoia sempervirens. Lineage (NCBI taxonomy): Eukaryota > Viridiplantae > Streptophyta > Pinopsida > Cupressales > Cupressaceae > Sequoia > Sequoia sempervirens. The sequence goes on along the minus strand of VDFB02271358.1, from coordinate 1,088,930,163 downwards.
TCCTTGTCGCATTAAATGCTTTGCCCTAGAAGTTTGGGTTACACTATTTTCAAACAACAAGAGAGAAATCCATCTGCGGACCTTCAAGAAGCGATCACCAGTACATTTGAGGATGAATAAAACAATTGCAAACAACTTCTTGCAATTTGAAACCAACTACACATGGGGGGCCAAATGATTTTCATGAAAAAATCCCCCTAGGTGAATGGCTTGAAATCAATTGTCGGATGAACTATCAGAGGGAGCTTCTGATATAGTCTTATTACATTCATCAAATTCATTCTTCTTTACCCATTTTTTCTTCATCTGATCTCTTATATCTTCCATAGATTCTTTTCCTTTTCCTTTATCACCTTTCTATGAATTTAATATTCCATATCTCTTTTATCCATGTTTCTATTTCTACAAAATCTTGGAATATGACCAAACTTATTACAATTATAGCATACCAGATATTTCTATCTATACCACCCATTCCACTAATTTCCTCCTGATCTGCATTGATTAGAAATATGTCCAAATATTCCATAGGTGTATCATTTAACATTCCTTTTACTAACAGACATACTTTTTCATTCTAATAAATTATGACCAAACTTTTTGCAGTTAAAACATTGACCAAAAAATTTTGGATTATCAAAACTTATCTTACTTCTACACAAGAAACCATATCCCCAAATTTATTACAAACAAAGCAATATCCATTAAAATTATTAGCATTAGGTTTCCTTACCGGATATCTTTTTCTTGTGTTCTTCTTTTCAAGGTCCTTCTATTCAGATCTAGAGCTCACATCCATCACATAGCCAAGACCTTGCTTATCATTTGCATCCTTTTGTCCTTTAGTTATTTCATCAAGCCTAATAGGACTGGTCCTGAACTTCTCCTTAAACTCATTTGTAGTGGCAAGCTTGTCTCTAAGAATAACTACCTGTCTCTCAAGCTCGTGTTCATTTTTTTTTTATTGTTGTAGTTCAATATCTAGTTGAATGAATCCACTATTAACTCTATTGCATTCCTCAGATTTCTCTTTCAAGGATTGGGCTAGATTCTCCTCATTCTTTTTTCTTTCCTGAATCTCTTTAGTTAACTTCATTGCTATAGATTATGTTTCAAGCTTTAGAGTAGTATTGTCCTTAGCAAGCTTTTCACATTCTTTTGCTATTTCTTTTAGGGTTTGATTCAAATGAACATCTTCCAGGCCTCTAATTTCTTTTTTCTTTAATTGACCACATGGTTCTTTCCTCTTTTCCCTTGACTCCTTTATTTTATCCTTCAGTGATTGAATAAATTTTTTAGTAGCCACAAGATTTTCTTTTAGTTCCATGACCTCTGCTTTAGACTGATCAAGATCATCAAGTGCCACTATAAGCTACTGTTGAATACCACCTACATCCAATGTAATCCAAGATCCACCTCATTCTTTTAAAATCATAAGAGGAACCTACTCTAATACCAATTGTTGGAGACTAGGAACAGTAAGAGTGGGGGATGTATCAGTGTTCCACAATTTTTGAATCTCAAATTAGATCTTAAACTATCAACAACAATATTTAACCTTTAATAGCATCCACAACAAATAAATATAAGGAAACATGCATGCACATTAATAAGACAATGTGAACACCATAACACCAATATTTTTATGTGGAAACCCTGTTAGGGGAAAAACCACGATGGAGATTAATCCATAAAGTAAACTCTATTAAAAGTGTGATAAAAGGGAATGCACTTGCATTTAGGCACACTGCCTAGAGCTCACTGCTCAAAATAAAGAAGAGGACTCACTGTCTGAAAGAAGTTTGGATTAAAGCTATTCAAAATATGAACTGATAAAATAGCATCTTCAAATGCCTGAATTTAGTTCCATTGAAGCACATGAAAATGAATTATGGACCTTCTACCCAATTCACACTCCTGCTCTATTTTGCTCTGCAAAAACCCTTTTGCTACACAAACAAAATTTTCTCAACAGATCCTCTGATAATACCTTATGTAGTTATTTTGTACTTTTTTTCGTACACACACCTTCTCACCACTTCATACACCACACACAAAATGAATTACTGATCTCACTTATATATCTGCTAACAAGAATTTGTATGTCGGCTTCAAACATAATATAATATTCTTCCACAAGTCAGCTCAAATCACCAATTATAATTAGTGTGTACCCACACAAGTTGACTAGACTATAGTAGGGACCCAAACCAAAATTTCCAACATAAGAAATATTTAAACACATACTCCTCATACATTTGGAACACGCCATACACAATAGATCGGCCACAATGAGAAAATAAGCAATAAATAATTATACCAAATCTCCAAACTCATACATGGATCAATGTAATATCATAAAAGCTATCACACAGATAGCATACATGATTTACAAGCATCCTGGGGATCCACATAACAAAATAATGATCTGGTGAAGTATCCATATCAACTTACCAACTGGATACTCTATTCTTCATGCATTCTATCGATAGAGTATTATCTTCTACTTTCCTTTCTGGTAGGAACTGCTTCTAAACTACATACCACACTTCTAACTCCAGTTGCCATGAATGACAACACTAGCAGCCAAAAACAATCTCCTAAAACCATATGCCAATAGATCTATGCATACACACCATGAAATTGTGACCTTGACTTGAGCAATTGTGCCTTCAAGCCCTTTTTGTATTATTTACATCTTCCATCATTCGATTAACATCTTGCTTTTAATTACCACCATATGATTTAGGGTTTTTAATTACTTTTTAAAATGAAACCATAATATTTATGGTTTTATCACCCTTTAAATCACTTTAACATTATTGACCAAAAATCATATTGATTAACAATGAAGATTTAAAATCAACAAATAATCATGTGCCACATCTCAGATCCATATTCATCCATCCTTCACCATCTATTTGCATAGTCACCTTCCATCACCATCACCTTCCTATCAGGTCCCACCAAGGTATTCACCAATATACCTTGTAGCTTTGATTGGGCAATCCCTACTACCTTTGTGTCATCCCTGTCATCATCATACAACAAATGTCACAAATGTGACTTGATATATCAACCAAACACTCATCACCACATGTCTTGTTGGCATCACTCTTCACCATCATTTTTCCCCACCTTATCAACATGGCACATGTCATATAATATTATTTGACCTCAAATTCATGCTTCAAGACATCAACCTTTACATCCTTTCCATGCATCAATCTCCCACTAGCCCGTGAGGTCAAATTGAGTCAACACTCCAATTTGGTGGGATGGTATGCTATTGCCACCTGTCCATCTATGCTGTGTCATTCTCCATTTTTGGCAACTTTCCATTTTCTCTCCTTTGGGAGTTGGGAGTCGCTAATCTCCCTTACCTGATGCTTTGAGTGCATTATCGAGTACAACAAGCAAGCCTGAGCCCTTATGTCCAATGCTCCTTTTACTCCTGTTGATATTTGACCATCAACCTCATCCTTTACCATTTACCTCCTTTCAAGTTTATTGTAGACAATAACTCATATGCGTGAAACTCTAAAGTACTAAACACCAAATTTGCATTTTGCTTATCAGATATCAGTGTTCGCACTACCCTTTACCACTTACCAAACTTTATGGTAAGGAATAATCCTTCCTACTGACCTATGAACACTAAACCCTTTTTAGTGGTAAGAGGTTTATCTTCCTCTTTACCACATACTTTCCAAAAATTTAAGGCATAAGCCTTAAAACCAAGATGCAAGGTATTGAAACCATTTTAGGGTTTGGAAGTTAGGTTTCCTCCATGCCTTCAAGATCCATAAACATAATGTTAAGGTGTAATCTATGACCTTGATGCCTGATTCTCGATACCTTCAACATATTGTAAGCCTTAATTCCGAAGTCTAAAGCCCGATCAAAATTAGGAGAAAATGACTAACTCTTTCTCTAGTTAGCAAGCAATATGAGTAAGCCAGAGGCCCAAGGCATGAAAATTCTATAATTCTTCAACACTTGCATAGCTGCATCAAACAACCTTCCTGAGTCAATCCATTGACATCAACCAACACCACATACTTATAGAATTAGGTCCACTACTCTCACAACATCCTCTAAGGTTTATGTCATTTAGCCACACCACTAAACACACAACTAATCTATCATCATGCCAACATATCCCTTGCATGATCAATTCCATATTGCCTCTAATAATCCTTTGACATCAATGAAACTTTTACATTAATCCCAACATTCTCCTTTATAGGATTAGTTCCATCTTACTTCTTATCTGTGTTTTGATATCAATGAAAACTATATGTAAACAATCTCCCCCTTTTTCATTAATGGAAAAGCTAAATTCTCAAACTACCCATGGTTTGATTCCAATTGTGGATAGCATCTGAGCTCTCAACTCTTCCCCTTTGACATACCTTCTCCCTTTCTCATAGTTATGAGCAATCGCATACTTTTCTCATGCTCCTACTTTGAGCATTTCCTCAACTCTCCCCCCCTTTGAAATCAATGGAAAAGGGTCACACTCTTGAACATCTTATGTAAGGTTACTATGCTATTGCATTCTTCAATTCTCCTTATCTAAAGGGACTTTTTCTCCCCCTTTGATTGATACCAACTGATACCAATTTATGCTATCATACCAATTGCTACTCTCAACCTTTGACCACAATGGAAAAATGATATGATCCAACCATTTTTTACCAATTAGCAATATAAAATTCCAATTGAACTTCCATTCATACTTTGAACTAGCTAAGTCTGATACCAACTATAGATTTTTTCTCTTTATTCTCTATACCAATTGATATACTGGACCACACTATATCAAGTATAACATTAATTTGATACCAATAGCAGCTCCACCTTAAACATTGATCCATTCTGTCTTGCATACACAATAATTTGCTTCACTTTGGGTGTTGTACCAACTAAAATTATCTTTCCTAATTCACAATGGATAGACATCAATTGGAACCATTCAATACAAGATGCAACAAAAATAATTTGTGATTGAATTTGTAGAACTCCCACTCAAACATATCTTTGCTTCTTGTATTCAAGGAGCATTTATCTCAACAAATCACTTGCATAGATACCTTCTCCTTCAGCTACGAATGTTCTTCCCTTTTAACATGCATTTCAAGGAGAAATATTGAGACCATAAGTCTTCAATCATCAAGTTGTTAGAGATTTTAAAACTTATTTTACCTAACTTGATCTCCTTTTCATTTCCAGGGATGAATAAGATTACAATTAAGCTCCCCTTGGACTCATTCCCTATCACTACAAATTAGTGATGTAAGGCAAGAGGAACCACATTTGGTGCCTCTTGCTGACCTTTCACTCTCCACACCTTCTTGGGCTTCTTTTCTATCTTTTCTTCCTTGTCCATGTGAAATTTTTTTCACTCTAGGGGATGTATTCTTTATTTTATAATGTGTTATTGGTCTTACATAGTTTAATCTATAGCTCTTAGCTGTATGACCAAGATTATTAAAATTGTAGCACATTACATTCATATTCATTATAGAAGAAAATGAATTCTTATTCACATATCTTGTGCTCCTTCTAGGTGCAACTCTACATTCACAAACCTTATGACCAAATTGATTACATGAGTAATATTAACCATAAAAACATGGGGAGTACTTGGTCATATCTTTTCTTTTTGTAGGATGAGGTGGAATCCTTGTCCTTTGCTTCTTCATGTATCTCATCCTTTTGAATCCATCTCTATTAGTTTCATTTGTATGTTGCTTCTTCTATAGTTTCTCAAGGACTAATTTCTCCACCTTCTTATATGTTATGGGCTTCTTCTTCTAATAATAAAAAACTAAATGATTATTCTTCATCTTATCTATAGTAGGTCTCTTTTCTTTTTCGACTTTCTTCATATCAACAGGTTGCTTCTTTTCCTCTTTTGCTGATTTTACATCTACTAAGGCATTTTCCTTGGAATTTCTCATGTAGTATTTCTCTTCCTTTGTGCAACATCTTTCTTCTACTCTAAATTCATCAAGTAATCTTGCAGAAGTAGGACTCTTCCCTTTCTCACAACCAAGTTCAATCTTTTCTCTTGGTCTTGATGGATTTTGTGATCTGATCAACTCACCTAACATCTTGAAGCCACCTTTCAACTTCAAGCCTTTATCAATCTACTCTTTAATAACTCTTAATGTAATAAACCAAGATCACCTACATCCAATCACTTGTCACATGCAAAAGACATGCAGAACCAAAGAAGATGTTTTGCAAACCTCAAAGTAAAAATGCATTATTGAGAATCAATTATTACAAAGAGATCAATCCTTATGAAGGAGATCAAGAAACCCTAAGAGAAACCTAAAAGGGAAACCCTAAATGAAACCCTAGTGTGCACACTTAATAATTAATCAATTATTAATGTGCCTAAGTTTATCTTAAGTAACTAAAGGAATAAGTGACTTAATTAATTAACCAATATGATATAATTAATTAAGTGGAATAACTTATTACTCTAACATTAACTCCTTTCTTAGAGAAACTATCTCTACTTTGAATTTCATGCATTCATTTGATTTAGACTGTAGTTCAGATTTAACTACATCGTCTACTCTCTTTGCTTCTTCCACTTGTGTCTTCAAGTAGATCTCATCCCTCCATATTGCATTTGATGGCCAATATTCAAATGCAAATGGATAGTTTCCTCATTTTATGGGTAAAGAAAAAATAGTAATGGTGTATCTACATTTCAACTACCATATTGACTTAGAATGGCTCTGGATTGGATTTATGTGCTTGTTCCAAGAAAAATTAAGTGATGAATACTACCACTTATTCTTTGAAGTGTTGCAGAGGTCAAGTTCCTTTTTTCAAGGCATGGTTTTCTAATTATGGTTATGGATTTCTTGAGTTTTTGATCTACATTCATCATGAACACCATGTTGGGGTGTGCTCGAGGTGTCAAGGGCTTTTATGGCCGATTTTTGCTCTATTTTGGGGGGGAATTTTCAAATGTTTATAAGTAGATCATATTTAATCCTCTCTATAACTTTGATTGAGTTAGGGTTAGAATTTGAGTTCAAATTGGAGTTATGCCTGCACTATAAAGGAAAGTTGTGTTGTTTTTGTTTGGGTTTGGACTTCAAATCTCCAACTTGATAGGTTTGGTGTAGTATTTCCCTTCCACAATTTGGTTTCCTAGTTTTCTATAAGTCTTTGATTGAGTTAAGTTGAATAGGGTAAGTCTTGATGACATATCTATATGAAATGCTTTAAGCTATGCTCTATAATAACAATAGATGACTATAATACACACTGTATTTTTTCTCAAATCTAAATGTCAATCTATCATGTTCTCTAAATATTGTACACATTATATTTTGAATCAAAGTAATCAAGGGTTATTCTGATGTTTCAAGCTCATTTTCCATTTGAATTATTTCTATGCTTTCCTATCATTCAAGGAATGGTGTAATTGCTGACATAGAGATAATGGAGATATTGTTGTGGTAATCTTGATTAATAAGTAATGTGATGGTGTTGTCCTTTGTTTGGTTTCCTACCACAAGGTAGTAGGGTTATGAGAAGCCATGGTCAGTTTGTTGAAGTAGTTTATTTCATTCCTAACTCTATATGGAGTAGGCACTAGTCAAGGAGATTCACAAAGTTTGAAGCTATGGAAGAATCAAAACCTTTAAATACAAACAAAATTCCATGCTTTCTTAGTTTATATTTTCTTTCATGTTTCCTATTTATCCTTTCCACACTATCAAAACTCATTGATAATACAAATGTTTGTGTAGATGATTTTTCCCAAAAAATGCCTTCCACCATTGTAGTGTGATGATCTTATATATAGGGATAACCACCTTGGTCCTGCAGAGCCTAAAGTTTAGAGGATAAGTTTTCCAATCATCTCCTATTTGTTGGCCATTGACCTAGGGTCTCTAACCATAAGGAGTGTTAGAACTATAAAATTTTAAAAAATTTACAGTTGTTTATATTCATGAGTTTCTAAACAAGTCCTTACCATAAGCACAAGAATCCTCACTTCATAACATTTTTTCCCATATTTTGTCATGTGGTCCCATAGAATCCATTTAACCTTGAATATTTCAATGTATAATTCATATTGGTGAGAGATGGTGAGGATCTTCCTGATCCATAAAGCATTTTTATACTAATGTATATCTTTTGTAGTCTATCAGAAAGAGTTCAAGATTGTCTTACCGATAAAATTTCATTTGGTAATACATGTGGGGCAGACACAATTCATAGTCTCAGCAAAAGATAGATCCTATTGGAAAGATAGTATGTATCGAGGTGAGTCATATCAAGCCTATTGGTGTCTTACTGATTGAAAACATAAGAAATATCGATGAGACAAAATCCATCGATGTAATGTCCCAAAGCATTTATTCAGTCTTACCGATAAAGCAAAAGTGGATTCCTTTGATGATTATCAAGATGAAGTCAGGGAGTCTTGCTGACCCATATGTCACATCGACATGATTATGTTAGTAAAGGACTTGGCAGTATGTATTGATTATTGGCAGAATAGTTTCATCAGAGAAAGATATGGGAGTCACGTTGAGTATTGCTCCATCGGCAAGAAAATAATTATGTCTCGGTGATCAGAAAAATAGACCAAAGGATATATCTTAGTGAGATATGAAATAAGTAGAGGAACATCTGCCCGACTCACAATGTTATAGTGATATACATAAAATTGAAAGGATAACTGTTGGTGAGACTCAAAATATCGATGAGACTCCAGGAAACTAAAGTGATATATAGTTTGTGGTAGTTGGAGAGACTTCAAGTGTCGGGGAGACTACAGGATGTTTTGGCAAATGTCTTAATGAACGTTGGTAAAAGTCATGATAGAGAGGTCACCCAAAGATTTGAAAATATCTCACTGATAATATTGCGTGTAACGATGAGAGTTTAGAAAAAGGACTGCTACTTTCGTGTTTCAACTAAAACATTAATGGGCGATGGGGAGCACAGCAAAGGAAAATTCAATTGGAAACATTAGTGTGAAAATTGATAGTGGAGGAAGCAGTGACGAACGGGGGGCATTCTTGTAGTACAAGGTTCAAAGAATACAATAAGTTTTGTGCATAAGTTCCTATAGCACGACTTTTGTAACTTTTGAGGAATGCAATCCTCTAGCTTAGGAAAATCAATAGGTAAGAAAATATAGTGAAAAGTCGACCCTAAAGGGAAAGACACATAAAACTAGGAAATAGAGCATGAGGGCCTTGAATGGAGACTAAATCAAGATCTCATTGACCAATTACAGCTGGACTGGGCAGGGCAATCTACACAACTTAGGAAAAATAGATAAATTGGATAAATGTAAACTCATAGGAGATATGCGGACTTCAATAAGAGGTTATGAATTATTTTGCTTTCATTACTATCAGAGCGGTGATTTGAACCAGTATTACAGCCGCTGGGAAAACTTAATTTGGGAAAGCTTGTGTGCCTAATTTCTTTAATTCATTGGTAAAATTGTTGGCTGCCCATTATAATTTGAAACTCAAAGCTATATGTGACCCATCCAGGAAACCACTAATACACATATCAGAAGATGTAATAGGTGAGGTTTTCAATTTGGAAGGGGTTTGCAGTGAGAAAATCATTTGTGAAGAATTAGAAATGGAGTTTGGGAGAATGGACATAATTTATAAGGGTTGGAGGTTGCCAATTCATAGAATTAGACAAGATGGAAAACTAGTTCCTCTATAGGATAGCGATGGATGCCCTTTTCATATTAACCTTTTTGAACCTTATATGAAGTACACTTATTTCTCGGTAGGACAAGTATTGGGAATGGAAGTCCCTAAATATATGTCAATTGTGCCTATGATAATTTTAGAAAATATCCAATATCACAATTCTAGACCATTTGATTATGCCTCATACATTTTTAAGGGGCTTGATTCTGGGTTGATGGAAATAAAGGGAGGAGCCTCTATTTTACATCTTAGGCATTACTCATTGCTAATGCACATGGTGTTATATTTTGGTTAAGAGTTAGGGATGTGGCCTCAGGAGATGAGAATTTCCCAATTTGACAAGGAAGGAAAGACATTACCTATTCAATTATGGATGACTGTCTGGGATAGCAGGTTTGCTAACTCTAGTTTTATATAGTTTGAGGAGTTTTTTGTGAAAATATTGTACAGATTGTATAATCATCCATGTGATTAATCTTTATCTGAAGAGATAAAGAGGTTTCTTAGGCATAAGGACTTCAACGCACCAATTAGTCATAACTGGGGGGATTGATATTGCTTGGAGGATGCTACCAGGATCAGGGTTTATGGATTTGAAGATACCCCATTCATTTTGCCTAAAACAATTCCTGATAGGATTGCATATTTGGAAATTGTTAGATAGATGGTTTTTTCCAGTTTTATGAATTTGAGCTCCTTTGGAAAGCAGGCTTTCATGCCCAATACATTATGCTTTGGTGATTTTACTGTATTAGTCAAGGAAGGATACAATTTGATCCTTGATAAATTGCTGCAGTACAATATGAAAAGAGGACCACCTAGAAAGAATTTTGACCCAGAAGGATACATCAATTTTGCTAAAATGAGGATAAAATTTGGGGGGTATGAGCATGTACCCTATCAATTTGATGATATGATCTGGAACCTAGAAACTGAAGTAGAAATTCATATCGAAAAATATAATCAAGGGTTGCGAGATACAACACTATTATCTTTTGGGGAGGAGGCATCATAGGATAATGTGCCACAAGACCAACCAAATAAGATAATATTGAGAACTCAGAATTACACTTTCCCTACCTAGGAATTAAGTGTTGAAGAGAATATAGATGTAGATGCAAGGCATGTAGAGTACAAATCATTTGTAGCAGATGATGAATTTTTAAACTCTCCAGAGTTTAAGGTATTCTTGTACAAACAAAAAGGAAAATAAATAAGAGAAAAGGTTGACAATATTACATAAGGTAATTAAGAACAATTACTGAATGCCCTAAAGGTGTGTGTGGATAGAGAGATAGAAAATATGACCCCTAAAAAGGAAAGGAAAATGTTGGAAGATTCTGGTGTTATGATTTTTCTAGGGTTGGATCTCAATTCTACACTAGTTTTTGATAGTTTCTTGAAAGATAGTAATACTACACACAAGCTCAGTACAAAAAAAGTGATAGAAGTGTATGCAGGGTCGAAATACAATACATATGAAGGGTCATTAATGATTTAGGCCTTATATCCAACTCATAGGAAATTAGTTGTCATTGATACTAAGAAAGCATTCAGTCATGTCATGAACTTAAAGGTTGGAGAGGTTGATCTTGTGGCTACTGCAGAAATTGGAATTAATGTAACAAAACTAAATAAAGCTTTAATTCAGATGTTGATCAAGGAAAGGGAAATGTACAAAATGAATAATGAGAGGATGTTGAGAGAAAATAATCACCTGAAGGATTTGTTAGGGGTCACAATGAAATCAACCAAGCTGCTCACTTGTGGTGAAATTTAACAAGCGAAAGATCACTACGAAGGATCAAGTGCCTACTCTCAAGGGAAATATGATATATTTGCAACAATGATTAAGAAAAGATAAGCCAGTCTAGCAACTTGGTTAAATAAGCTCTGGGGAACACATTCACAGAACTTTGCTGCATTGCAAGAACACAAAAGAATGGATGGTAGGATTTTGGAGAAGTTTCAAGAAATAAACCGGAGAGGCATTTCTGATAATGTAGCAATTGAGGTTGTAGATGATTTTTTGAATAAACACCAAGACTTCTTTGAAGAATTGCAAGGGGATGCATAGGGGTTGATAAATGCCACCAGAAAAGAACTGACTCCATTCTTTGATGATAAAGGAAAATTAAAAGAAATGACTAGGTGGAAAAGTGAAAGTGAATCAATATTGTAGGACATTCTAAAGATAGCTATCATGGAAGATACAACACTAGATGAGGCATGGGAACAAAATGAGAAGATGGTAATAATGGAGATCGCAATCTGGAACGCAGTGGGAGATGCAGATACACATAAGAATTAGGATTACATGGACCACTTATCAAAGATTCATTTATGGATTAATAGAGCTTAATTGTATTTTGATCTATTGTTGTTTTAACATATGAAATTTCTGAAAGGATGTGTCCTTTCAAGTAGTTGATGTATAAATATCCATTTTGGTAGTGAAACAAGAGATAATATAAGATAAGATAGAATAGAAGAAAGATACAATAGATTATAATTTTTTACAAATATGTGACTATGATGCATGTTTAAAATTATGGAGATATCAATGAAAATCATTTGATGTGGTGGCGCATTTCTGGTATCAGTTGTTTGTTGAGTTAATTGAAAGTATTACTGAAGTTGTCTTCAAGGTTGATTTTTCCTAGTTATTTAAATTGATATAACAAGTTTATATTCAGTTTATCGGTGCACACTTGATGTATCTATATGGTTGATTAATTGGTTCTTTCAAGAAAATATTAAATCCTTTTAGTTGATCACAGTAATTAGGGAATCTCATTTGGATCATTAAGAAGAACATGGTAATCATATTCTTGCATGTTTATACAAGTTATAAACTCAAATATATGCCAAACAATTAGAGTACTTGCCAAAAAAAAGTTACTCATTTTAGATTTCTTTTGCCTCCACATACCCAATAAGGCACTAGTCTCCACATTTTCATTATTTTAATTTCACTCATTATTCATATCTGTTAAGCTGAATATATTAGGTTTTAGGTTTGATATTGCAATACAATCTATACCAAATCAAATTTTATCCACTCCCATTTTCCATTATGGGTAAAGTCCTTTAAAAGAAATAAGCATAAGTCAAGTCTACCTCATTCATATAGGTATACCTACCTAGGTCTAGCAACACTTGAAGAGAAGGTTTAAACCATTTTGACCTTGTCTGTTACCTTGAAACGTATCAAAAGATTGGCAACCTCTTGTGGTATTTTACCTATTTTTTTGAGAGCTAACAAATTGGTGACTCTACTGGGGAGTCAACTCAGAATCAAGGCCTTAGTCCTATAGTTAGAAGACCTATACAAACTCTGCTGGGAATAAGAAATAACAAAAACTTTCTCACTTTTAAGAAAGTGAGTGGTGACTCTGAACAAAAACACTACATCAATATTGCATCAATTCAAAATGAATGGTAGAAGATCCCAATATAAGGGAGGTCCTATTGGAGGTCCTGCTGGCAACAGTAAGTGGACACACAAGGATGATAAGGTTGATAAGGGTAAGAAGATAAATAAGGACATGTGCATAACAAACAAAGAAAAAACATCAAGACCACATTGTGAAACATATGATCGTTATGATACATGGAGAGATAATTCAAGTGTAGAACCTTGTACCCCAGAAGAAGAAAGAAACACTTTTCATAATCCTTAGAAACAACTAGAGTTTGATGATAAACTCAAAGTAGAAGGAATCAGGTATCAACAGGAAAATGAATAGAGAGTGGAGGGTAACCAAAATGAGTTCATAGATCATGTAATTGCTCAAGAAAATTATGAATTCTCAACTCATGAAGAAATAGAAGCACAGCTTGAGTTTCATAGACAAGAACTTGAAAGAGAAAAAGTTGAATAGGAGAAATCCCAAATGATACAAGCAATCAGAGACTTCAAATTGCAGAAAGCCCAAATTACTGCTCAGACAGCTAGTTTTTCTAAGTATATACTACCTCATAAGTAGGGAAATAATAATGCACGGCCTTCTAATCCATCAAAGGTTCCTTAGAATTAGATGGGAAACCAATACAAATAGTCAAACCATCCACTATATATTTCCTCATAATATATAAATACACAACCACCTCATGGTCAATATTACGTACCAAATCTTCATACCCAATATAACAAAACAATGTACTAGTATCCAAACGCACCTAACCCTCCCCCTCATCAATACACAACAATGATCAGACAATTTGACTTGATAGGGTTTCAATTATACCCTTACCCTATGGATGGAAGTTGGAGGAGTCTTGTTCCTAAGTTTACAGGGAGTAGTGCAATTACTGCTAAAGATCATGTAAGGAGTTTCAATGCTTTCATCCAAGATTTGGATATGCCTTATGAGGATTTACATATGAGGTTATTCATGATGTTGCTCACTAAAGAAGCTAGGGATTGGTTCAATAGCTTACCAACAACCTCTATTGATTATGTCCAAGAATTTTAGGATCAATTCCTTGAGCAATATGGGAATCTAAGTGCACCAGATGCTGCTCTTCATGAATTAATGAGGATTCAAAAAAATCAGATGACTCAATTTATGATTTTTAATTGGAGATTCAACAAATTGTAGAATAAGATACCTCCTAGATCAAAGTTGCCAGACTCTATAGCATTGAGTGTTTATTTGAATGCGTTCAATCAAAAAATAGGGTATGAGTTAAGAAATAGGTCCCCAAGAAATTTAGTTGAAGCCCAAAAGATAGCATTAACCATTGAAAACAATAAGAAAGCTATTGGGATAGTCAGTAAGAGAAACAACCCTAGGGTTCCTCAACAAGTCAACAATTATCAATACAAACAAGAGAACACATACAAAAATGAGAGGCCTAGGTTACATGACATGCCCTACGGTACAAATTGGAAGGATGGAAAACCTATAATAGATAGGCCTAGAAACAAAGAAACTCCTAGTCCATTAAGGAAGAAGGGAGTTTATATGGTCAGTAACAGATATTGGTGTGAAAGTTGTGATAAGCCACATTCCCCAGATCATTGTGTTGTAGCCCAAAGAATGCAAGAAGAAGGAGTGTTAGTGGGTAACAGTGGAGAGGATCATATAGTGTATTTGACTTCAATTATTTTTCACCGTGTTGAGGAAAAATACTCATCTTCAGAAGATGAAGGTTATGAGAACGATATTTCAAATCAAAGGTGCAATGTCCACATGGCTGAACAACATATATTTTTCTTATTCTAAAGAATATTATATAGAACCACATTCTATTGAGGTTCCTGATCAATGCAATATGAGGAAACTCACTGAAGAGGAAATAGAGAGATTAACCATTGCTATAGTTGAAGAAGCAAAGAGAAAGTATTGGTTAAGAAATAAGACAGTGAATGAAAAAGAAGGCATCCCTAGGGGAATATTTATAAAAGATCAAAATGTGACACAAGGAAATTTGAAGAAAACAAAAAATAAAAAACAAGATAAAAATGAATAGAAGCTTGTTCAAAAGGAGGAAGTTAAAGAATTACACAAAGAAAAGAAAATGGCTGATCAATTAAGTAAAAGAGAAAAGGAATAGAACAAAGGAGAAACATTAGAGCAAAAGAAAATGATTAAGGTGGAAGGTTCCTCTTTTTACTTCACTCATGCCTTATCTCAGGTAAAATTGTTTGTTCCACTTCTTGAGATGATGAAAATTAAAGAATATAGGGACAGTGTTGTTCAGTTGATAACAAGTGGAAATGAAAACCATATAAATTCTGACAATAAGATGGCCACTAAAAATAAGCAAGAGAAAGTAAGTATCCCAGAAGTCTTCTTAAATGATGTATTAATAAACCCCCCACAAACTGATCCTTTATTCACTATGTTACTTATAAATAACAAACTGTTAAGGAATTGGATGATAGACACAAACACTGCTATAAATATTATGCCAATTGGAGTTATGAAGCAGCTTGGCATGTGGGTAGATACTAATGGAGGGAAATGCTATGCAATGGATAGCAAGCCTATTCCTGTGGTGGGTATTATGAAAGATGTTGAGGTCAAACTAGCTGCTTATCCTCAGGTGGCCTATAATATAGATATAACTGTAATTGATACCCCTCCTCAGTTCGGGATGCTTCTATCAAGACATTAGATGACAACAGTTGGGGGAAATGTCCAATTTGATTTGTCAATGCAACAATTCTAGTGAATGGTTAGGAAGTTAAGTTGTATAGGGAGCCAAGGATGAACCAAGTTGTTGATTGTGTACCTCAAGATCAACTCAATTGTTTTTGTGATGTGGATCTTAGGAATTTTAAGATAGAACCAGCCTAGCCAGAATTAGTCAATGCTGATTGGATTGAAAAGCATGTTGCAAAAAACTACAATGGTGTGTGGAAAATGTTCTTTGATGGAGCATGTAGCCAAGAAGGTAATGGAGCAGGAATAGTATTTGTTTCACCTGAAGGAGTTACATTTAAATATTCATTTTTACTAGCATTTGAATGTACAAACAATGTGGCAGAATACAAAGCTTTACTAACAAGTTTGAATATAGTTGTAAAACATAAAATCAAGTTGCTTGCTATTCTAGGGGATTCTAAGCTAGTTGTTTCACGAATTAAATAAAAATATGTAACAAAGCATAAAATACTGAAGCAATATAGGAATGATGTATGGGACGCAATCGAGCTGCTTGATGCATTTTCCATTGAATGGGTAGATCGGTCAAAAAACATAATGGAAGATTTTTAGCAAATGTAGCTTTAAGAAGGGATGACATTACACTGGTTGGAGTGTCACACATTGAGTTTAAAACAAGACTTGTTGCGCCTAATAATATATACAGTTGGCAGGTTTTTAATGATGATACTGACCTCTTGAAATTTCTTCACTTTATAGATCAATATGAAGCCAAAGAAATTGATTTCAATGCCTTCGTAGAAGAAGTAGATGGGAAGCAAACAATATTTGGGAAGGAGGTCTTACAACTTAAAACTAATAAGCTTCCCAAAGGGCTAGCAGCATTGGAAAGGGTATATGATGGAAGTGATTAGTCCCTCATGAAGCAAACACCACTCAAGAGGGAGGATATTGAAGAGATCAACTTAGGGACTGAGATGGCACCAAGAAAGGTATACATAGGGAAGAAACTAAGCTCGAAAATTCAAAGAATGTTGATAGCATTACTGAGAAAATATAAACATGTGTTTGCATGGTCCTATGAAGACCTTAAAGTGTATAGGGAGGATTTGTTTCAACATGAAATCCCGTTGAAACCAGATGCAAAGCTATTTAAACAAAAACAAAGACCCATTAATCCAACATTGGAACCAAAAATGCAAGAAGAATTTGCAAAGCCTAGAGATAGGGGTATCATCAAGCCTATCAAGCACTCAACATGGGTCTCAAATCTAGTTCATGTGAGGAAGAAAAATGGAGATATCAGATTATGTGTGGACTTCAGAAATCTAAATGTGGCATCTCTCAAGGATAATTATCCTTTACCTAATATGGAGGTTGTATTACATAAAGTGACAGGGTGTGATTTGTTATCTATGATGGATGGGTTCTCTGGTTACAACCAGGTCAAAGTCAAAAAATCTTAGTAGAAGACAACCTTTACAACTCCATGGGGGACGTATGTTTATGTGAGAATTCCATTCGGCCTCACAAATGTAGGTGCAACCTTTCAAAGATCTATGGACGTAGCATTTGTAGACTTGATTAATGCTTTCATGGTGGTGTATCAAGATGACCTTACTGCTTATTCAAAAAGGGTTGAAGATCATGTAAAACATCTATAAAAGGTATTTATTAAAGCCTTAAAATATGGTATTAGTTTGAACGCTAAAAAATGTCATTTTGTAGTCACAGAAGGTAAACTCTTGGGACATATTGTGTCAAAGGAGGGAATTAGAATAGATCCTGAGAGGGTTGAAGCCATAGATAAAGTTCCTATCCCTAAAACTGTCAAGGCCATCCAATTATTTTTTGGACATATCAACTTTGTTAAGATATTTGTTTCTAATTTTGTTGAGATCATTAAGCCCATATCAAAAATGTTAAAGAAAGGACAAAAAATAGATTGGACTGCAGAAGCATTAGAAGCTTTTATATCAATCAAAAGGGCCATCAAGGAAGCACCTGTCCTTAAGTCTCTAGACTTTTCAAAACCCTTTCAAATATTTTCATTTACTTCATTGAATATTATAGTTGTTATGTTATAGAAAAATGAGGAAGGTCATGAACATCCTGTGTCATTTTTTAGCAAGTCATTGCAGGGATCAAAATTGAAATATGACATAATGGAAAAACAAGCATTTGCATTGGTAAAAGCCACAAAGGCTTTTAGGCTATATCTCGTTGGAGCTAAGGTGATTGCTTATGTCCCTCATGCAGCTGTTAAAGATATCTTGACTCAATCTGAAGTAACATGAAAGAGATGCAAGTGGATTAATAAAATTCAAGAGTTTGATATGGAAATACAAATCACTAAATTGGTGAGGGGTTAGGGTTTTGCTAGGTTAATGGCAGAATAAAATATCGAAGAAAATTAGATTTGTAATATAGAAGAGGAAGAGAATGCAATTGCAAGTATTGAGCATACTCCTTGGTATGCAGATATCATGCATTACCTCAGACATATGAAATGTCCAAAAGGATTAAGTGATAGTAAAAAAAGAACTTTAAAGCTGCAAGCATCTAAGCATGTGTTCATAGAAGGTGATTTGTTTTGGAAGAATAGGGATGGGATGTTATTGTTATGTATGGATGAGTCACAAGCTAAGCATGTTTTAAGAGAAATGTATGAAGGGGTCTGTGGAGGCCATTATTCTGTGAAGACAACTGCACATAAAATTCTTATGGTGGGTTATTACTGGCCAAAATTTTTTAATGACTCTTTTTCATACGTGAGAAGATGTGAAGCCTACCAAAAATTCTCTGGGAAAATGAAGTATTAGGGAGATTTACCACTTAGACCTTTGCAGGCTAAAGCCCTTTTTCATCAGTGGGGGATTGATTTTATTGGGGAGATACAAGAGAAATCAAGTGGAGGACATAAGTGGATACTAGTAGCTACTGATTATTTCACCAAATGGGTAGAAGCAGTCCCAACCAAGTAGGCTACAAGTTGTGACTAACTTTTTAATGGATAAAATCATCACCAGATTTGGTACACCACTAAGATTGATTACAATAGGGATTGTTTTAGATCTGATGTATTCAAATATTTTTGTAGCACATATGGCATTACTATTTCTTATGCAGCTCCCTACCATCCACAATCTAATGGTCGGTAGAGTCCAGCAACAAAATTCTTCTTAAAATCATAAGGAGAATGTTAGAGTCAGAATAAGAAGGCTTGGGATTGGAAGTTGACAATGGTTGTGTGGGTTGATAGGATCCTTGTGGAAAATCCCCATTTGAATTAGTATATGAAACACAAGCTAGGATGCCTCTACAAAATTTGTTACTAGTTTACATGTTTATCCTTCAAGAAGATATAGATATTCCAGAACCTATGGAGGAGAGAATGGAGCAGCTGGCTAAACTTGATGAGATAAGGAGAGTACCTCAAAAACAAAACATGAAGTTGCAGGCATAGATGAATCATTTATTTGATAGAAAAGAAAAAGATATAAAATTCAAGGATAATGATTTGGTGCTAATTTGGAATGCAAGGTGTCAGGAGAAGGGTAAACACATGAAATTTGAAGCTTTGTGGCTGGGACCTTTTGTTGTTGTTGGTAAGAAAGGTGAAGATTCATATTATCTGTAAAACATGACCGATGAAGAATAAGAGTTGCCTGTACATGGGAAATTATTGAAGCATTTTTTCTCTTGAGCAATACGAAGGATTAAGGGTTGCCAGTGCATGGACAACTCTTGACAATCCTCTCAAAATATTTTCTTCCATGCACAGTAGTATAGGAAATAAAAGGAATAGGAATTTCTAGTACATGGACAATCTTGATATTCCTTCTTTTAAATTTTTTTTTCCATGTACAATAGTATAGGGTAATTTTCATTTCCATTTCCATTTCCATTCATTCCATCTTGCTCACTAGTCCATCACCTTGAGTTTGGTCTCCTCATCCCGAGATCTGAATCCTTGCAATGATCTCACAATCATTCATCCCCAGATGGAGCCACTATTAGAACTGTAAAATTTTGAAAATTTATAGTTGTTTATTTTCATGAGTTTCCAAACAAGTCCTTACCATAAGCAAAAGAATCCTCACTTCATAACATTTTTGCCCATATTCTGTCATGTGGTCCCATAGAATCCATTTAACATTGAATATTTCAATGTATAATTCATATCAACGAGAGATGGTGAGGGTCTTCTTGATCCATAAAACATTTTTATACTAATGTATATCTTTTGTAGTCTATCAGTGAGAGTTCAGGATTGTCTTACTAATAAAATTTCATTTGGTAATACATGTCGGGTAGAAAAAATTCTTAGTCTCAGTGAAAGATAGATCCTATTGGCAAGATAGTATGTATCAGGGTGATTCATATCGATCCTATTGGTGTCTTACTGATTGAAAACATAAAGACATATCGGCAAGACAAAATTTGTCGGTGTAATGTCTCAAAGCATTCATTTGGTCTTACCGATAAAGCAAAAGTGGATTCTGTTGATGATTATCAAGATGAAGTCAAGGAGTCTTGCTGACCCATATGTCACACCGACAAGACTATGTTAGTAAAGGACTTGGTAGTATGTATTGATTATTGGCGAGACTAGTTTCATTAGAGAAAGATATGAGAGTCACACCGAATATTGCTCCATCGGCAAGAAAATAATTATTTCTCGGCGATCAGAAAAATAGACCAAAGGATATATCTCAGTGAGATATGAAATAAGCAGAGGAACAACTACCTGACTCGCAATGTTACAATGATATACACAAAACCAAAAGGATAACTGTTGATGAGACTCAAAATATCGATGAGACTACAGGACACTAAAGCAATATATAGTTCATGGTAGTTGGAGAGACTTCAAGTGTCAGGGAGACTACAAGATGTTTTGGCAGATGTCTTAATGAACATTGGTAAAAGCCATGATAGAGAGGTCACCCAAAGATTTGAAAATATCTCACCAATAATATTGCATGATGTGAAAATGAGAGTTTCGAAAAAGGACCAGCTACACTCGTGTTTTAGTTAAAAAATTAATGGCACGACAAAGCACAATAAGAAAAATTCAATTGGAAACATTAGTGTGAAATTGATAGCAGAGGAAGCAGAGGGGTGAATGAAGAACTAGGGCATTCTTGCAGTACAAAGGTTTCGAGCAAACTATAGTAAGCTCTTGTGCCTTAGTTCCTATAATTTTGACTTTTGTAACTTTTGAGGAATGGAATCCTCTAACTCAAGAAAATCAAAAGGTAGAAAATATGGTGAAAGCAGTCAGCCTAAAGGGAAGAAACAAAAAACTGAAATAGAGCATGAGGGCATTGAATGGAGACTAAATCAAGATCTCATTGACCAATTACCTGGCTCTGGACCTAAGCCAGACGATCTACACAACTTAGGGCATAAATAGATAAATTGGATGACAAATGTAAACTCATAGGAGATGTCTGGACTTCAATAAGAGGTTATGAATTGTTTTTCTTTCATTACTATCGGAGAAATCATTTTGAACCAATATGCAACCCATGGAAGCTTAATTCATGAAAGCTTGTGTGCCCTAATGTATTTGTCAATGTAGAATTGGTAAAATTGTTGGCTGCCCATTATAATTCAAAACTCAAAGCCATATGTCACCCATCTAGGAAACCACTAATACACATATCAGAAGATGCAATAGGTGAGGTTTACAATTTGAAAGGGGTTTTCTGTGGGAAAATCATTTGTGAAGAATTAGAAAGGGAGTTTGGGAGAATGGACACAATTTATAAGGGTTGGAGGTTTCCAATTCATAGAATTAGAAAAGATGGCAAACCAGTTCCTCCATAGGATAGCGATGGATGCCCTTTTCATATTAACCTTTTTGAACCTTATATGAAGTACACTTATTTCTTAGTAGGCCAAGTATTGTGAATGGAAGTCCCTGAATATATGTCAATTGTGCCTATGATAATTTCAGTAGATATCTAGTATCACAATTCTATACCATTTGAGTATGTCTCATACATTTTTAAGGGGCTTAATTCTGGGTTGATGACAATAAAGGGAGGAGCATCTATTTTACATCTTAGGTATTACTCATTGTTAATGCATATGGTGTTGTATTTTGGATAGGAGTTGGGGCTGTGGCCTTAGGAGATGAGAATTTCCCAATTTGACAAGGAAGGCAAGACATTACCTATTCAATTATGGATGGTTGTATGGGATAGCAAGTTTGCTAACTCTAGTTTTATACACTTGAGGAGTTTTTTGTGAAAAAATTGTACAGATTGTATAATCATCCATGTGATTATTCTTCATCTGAAGACATAAAGGGGTTTCTTAGTCCTAAGGACTTCAATGGGCCAACTAGTCATAACTAGGGGGATTGGTATTTCTTGGAGGATGCTACCATGATTAGAGTTTATGGATTTGAAGATGCCCCATTCATTTTTCCTAAAAGAGTTCCTGATAGGATTGCATACTTGGAAATTGTTAGACAGATGGATTTTTCTAGTGTTATGAATTTGAGCTCCTTTGGAAAGTAGGCTTTCATGCCCAATACATTATGCTTCAGTGATTTTACTGTATTATCCAAGGAAGGATACAATTTGATCCTTGATAAATTACTGTAGTACAATATGAAAAGAGGACCACCTAGAAATAATTTTGACCTAGAAGGATACATCAATTTTGCTAAAATGAGGATAAACTTTGGGGGGTATCAGCATGTGCCCTATCAATTTGATGATATGATTCAGAACCTAGAAGCTAAAGAAGGATAAATTGTGATCGAAAAATATAATCAAGGGTTGCAAGATACAAAACTATTATCTTTTGGGGAGGAGGCATCTGAGGATAATGTGCCACAAGACCAACCAAATAAGATGTCAAGATTGAGAACTTTGCATTACACTTTCCCTACTAGGAAATTAAGTGTTGAAAAGAATATAGATGCGGATGCAAGGAATGTAGAGTACAAATCATTTGTAGCAGATGATGAATTTGTAAACTCTCTAGAGTTTAAGGCATTCCTATACAAACAAAAAGGAAAAGAAATAAGAGAAAAGGTTGACAATATTACATCAGGTAATGAAGAACAATTACTAAATGACCTAAAGGTGTGTGTGGATAGAGAGATGGAAAATATGACCCCTGAAAAGGGGAGGAAAATGTTGGAAGATGATGGTGTTATGATTTTTCCAGGGTTGGATCTCAATTATGCACTAGTTTTTATAGTTTCTTGAAAGATAGTAATGCTACACACAAGCTGAACACAGAAAAAGTGATAGAAGTGTATGCAGGGTCGAAATACAATATAGATGAAGGGTCATTAAGGATTTGGGCCTTATATCCACCTCATAAGAAATCAACTATCATTGATATTGAGTAAGCATTCAGGCATGTCATGAACTTAAAGGTTGGAGAGGTTGATCCTGTGGCTACTACAGAAATTGGAATTAATGTAGCAAAACTAAACAAAGCTCAAATTCAGATGTTGATCAAGGAAAGGGAAATGCACAAAATGAATAATGAGAGGATGTTGAGAGAAAATTATCACCTGAAGGATTTGTTAGGGGTCACAATTAAGTCAACCAAGTTGCTCACTTGTGGTGAAATTTCACAAGCAAAAGATCACTAGGAAGGATCAAGTGCCTACTCTCAAGGGAAATATGATACACTTGCAACAATGATTAAGAAAATACAAGCCAGTCTAGGAACTTGGTTAAATAAGATTTGGAGAACACATTCACGGAACTTTGCTGCATTGCAAGAACACAAAAGAATGGATGGTAGGATTTTCGAGAAGTTTCAAGAAATAAACCGAAGAGGCATTTTTGATAATGTAGCAATTGAGGCTGCAAATCATTTTGTGAATAAACACTGAGACTTCTTTGAAGAATTGCAAGGGGATGCACAGGAGTTGATAAATGCCACCAGAAAGGAACTGACTACATTCTTTGATGAGAAAGGAAAATTGAAAGAAATGACTAGGTGGAAAAGTGAAAGTGAATCAATACTATGGGACATTCTAAAGATAGCTACCATGAAAGATACAACACTGGATGAGGTGTGCGAACAAAATGAGAAGATGGTAAGAATGGAGATCACAATCCTGCAATGGGAGATGCAGATACACATAAGTGTCGAGATGACGTGGACCACTTATCAAAGATTCATTTATGGTTTAACAGAGCTTAATTGTCTTTTAATCTTTTGTTGTTTTAACATATGACATTTCTAAAAGGATACGTCCTTTCAAGTAGTTGATGTATAAATATCCGTTTTGGTAGCGAAATAGGAGATAATATAAGATAAGATAGATTAGAAGAAAGATATAGTAGATTACAATGTTTTACAAATATGAGACTATGATGCATGTTTAGAATTATGGAGATATCAATGAAAATCATTTAATGTGGTGGCGCATTTCTAGTATCAGTTGTTTGTTGAGTTCATTGAAAGTATTACTGAAGTTGTCTCCAAGGTTGATTTTTTTGGTTATTTAAATTGATAGAACAAGACTATATTTAGTTTAACGATGCACACTTGTTGTATCTATATGGTTGATTAATTGGTTCTTTCAAGAAAAGATTAAATCCTTTTAGTTGATCATATTAATTAGGGAGTCTCATTTGGATCATTAAGAAGAACTTGGTAGTCATATTCTTGCATGTTTATACAAGTTATAAACTCAAATATATGTCAAACAATTTGAGTACTTGCCGGAAAGAAGTTACTCAGTTTAGATTTCTTTTGACTCTGCATACCCAATAAGGAACTAGTCTCCACATTTTCATTATTTTAGTTTCACTCATTATTCTTATCTGTTAAGCTGAATATATTAGGTTTTAGTTTTGATATTGCAATAAAATCTATACCAAATCAAATTTTATCCACTCCCATTTTCCATTGTGGGTAAAGTCCTTTAACATAAATAAGCATAAGTCAAGTCTACCTCATTCATATAGGTATGCCCACCTAGGTCTAGTAGCACCTGAAGAGAAGAAGGTTTAAACCATTTTGACCTTATCTCACTCCTGAAATGTATCAAGAGATTGGTAACCTCCCATGGTATTTTACCTATGTTTTTGAGAGCTAACAAGGAGTAGCTACCCTTTAGGAGAAACTAGACCATCAGCTAGGAAACACCAACAGATTGGAAACTCATTGGGGATGAAATTTGAAATTTGGTTGCTAAAATCATTTGTAACCAAAGATTGAAAATTGTGGAATCTTATTTTCCCATCTGAGTCACCAACAAATTGGCGACTCTCTTGAGGAAGAACAATAATTTTTTTCTATATCAGATTTGTTTTATTTGTATCTTTGGGTGATTAACTTAAAATATGCTCTTCCTCTCTACGAGCCACATGAAGTGGTGATTCCATTGAGGAAGATAGAGATATATCTATTTGGGAGAGTCATGAGATTTGCTAATTATAAAGTTTTTGTCAGATGATCCAAGTGACTGCATACTTTGAAGAGGGAGATTGCTATAATATTTTTGGTGTGTTCTTGAAGTCTGGTACTCTGCTGGTGGAGAGAACTCAAAAATACCTAGATCTTGTAAGAAGCTATCTGCTTCTTGATGATCTTTTCCTCTTTCAAAGAGGTGGTGACTCTACAAAATTTTACATCATCAAAAGAGTTGGTTGCAGTAGTGTTTGTTATTTTCCTATTGCAACATTTTGTATGAAGGTCTCACAAAGTTATAGTAATTATTGTCCCTTATTCAATGCTTTTAAGGTACTAGTTGAAAAGGGAATTGAGAAATTTGATATTCTAAAGTAGATAGTTGTAGAGGGTTAGTTATTATTTTGCAAAAATGTATAACCAAATGGGTTCCCCACAAGCTATTCTTCCATGACTAAACTGAGTTATATCCTCAAAGGAAACCTTTTTCTTTGGAGATATATAACCCTCTAGATTTTAGAAAAATCCATGGTTATACACATGTTGTTCCAAGAGTGATAAAGGAACATTTTCCTAAGTTTAGAGATGGTTTAAATGAATCAGCATCAAGGAATTTGCATGATTTCACTAATTTGATGGTGGAATGTTAGATAGTAGAAGAAGATGTCATGAAATTTCTTGTGAGAACTTTAGAAAATTATGCTAAGGGTTGGTTTTCTAATCTTACTCTTCATTCTATTTGTTCACGGAATGAGTTTAAGGAAATATACATGGATCATTTTGGTGAAGTGAATAATGAATGTTTTTGTAATGGTAGGTTTTTGTACAATCAGGAATTTGAAGAAGAATATGAATCTGAGGTTGAAACTTTCTCACCTCTAGATGCATTATGGAACATAGAAAGATATGAAGATGAATCCCCATCTTAATTTCATGATAAATTCATGGAATATTGGTTTTCTATATAAGAATCAGACTGGCTAGATGAATCGACATGTATTGATGTATTTTGTAAAATACTTGAACCTGATATGAGTACAATGCCACAAGGATGGAATCCCTCCAGAGTTAGAGAGATAGATGGTTGGATTTCATTGACTGATAAGTTGATAGAGAGGCATGGATATCACTTCCTATCTAAATTTTTTTATGGTACTTATTCTAGGTGTCTGGCTAGTATAGAAGAGAACAATGATGCATCTTGTAGTGGTGAAGATTCTACTTTTGAGCTGCCAATAGAAAAAAATGTGTGAAGATGAGGGTTGTTATGATACCAACCAAAATTTAAAGTATGATGAAGTGATTTTTTTTTATGATACACCTTTTGTAGATGTTGAAACAATAGAGGTAGAGATTTTTCTCTCTATATCAGATGAATGTGATAGTATGTGGTGATTTTCAACTAGATGAAAGTAGCAATGATGAATCTAATGGTGATTTTCAGTTTGATAGTGTGGGATATGACCTTGTTGATTTTTGCAACAACATGGAAGAAGAATAAGATATGTCTACAAGGGATTCATTGGATGGATCAAATCATATAGTTGATTGTGATGTGCATGCATATGATATTAATATAAGTAATGAATAATAGGTTGCTTCCTTGTTTAATTTCTCACCTTCTTCTATTCCTTGTTCTTGTTTTGAACTTGTCATTGAATTTTTACATGAGGATAGCATAGATGTAGTTTTATGTGAAGAAGAAAATGAAAATATAAATGTTAGTACAACTAATGATGTTATTTATGATGAGTTTGTACTTGAGGAGTATTATTATATGAATCATATGGATGCCTATGAAAACATTTTTTTAGGGGGTATAACTCATAGTCTTCCTCATGAGCATTGGACTTCAAATGTTTCATGGTAGGGCACTATTGTTGAGGTACGTTCCATAGATGTGTGTCATGATTTTGATTTTTGTGATACATATGCTTAAGCAGATTCCAAAGAGGTTGAAGAAGAGAGACAATTTGAAGAGTATAGCTCTTTACATAAAGTGCCTCATGACTTGAATGGATTTGTTGATGAGGCCTGGATCGATATTGATGACTCCAAGAATGTTGTTTGTAGTTCTAATGAGCTACAGCAGGGTGGTAATTTTTGGGCTGCTCATGTCCCTTGTGTGCTTGAGCTTCAAATTTTTTAGTTTGACTTGTTTGAGGATGAGTTTACCTCTACAAGTCAACATGATGAAGAGGAATATTTTTCTTTTCCATGTGATTTAAAGGCCTTTCTCTTTCTTGATTCATATGAGATGGTCAGTAGATATGAAGATACAATGGTTTCATATGGTTATGATTAATGTTCTTAGTTTTTGTCACTTCCTACAAAATAAAAAGGTGAAATGGGTGTAATTGTAGTGGCCTATATGATGTGGTTACCATGTAATAAAAGAGCCATACATGGAGCAAGTTATCACTTGTTCAAAGGTAAACTAATGTTTGTTTTCATAGGAAAGGGGATAATTGTGATGTTGTGGTGTGATAGAAAAAATTATTGGTTGAAGGAGATCATCTCCTTTAACATATTGGTGTTTGACAAGGGTAAGTGTTAACTTCCCTTTTCCCTTTGGTGGCATGGCACTATCAAATGAGGTTTGAAATATTGGGTTGACTCTGTATCCCAATGGTTGGCATGGTTTGCTTCTCTAGATATCTAAATTATCACTATGTTCCTCATGAATAGACATCCCCAACTAGAGCCACTAGTGGTACTTGAAAAATCCATGGTCATTTTGAATTGCTAAGGTCTTTGGGGTTTTGAAGCTCCTCAATTATATCTACTTAGGGTTCTCAATTGTGTATAGGGATTAAACCCTCCTACAACCCTAATTGTTCCATGCCTTGCACTTTTGTTCTACTTGCTCATTCACTTGTTGTGTTTGGTTCTTTGTCAACCAAGTTATAACTTATGTCTTAGGTATTCATTCTTTAACCAGCCCTTTACCTTTCCTTTCCATTTGTGGCCCCATTCAAATATTTTATCATTGGCCCTAGGTTGAAAAATGTTTTTCCCAAGTCCTAATTTCCCTAGAAAATGCCCCCATTTACGAACAACATTTGTGCATATGCTAAATTTCCATCATTTTGGTTGTTGAATCACCCATCGCACTTTTCCTTTACTTCATCGGTTTCATTTCCATGATGAGAAATGAGTTCTTTTTACATGCATCACATATCACCTATGTTATTTTTCCTAACCAACTCATCCCCACAATGTGAGATGGATTGTTTCTTTGCATCGCTAGGTCTCTTCGCATCACATCTTTACATTTTTTTGGTGGATTCCTTTCTGTGATGAGTGATGAATGGTTGATATTCAACAAAGAATGTTTAATGGTTGTGGTTACATCATCCTCTTCACATTGTTGTTGTGAAGTGAGGTGGTGGAGTACTTTGCGTGATGTGTGATGGATACGAATGGTGGTGGGGTCTAGTTTCAAGTGGAGATGATGTAAAATGTTGACAGGTGTCCAAGATGATAGGTTGTAAGATTTGATTACATCACACAAGGTATCTACATTGCTGTTTCATGTTGAGGGGCTCAATTTAAATGTGTGATGCATGAAAAATTGCCTAGATTTGAAGGTGGAGATCAATGATGATGTTTTAAATTTGGCCTGATGTTCAATCTCATCCCTCCATCTTCCATTTGACGAATAGTATTCAAATGCAAATGGCTAGCTACCACATTTCATAGGTAAAGAAAAAACAATAATGGTGTATATGCATTTCAGCTACTAGACCGACTTAGAACAATGCGAAATTATATTTTTGCACTTCTTCCAAGCCAAATTAATTACTGAGTGGCACCATTTATTCATTAAAGTGTTGAAAAATTCAAGTTCCTTTTTTTAGGGCATGGTTTCTAGATTTTGGTTGTGGATTTCTTGAGTGTTTAATCTGCATTCATCATGACTAGCATATTGGGGTGTGCTTAAGGTGTCAGGGGCCTTTTTGATCAGTTGTTGCTCTATTTTTGGGGGAATTTTTGAATGTTTGTAATCATATCAGATTTAATCCTAGCTATGCAACTCTGATTGAGTTAGGGTTAGGGTTTGAGTTTGAATTGGAATTATTCTTGCACTATAAAGGAAAGTTTTTTTTTATTTGGGTTCAAACTTTTTCTCTCTAACCCAAGGGGTTTTGTGTAGTGTTTCCCTTCCACATTTTTGTTTTCTATTTTTTTGTAATTCTTTTATTGAGTCGAGTTGAATAGGGTATGTCCTTATGAAATAGATAGGGAATTTTTTAAGTTGTGCTCTATAATAACAATGGATTACTGCAACACACATTGTATTTTGTCTCAAATCTAAATGTCAATCTATCATGTTCTCCAAATATTGTACACATTATCTTTTGAATCAAAGTAATCAAGGGTTATTTTGATTCTTCAAGCATATTTTCTATTTGAATTATTTCTGTGATGACCTATCATTCAAGGAGTGGTGTAATTTCTCACATAGAGATAGTGGAGGTATTGTCTCTACAATGCAGATTAATAGGTAATGTGAAGTTAATGCCCTTTTGTTGGTTTCCTGTAGCAAGGTAGTAGGATTATGCAAAGCCATGGTTGGTCTATTATTAGATTTTATTTCATTCCTGACTCTATATGGATTAGGAACTATTCAAGGAGATTCACAAATTTTGAAGCTAGGGTAGAATCAAAACCTTTAAATCAATAACATTTCCTTGCTTTCTTAGTTTAGATTTTCTTTCATGTGTCATATTTTTCCTTTCCACACTACTAGAAGTCATTGATAATACAAAAGGTTTTGTAGATGATTTAGCCCATCAAAGGCCTTCCACCATTGTAGTTTGATGATCTCCTTACATATAGGGACACCCACCTTGGTCCTATAAAGCCTAAAGTGTAGAGGATAAACTTTCCAATCATCTCCTATTCATTGGCCATTGACCTAGGGTCTCTAAGCATATGGAGTAGCTACCCCTTAGGAAAAAACTAGACCATCAACTGGAAACACCAATAGCTCCCATTCGGCGGGATGACAAGTTGTTTCCACTTTTCCATCTATACCATGCCATTCTCCATTTTCAGTGACTTTCTAATTTCTCTCCTTGGGGAGTCGATAGTCACTAATTTCCCTTAACTTATGCTTTGAGTGCATCATCAAGTACAACAAGCAAGCATAATCCTTTATGTTTGATTCCCTTTTTACTCTTGTTGGAATTCGGCCATCGACTTCATCATTTACCATTTCGGGCATGTGCAGGATCATCATAGAAAAAATAGGCCCTTATCTAGAGAAAAATTCAAAAAAATGAGAGTTAGGCAACTTTACATAAAAATTTGAATAAGTTATCTATATTATTTAAAAAATATGTAAGAATAGAATCTGTAGCAAATTGAATGTAGTTTCTAAGTTACTATGTTTATTTTAAAAAAAATCTATTTGGTGAAAATTTGAAATTTCAATGCAATAGTACTTAAATTTCAGGGAAAAAATAAGAAGTGTCTTTCGACCACCCCAACCACAATAAAATGATAATAATTTTATAATATTTTAGATATAAGTAGAGGACTCATGTCCCGATGTGATGCATATTTTTTTATAATTTTTTCCAAGTAAATAATTAATTATGATTTTTTATTTCAACTTTTAAAAATATAAAAACTTGTATGTCTAACCACCTTAACTTGGTCAAAACTTCATGAAATTCTTTTTTTTTTAAATATTATAGTATGCAAAGCATAGAATGTGACACATGTTTTAGATTCAAAACTATGATATCGTTTAAAAGATATAGATTTTTTTAATCAACCTATCAATAAGGACTTTAGTCATAATTAAAATAGAAAATGAATAATAATTATTTATTAAATTCAAATTAAAGCATAATTTATATTGGTGGAAATGAGAATCTCTTTTAAAAATCCTTTTCATTTCATCAATTTTGGGTAAAAAAAGTCATTACCACCCTACACATACCCATCATATTGCAACTTTTTGGCCCATCATGATCCTACACATACCCTTTACCTCCTTTCACATTTATCATAGACCATAACTCATACCCATGAAACTCCAAATTGTAAAACACCATATTTTCATTGAGCTTGTTAGATATCGGTGTTTGTGCATAATTACAGCTTAACAAAATTTGTGGTAAGGAATAATCCTTCCTACCAATCCACAAACACCGAAGCCTTTTTGTGGTAGAAGGTCACTCTTCCCCTTTACCACATACCTTCCTAAAATTTAAGGCATAAGCCTTAAAACCAACTCGTAAGTTACTGAAACAATTTTAGGGTTTACAGGTCAGGGTTCCTACATGCCTTCTTCCATAAAAATAATGTTAAGGCATAAGCCTTAACCCTGATGCTCGATTCTCGATATCTTCAACATATTGTAAGCCTTAAGTCCAAAGTATGAAGTCTTATTGGACTTAGTAGAAAATGACCAACTCTTTCTCTACTTAGCAAGCAATATGAGTAAGCCCAAGGCTTGAGGCTTAAAACTTCTATAATTCTTCAACACTTGCATAAATACTTCAAACAACCTTCCTAAGTCAAACCATTGACATCAACCAACACCATATGCTTCTAGAATTAGGTCCAGTTCTCTCACTATGTGCTATGAGATCTATTTAATTTAGGCATGCCACTAAGCACACAACTGATTTATCATCATGCCAACATCTCCCTTGCATAATCATTTCCATCTTGCCTCTAATAATCCTTTGACATCAATGGCACTTTTACATTAATACCAACATTCCCCTTTATAGGATCAACTCCATCTCACTTCTAATCTCTCTTTTGACATCAATGACAACTATATGCCAATATATTATTGATATGATTGTTGACATGATTATAGGCCATGCCTTGTTATTATCCATGGTTGGCTTCTCGCGCTATAATTAGATTTGTATTAACCAAAAATATTAGTATAAGACAACCTTCACTACCCCTTGGGGTACCTTCTATTATGTGGTCCTTCTATTTAGATTAAATATTTCTTGAGAAACTTACTAATGAGTGATGACTTTTATCTTTCATGACTTTATTCACAATATCCTAGAAGATTGCGTCGATGACATCTTGGCTAAAACTATAACCCACAAAGATCACGTTGAGAATATTTGTCTTATATTCAAAAGACTTTGACTCTATAAGATGAGACTAAATCCTCTTAAGTGCATCTTTTTTCTATATTCTAGCAAGATTTTAGGATTTATTGTCTCCCATCATGCAATTGAAGTTGATAAAAATAAGATTGATGCTATGAATAAGATGCCACCACCTAAAAACATCTCTCAACTATGTAGTTTAAAAGGGAAGATTCAGGAAATTCATAGACTTGTATCTCAATTAGCTAATCATACCCTTCCTTTCACACATTTTTTGAATAAATACGTCCATTTCTTATGGGATGATGAATGCAACACATATTTTGAATCTATAAAAAGTTACTTGGCCAATCCTTCTATCTTAATGTCGGCTATGCAGGATAGACACATTTTTCTTTGTATCTTTGCATCACCTCATGCTTTAGCAACTTTTTTATCTCAACATGATGATGATGATGATGGTAAAGAAAGAGAAATCTAATACATTAGATTTATTCTATTTTATTAGGAGATGAATTATTCTACCATGGAGAAACAATGTTTCCCTCTCTCATTTTTGCAATGTAGAAGCTATGACATTATCTTCTCCATGCAAAACTCATTTAATCATAAAATGTGATCTTATTAAATATTTATTTACTAGAACTAATCTTTATGGAAGGTTAGAGAAATGGGTATTGTTAATCTCTGAGTTTGATATCAAGTTTGTAACTCAAAAATCCATTAAAAGACAAGTTGTTTTTAATCAATTGGAAAAAGATCCCTCATCTCGTTCCTTTCCTAGCTTGGATTTATTTCTAGATGAAAACTTATTTGTGTCAAACCATGAACCTATGTGGGAAATGTATATTGATTGATCGAGATGCAAAACTAGCTCTAGAGAAAGTGTAATTTTAATCTCACCCAAAGAGAATTTGGTACCTCTATCCTTTCAATTAAAATTTTACTGTACCAATAGTATCACTTAGTACAAAGCCCTTAAATGTGGCTTATGTGTTCCAATAGCATTGAATATTGAACACATTTAAATTCATGGTGACTCTAAAATTATTGTGAATCTAATCATGGGAGTGTATCAACCTAAGTAGAGAAAGCTATCTTTGTATCAGGAGTTGGCTTTGTAACATCAAAAATTGTCACTCTTGACAATTTCACACTATATATTTTCCCCGTAAATTATTGAGCATACTTAGAAATCTTTTCCTAAATTATGCATTTCAAGGCCTATTTTTATCATTTTTTGACAAATTGCAAGCATTGAAAAAATGCACTCATCTAATGCTTTTCTCCCGATACCTTAAATTCTAGAAATTAGGACTAGGATGAATACACCCAATGGATTCACTATCCCCTTATCTGTTTCCCTCCAAATTTGTACATGTCAATGTTGGAATCCCAACATTTGAATTTCCAATTGCAAAGGTCAACTATTGGGATTTAATTTTTAGGAAATTGAATAAATTCCTATAAATACCTAGTTATTGGGTATGTGCAGGATCATCATGGAAAAAAATAGGACCTTAAGTGGCAAAAAATTTAGAAAAGTCAGAGTTAGGCAACTTGACGTAAAAATTTGAATAAGTTATAGATATATTATTTCAAAAATATGTTAGAATAGAATCTATAGAAAATTGAATGTAGTTTCTAAACTACTAGGTTTGTTATAAAAATAAAATCTATTTGGTGAAAATTTGAAATTTCAATGCAGTAGAACTTAAATTTAAGGGAAAAAATAAGAAGTAGGTGTTTTTCTGACCACCCTAACCACAATAAAATGATAATATTTTTTTATACTATTTTAGATATAATTAGAGGACTCATGTCTCGATGTGATGCATATTTTTTTGTAATTGTTTCCCAAGTAAATAATTAATTATGAATTTTTAATTACAACTTTTAAAAAATATAAAAACTTGTATGTCTGACCACCTTATCTTGGTCAAAAATTTATGAAATTCAATTTTTCCTTTTGTAATCCTATAGTATGTGAAGCATTGAATGTGATGCATGTTTTGGATTCAAAAAATGTGATATCGTTTGAAAGCTATGAATGTTTTTCAATCAACCTATCAATTAGGACTTTAGTTGTAATTCAAATAGAAAATGAATAATAATTACCTATTAAATTCAAAGTAAGGCATAATTTATATTGGTGGAAAGCTAAGAATATCCTTTAAAAACACTTTTTGTTTCATCAATTTTGGGTAAAAAAAATCGCCAGCCACATACCCATCATGATCCTGTACATACCCTATTGCATCATTTGAAATATAACTAACACTATGGAGAAGTTATGAGAAATTATTATGATCAAGAGCACTATCAAGAAATTCAAGAGCAACATTGCAGGCCTTTATTACAACAATTCAAGATCCTAAAATCATGTCAAACTTATGTGATTTCATGTTATCATTTTTTTATGAAGGCTAACATTTTTGTAGGTCTCTAAAGCATTCAAGCAAGCAAGATCCAAGACCTTGAACTGATGTGCATGACTTTAGTCCTTTAAGGAAGCCATTGAAGGGTGGTGAGATGAAGCGCTTTGTGATTTCATCATTCGTTCCTATACATTATCATTTTATCATTGGCATTTACATTGTAGAAGTGGAAACACTAACATGGGGTTTGATTAAGGAAATCCCTTAAATGGAGCATCATATCTTCTCTTTGTGAATGTGTAGATTTTAGGTTTAAATAGGATTGATGTAATATTGAAGATTATTTTTTCATTCTTGAATTTGAAGCTCTTCACCTTGTCAACTCACAAAAACTCGCCTACAAAATTATCTAACAGTGTTTCGACAATTATGAAACAAGGACTCAAAATCTCAAATATATCATTAGAGCACCTCAAAAGAAGATCAAAAGAAATATTAAAGGACCCATATCCCTTAGGGTGACTTTTTCCCTCTATAGTGATCAAAGTCAACTTTTCTAGGAAGGTACATAGTCCTCTACACTTCACACATCTACCATCAAGTTGTTGTTTTAGTCTATTAATCATCGGGATATACCAATTTTCATATTAGGGAACATTGTTGAATCAGGTCAATCATAGAAAATTAATTTCCATCAATTTATAAGGCTCAAAAGGATCAAATATAGTCTTTCTTGACTCACCTTTAGGGTTAAAATTCAATCTACACACCTTGTTGCTTTGCATCCTAATGTACCTTCAAAAAAGGAGCAAAACATAATCCTAGCTTTAAACATTAAACTTAGGGTTCCCTTTTTCCTATGTTACATTTTGGTGAATTTGACCTATCAACATTACATACCTTATCAAAATTCATTGTAGATCTACATTTTTTTTTTATATAATTTTTCATTTCTCATCTAGAGTTTCACTTTTGTATCATAAAAGGAATAAAAGTTCAAAAATCACATATCATTTTGCACGATAGGTTGCATTAGGGCTTATTTTAGTCACTTAGATTAGATCTACATTAGAAACTACATCCATAATTGCCATATGCATCTTGTTGTCTTAACTTGAGAAAATTCTAGAAAAAAGCTTAGTTGTAGACTTGTTTGCACACAAAATAGAAACTTTTAGACACTATAATAAACATTCAAATTTTGAATTTTCAAAACCCCTATCAAGGAATAAGATGCCCTTGGGCACCTTTGTCCTTGTACACTTACATTAACAAAAAAATTCATACATATTTGTCCTTATTCCTTCATTCTATTTGTGCTTGAAGAAATCTGTTTTGACATTCTTAATTACATTCATTTATTCATCTTCCATTTAGCTCAAAAAGTGATACAAAGTAAAAAATGCATTGTTTGGTTTCAAAATTGCATCAAAAACATCATTTTTCATATTTAGGTAGTATACAATTAGTCAATTTGTTCATTTTAGGTCATAAAATTGAATTCAAAATTGTCATTTATTATTTTCATATTTTTACACACTTATCTTGGCATAAATTAGGAAGAATCAAGAAATAAAATTCACTGTCAAATCCATCTACAACCAAACCTAGAATCCTTAAGAATAATTACACAATGTCATATTTTAAATTTTTGGAAAAATTTCCCAAGACACAAACACCCTTGGGCACCTCTGATCTCTTACTATTGACTAAATCAACTCTTGCACAAATCCTTCTTGTTGTATCCTTTATTTTCATTCACTATCTAAATCTAATTTTTTGCTATTTTACTATGTTTGTTTCTCAATCTAGTGATCATTTTGGGTACACTTAAGTTTTTTGAAACTCACATGAGCTTCATGACCTAGTTTCCTATTGCCAATAATTTTGTTAGATGTAGTTCTAGACTTATAGCATCCAACTCTATTGTTACATCCATTGAGGATCTCAAGTCCTCTAACTCATTTAGGCATAGTGTTGTCAGTACACAACCCATTCTAGACTCTTTCCCTAATGCTACCATACCAGTGACAACCTTACAATCACCCATTTTTATAGATTTTGAGACTATGGTTTCCCATGTTCCTGAAGACAAATTGAAACAATTGGACAATGATTTACAAATACTTCAAGACTATGTGAGTAGTGGATGCGTAATTGGTACTATGTGTAGGTGAAATTCCCTAGTCTAAAATGCAAAATGAAATGACATGAAAGCAAGGAAAACACAAAAAACACCTCAATGATTAGCCTAGTTAAACTTGAACAAAAAAAACCAAAACAAAAAGAGTGAGTTACCTTGTCCAAGTTGATTGGTTGGTTTTCCTTGTTGATTTGTTTGATTTTGTGCTCCCATAGATGGAATATAGCATGAAACTAGATGCAAAATGATGAGGATGAGATGGGGAATGCAATGGTTTAAGTGGGTATTTTGATGGGTACACAATGTAGATGCAAAATGGAGCTCAAAGTTGCAACAATGGTGGATGCTTGAATGCTTGAGAGTTGGAGTGCAAGTGTGCTTGACTTAATGATGCAAATGAGGGAAAAATCCTCTAATTTTAGGGGGAATACCTCTAAGAAATGGAGGGCTGAGATGATGCCATCATGGACAAGATCAAGGGCCAGGGTGAGTTGAGAACTCACAAGCCCTCACACCTTTCCATGTGTCCAATACGGTGTCAAAGGGAAGGTGAGGTGGAGGTACCTTGTGGTACCTTGGGATTGGGACAAGATTTCCTCATAAAGGAGGTCCTTGTCCCCATGTGGGAGATGTGTCACATGAGGAATTAAAAATTCCTCAAATATTCTCATGGGGAAGAGGAGAGGAATTAAAAATTTCTAAAAGACATCGAGAGAATAAATGTGAATTTTAAATTCACATGGGGGAATGGGTTTCCTTCTCCAAAAGGAGAAAGAATTTAATGAAAGTTGACTTGGGGGTATGCCATAAATGGCATAAGGATTAGGTTGACCTAATCAAGTAATTAGGGCTATGCAAACAAGGGATTAGGCTGATTAATGGAGGATTAAGGAAAGTGGAAAATTATAGAGGATGTGACACTAATCCTAATTAAGGGTGTGCACATCCTAATCATGATTGATTGAATTAATCTAGATTAGAGAGGGATTATGGAGGATGGGACAAGGAGAGAGAAAAAGGTGAATTTAAAAATTGATTTAAATTCACAAAGCCAAATGACTAAATTAAATAAATCAAAGTATTTATTTAATTTAGAGAAGAAAGGGGACAACGGATAAAGTATTTAATTATTTAATTAAATACCTTAGGAGCATTAGAAAAAGAGGAAATATTAATTAAGTAAATTATTTAATTAACGTCAATGAAGGGATGCAAAATAGAAGAATAAAGGGGATGAATTTTACCATACAAGGGTGGTCAAATTTGGATGTCTACATTTTTCCCCTCTTTGAAATATTGTTAGAATAATAGTGTTTCAAAGAAAAATAAAATGTAGCTGACTCGGTAGAAAAGGGAATAGAAAGTGATGCCCTAATGTGGGAGAAGCTCTGTAGGCTATCTAATCATGGAAAATGAAGGGAGATTCCCCGGTCTCACAAGGAAGTGGACAAGATGGAGGAACAATGGAAAATGATAGGGTATGACCCCTTGAGAGGGTGGATGGGGAAGAAAAAGGGTCCCTGGGTGACTTCTCGATATGAAGAAACAAAGGGTACCACATGATCGAGCATAAAAAACCATGAAGAATGAATTTTGTGTAAGGAAATCTAGGAGCGCATCTTATGAAAACTCCTTGACAGTAGTTCCTTTGGTAACTTTCATTTCGATAGGTTGCCTCAAAGACACGTAGAACTATGTCCTAAAGCGGAAATAGACATAGTTATTTCCTACATTAATCCTTCTAAGAGAAACACATGTGAATTCAACAACAATCAACAACACAAATGAAAGATACTACAAAAAATAGAACACAAAGATTTTACGTGGGAAAAATCCTTTCAAATAAAAAACCCCACTCTCCAAAGTTTGAGCCATTGTATTATTCAACAACAGAAAGTTACAATACAGTTTTAGGCTCTTAGCCTTTTCAGAGATTACATCTTGTTCATCTGTATACAACTAGTAGCAAACTATCCCTAAGAGATCACTTCAAAGAAATCATGATCATGAGAGATTCCAGCAGCTTAACTCTGCCTCTCAATCCTCTACTTTGACCTCATGGCCTTGGCCTTTTGGCTAGCCACTCGGTCCTCTCTCTATTGTTCTCTCTCAAGCTCTCAATTCTTCAGCTCCTAGGCTTATCAACCTATTAGCCCATTTTGTAGAACGTCCAATTCATACATATATGCATTCATTCTCAATAGGCTCACTGAGAATCGGTTCAAGATCACATAACAACAATCTCCAATTCAACAACCTTATCGTCGTAGATGTTTCCTTGCAGACCATTTAGCTCCATCGCAAAAGCTGCAAAAAATCCAACTGCCAACTGTTTGAATTTCGCTTCCTCTGATTGGTCCACGAGCTAAGTCAAATGGTCAAGAAAACAATCCACTGAGTTCGCATGTTAGTAAGACATGCGAAGTTTCTCCCTGATGCTCAAGGGATTCACAGACAATATGGACATAGGTTCCAACAGTTAGCAAGATGTTATATCAAACACCATGAGTCATACTAAATCTACCAATATCCTTTGCACTTCTATCGGCAACCATCAAATAGTCAACAAGATCTACAGCTCTTGCCAAGACATCATGCCGAAGCACACAAGGTATTCCAAAGAGTTCATCAATCGGCAAGTCGATCTTCACCCAGACATTACACTAACGACTCCAAGTCATATCAACCTCAGCATTCTCATCAGTGAGACAATCACCATTCAATGAGACATCATATCAAAGCCTTTTTTGTTTCTCCAATGACTCCATTCGCTAAGAGTCTCATGGAAAATACCCAATCACATGTTGCTTTGTTGGCCAAACATACCACTGTCACTAGGAGATAATATCATGGTTCCAAAGTCATACCAAAATATCTGTCATCCATCGCATCCCTATCGACATCCATCTAACAGTCGGCAAGACTTCCCTCTATCACTAAGAGGTTACAACGATATTCACATTTCACCCCACCAAGAGTCACAATGAAGACATCTAATAATCGGCAAGACATTCGTCTTTCACAAAGACTTTACACTGAGCCTTCATGTGTTACACTAAAGTTACATAGCCATCAGCAAGACCATCATAGTTTTCCAAGACCTCTCA
This sequence comes from Sequoia sempervirens, assembly GCA_007258455.2. Lineage (NCBI taxonomy): Eukaryota > Viridiplantae > Streptophyta > Pinopsida > Cupressales > Cupressaceae > Sequoia > Sequoia sempervirens. The sequence continues at coordinate 1,088,890,195 of VDFB02271358.1, read as the reverse complement.
CTGAGCAAACATGTCTTACTGAGTCAGAAAGACTTTTGTCTTTTGCCGAGACTTCATACTAATCACCTTATGTTACACCGATGACCGCTAACACTATCACCGAGACATATCCTGGTTGCCAAGAGATCATGCCGATAGGAACAAGTCATACTGATTTCTTCATCAGCTAGATAGATCGAAGGTCATGTCAATATCAGCAAGACTTCCTATCATTGCCGAGACTTCTCACTAAGACCCTTGAGTTACACTGATGACCACAGCTGTATATCTATCGGCAAGACTTCCCTTGTCAGTATGAGACATACTGACTGTCCAAGACTCTCCCTGACACCGCTTGTCTCCTAGAGTCACACCGATATCAGATAGCCACCAACTGTTGGCTAGAGGTCTCCACTCAACAAAAGGTTATGGTAGAGGCCACAAGTCACAGTGACATTACCAGTCAGCAAGATAGAAGCATTGTCTTGGAGACATGATCAAAACACAAGGTTACAACTTCCAATCAGCCAGAGAACAGGAATGTCACAACAACTTTTCTTTTCTAGGGGTTACAGCCTATGAGATTGAGGCACATTTTCCAACAATCTCCCACTTGATGAAGATCACACAAGCACCTCCAAAGCAACTAGAAACTAGAATCATACTAGCTCCATCAGTTCAAACCCTGCAACACTCAAGACACCCAATCAACATGATTCAACAGATAACTATTCACCAAACAATCTACAACAAAGACTAGGCATCCAACTGCAACTCAACGTCAACAAGACAAATGATCATAGCCTTCTAGGCAACCACATAGATCTCAACATGCTCTCATGCTCCATCAAGAATTTTGCTCCAACATTCAAGATGTCCACCATTTAGGCAACAATCCTGTCATCTTCCAACATGCCACATTGGAAGAAGGATACAAAGCCAAGGTGTATAAGCACCATTCCAACAAACACAAGAAAAATATCCAAGTGATATCACCAACAAGATACTGCTACCACTTCACTGTGCTCAAACGCTATACAGAAGCAATATCAACTTCAAAGCTTCAATTAGAACACAAAAATGAAGTCATTCTCCAGAAACAAGATAAAACCACTAGCTAGAACAACAATTCGAATGACTGCTTCTATTCAATTGATAAACCCATGCGACTAAAAATAGCACCCACAACTCATGCTATACTATCCAATCTCACATACCTCATAGGTATCACCATTAGTTAACTTCTAGCAATCCATTAACAACAAATACAAGTTCCAGTGTGAACCAGTCGAAGAAGACAAGACACATATAGGAACTCCCACTGCCTGAGTAATCCAAATCTGAAAGATCAAAAAAAGGATCAACAAGTCTACTAGTAGCAGCACATAGAAAATGTAAAACCTATAGTACCAAGGAAAAATCCACAATGATATGCACAACCTACAACAACCTACCACAAGAAACATTTCTCTCACCACAAACCATAGAGAGAAACTATGCACATCATCTTCCTGTAGAAAATCCTCCTACATACACTTCTAATAGCCAGTTGTGCCAAGATTGATCTTCTTCATATCCCAAAAGGAAGCCTTAACAACATCCATCCATTCAATCACCAAGATCAGACCATCTTTAAAACCAACATGGATGTAAGAATCTCAAAGAAGTTCAAACTAGTTCATTTCCCATTTTAGGAAATCAGCCCATACAACATCTCCTACCAATTCTAATTAGCAACAAGGAGATAAAAGAAACTGTACAAATTCCACTATGAATTTTCCATAATCAATAAATAGTAATTCAATATCCATAACATGAAAGTAACCTTAATAAAACACATCTGAAAAATATAATGGGCCAAATACCTTTCAGATAAACTACGGAGTAGACCAAGAGTGGGAACGAGAATACTCCTTTCAAGATATGCAAGTCATCATGACTAATCCAAGAGCAATCTCCTCATTGGTCTCTTATTGAACTCACGTTCAACCAAGGTGTAGGCTTCTTGGACTTTCTGCTAAAAAAATTTAACAAGAGTAACAAGTAGCAACACTTCTCTCACAAGAGAAAGACAGCCTCACCTTATTCTTCATGTATCCATGAGTACTACCAACCGATCATCCCATGCTAAACTCCTTCTGCATTACTACACTATCATGAAGTATCAAGCAAATAATCAAAGCACCCAATACACAAAGAAATTACCAGACCATTGTCAAAGCTCCAATCATCTGAATCAGGAACTTATCATGACACCATGATCTACACATCCCCATAGGAGATACCATGCTTCAAGTGACCTCACCATTGTATCAAGTACAATGCACAATACCAAAAATACAGTGCACAAACAAGAGTATACCATGACATAAAGCAAATAGACTTAAGAACAACATCACCTGTCAAGCACCACCAACACCTTAGCCAAAGACTCCAAGCATCCTCCATGGTTCCAAGATGTTGCACATCTTCAAATAATGTCCATGCAAAAGAAAAAGAACCCTTCTACAACACTAAAAAAGACCATTCACACCATGTGATGAATCCACAGTCACTGCTAGATCTCCCATTAAAACATGACACTTGAGCTCTCCAAGCATCATGACCACCTACTATAGGTTCCCATAATTGACTATTCAGGTACTCAAGAATATCCATCCTCTCATCTCAAAACAATCACACTAATGCACAAGTGACCACAGATAAGGCCAACTAACAAATCTGCACCATCAATGAATCAACCTCGTGGATAAGGACAGTCCACATCCAAGTTATCTCACTGTAGCCAATGGGTAGCTAATCCACCAACCGCATAACTCGTAGATCACAAACATCGAACATGCAAAACTATTATCACATTGAAAACTGCAACACTGAGATATCAAAGAGAATAACCACATAGACAACATGACTTAAATACCAGATCACACACTCTAATTTTCCAATCATGTCCATAGTGAGCACCATAATCAAGGAACCAACAAGCATTACCATAAGAATGCTAAGTGACAAAACATTTACCAACACTCCCATGTAGAGAAAGATTCATACCTCCTCAAAACCATGCACCAAGCATGCATGCAGACCTGCAACTATCTCATCCGGCAACACCCCAAAAGGCCAGTGTCTACACAATAGCTTAATAGCAATTCCACATGATCACAAGTTTTTCTTAACCATGTAAAACTTGCAAAACCATAGAGCCATGCAAGTAAAAATCATCCTTAGAAAGAAAACAATAGTTCAAGAGAATCCAAGCCCCTTTCAGGCCAACTTTAAACCACAACCATGTACATGCATCTGAGAAAGAGAGAAAGGCTATTTTAGAAGCTTGCAAATCATCTAATGATTAAATCCATAGCCTTCAAGCATTCAAGGTTAACAGGAAACAATGCTTTCCAACACTAGGAACCACCACCTAGCATAAGCACTCTCTTCCATGACTGAGAAACAATCTAGGCTTCTCCATATCACCCAGGAGCCTATCACACATACACCAATATGAAAGCTTTACTGCTACATAGCCACAGAGCAAATAAAACCATCTCATACTCCAAGGTTAAATCTCTACCAGCTAGGAGACATAGATCACAACATGATCAACTCCTTCAAGCTGCATGTTGTCTTAGAATACCACAAGGATTCTACTCATCAAAGGATCAATACATCAGTCCATTCCTCTAGATTTCTTCTAGCCTATCAAGCTAAGAAATATTCACATGAGAAATATCCAGAACCAACAACCAGAAGAAGGCTTTGATACCATTTGTAAAGAAATATAGGAGTGCATCTTATGAAAACTCCATGAAAGTAGTGCCTTTGGTAACATTCATTTTGATAGGTTGCCTCAAAGACATATACAACTATGTCCTAAACCAGAAACAGATAGAGTTATTTCCTACATTAATCCTTCTGAGAGAAACACATGTGAATTCAATAGCAATCAACAACATAGATGAAAGATACTATAGAAAATAGAACACAAAGATTTTACATGGGGAAAATCCTTTTGGATAAAAAAACCCCACTCTCCAAAGTTTGAGCCATTGCATTATTCAGCAACAGAAAATTACAATGCAGTTTCGAGCTCTTAGCCTTTTCAGAGATTACATCTTGTTCATCTGGATACAACTAGTAGCAAACTATCCCTGAGAGATCACTTCAAAGCAATCATGATCATGAGAGATTCTGGCAGCTTAACTCTGCCTCTCAATCCTCTGCTTCGACCTCATGGCCTTAGCCTTTCGACTAGCCACTCGGTCCTCTCTCTATCGTTCTCTCTGGCTCGCAGCTCTTCAGCTCCTAGGCTTATCAATCTATCAGCCCATTCTACAGAACGTCCAATGCATACATATATGCATTTGTTCTCAACAGGCTCACTGAGAATCGGTTCAAGATCACACAACAACAATCTCCAACTCAGCAACCTTATCATTGTAGATGTTTCCACCCCTGTGTAGATTTTTCCTTGTAGACCGTTTAGCTCCATCACAACTGCTGCAAAAAATCCAACTGCCAACCGTTTGAATTTCACTTCCTCTATTCGATCCACGAGCTAAGTCAAATGGTCAAGAAAACAATCCACTAAGTTCACATGTCGGTGAGACATGAGAAATGTCTCCCTGGTGCTCAAGGGATTCACAGACAATATCAGCATAGGTTCCAACAGTCGGCAAGAGGTTATATCGAATGCCATGAGTCATACTGAATCTACCAATATCCTTTGCACTTCTATCAACAATCATCAAACAGTTGGCAAGACCTACCGCTCTCGCCAAGACATCATGCCAAAGCTCACAAGGTATTCCGAAGAGTTCATCAGTCGGCAAGACTATCGTTCTTCACCCAGACATTACACAGACGACTCCAAGTCATATCAACCTCAGCATTCTCATCAGTGAGACATTTGTCATCCCTTGCATCCCTATCAGCATCCATCTGACAGTCGGAAAGACTTCTCTCTATCACTAAGAGGTTACAACGATATTCACATTTCACCCCAAAGACTTCTATTTGCCAAGAGTCACAACAAAGACATCTAATAATCAACAAGACATTCATCTTTTGCCAAGACGTTACACTGAGCCTTCATGTGTTACACTAAAGTTACACAGCCATTGGCGAGACCATTGTAGTTCACCAAGACCTCTCACCAAGTAAACATGTCTTACCGAGTCAGCAATACTTTTGTCTTTTGCCGAGACTTCATACCAATCACCTTATGTTACACCAATGACCCCTAACATTGTCGCCGAGACATCTCCCAGTCACCAAGAGATCATGCCGATAGGAACAAGTCATGCTAATTTCTTCATCAACTAGATAGACTGAAGGTCATGTCAATATTGGTAAGACTTTCTATCATCGTCGAGACTTCTCACTGAGACCCTTGAGTTACACTGATGACCACAAGTGTATATCTAGCGGCAAGACTTCCCTTCTCAGTATGAGACATACTGACTGTCCAAGACTCTCCTCGACACTGCTTGTCGCCTAGAGTCACACCGATATCCGATAGCCACCAACTGTCGGCTAGAGGTCTCCTCTCGGTAGAAGGTTACAGTGGAGGCCACAAGTCATAGCAACATCACCAGTTAGAAAGACAAAAGCATTGTCTTGGTTACATGAGCAAAACACAAGTTTACAACTTCTAGTCAACCAGACAATAGGAATGTCACAACAACTTTGCTTTTCCAGGGGTTACAGCCTATGAGATTGAGGCACATTTTCCAACACTTTGAATGGTGATCGTTGGAATAAAATGGATTAATTAAATTAAAAGGAAGTGAAATAATGGGTAAAAATACTCAAAACTTAAAAAGTTAAAAAGAGGGCAAAATGTTATAAATAGTAATTTTAGAAATTACTATTCACCATTTGCACATTTGATAGTTGACTCAATAAGAGTGAGAGAGAGAAGATTGATGAGGATAGTCAATGGGAGTGATGGCAAGGTATTTGTAGATGATGAGATCATCCATTGAGGCAATGAGGTGTGCCAATTCTACTATGAGTGCACAGTACCCTGCCAGGTAAGAGCGAGAACCCTTCTTTGTGAATTTTTCTTTTGATTTTAAATTTTTTATGCATTTCAAACTTGGGTTTGGGGTAGGCTAGAAAATGGGACCATGGTGGATGTGCGAATTCACCCATTCATATAGCGGGTTCGACACTCGAAGGGCATTATGTTGTAAGAGGTGAATTTGTCGGGAGCAAAGGCGAATTCGCTAGAAAAGGGAAGGGAAAACTTGGGAGAAAGGAAAACTTGATGCATGTAGGGACAAATTTTCTAAGATGAATTTTTCCATCAGAGGGTACAACGGTGAGTTCATCCATTTAAAGGGGCGATTGGAGAGAGGTAAATTCACCTCTAACAGAGGTGAATTCACTAAGGGTTGAAAGGAAATATTTCATGTTTGGTGGGTTTATGGAAAGAAAGGGCGAAATCATACCATAAAGGGGAAAACTTTCTGGAAAGGAAGAGGGAGGGGGGAATTCACCTATGAAAGAGGTGATTTTGCAGGGTTAACAGGAAGGGTAAATTCGTCTTTGAAGAAAGGAAAATTTGGAAAAAGCTACAAAAGGGTGAACTCACCTCTAAAAATAAGGCAAGTTTGCAATAGAGGGTATGAAAGGGCGAAGTCGCCTTTGAAGAAAGGCGAATTTTGAAAATGATGGTAGAAGGGGAAAATTCACTCGTTGAAATGGATAATTTTCTAGATGACAAAAGAAGGGGCAAAGTCTGCAATTGAAAAAGTGAATTTTCCAAATGATGGAAGAAGGGGCGAAGTCACCAACTGAAAAGGAAAATTCGCTAGATGACAACAGAATGGGAAAAGTCACCAACTAAAATGGATAATTCACCCAATGATGGTAGAAGGGGTGAATTTGAACATCACAAGGGTGAACTTTCTGAAAACCTGAGATAGGGGAAGAAATGAGAGAAAAGAGAGAGAAAAGAGAATGAAATTGATGAAAGAATGACAAAATGTTCTATGTAGATGCAGAGCTTTGAGACACTGTGGATGAGAGAGAGACACACAACAGTGTTAGAGGTGACCATTGGGGTGATGAATTCCCATAACCATGCAACACTGCATAGGCGAGGTTGCTTCACATGTTGGGACATCCCAACATTAGAGCACATTAGGCACTACTGATGGCTTTGGTGGAGTGATGGAGCTTTAAGACTTCGAAATTCCATCTCTTAATAGGTGAGATGATCTTGATGTTGGCAATACAAGCAAAAAAAACTAAGAGGTAGGGTGAATCAGTTGTCACATAAATTATACATATTAAAATTATTCTCAGATTTGATAAATAAACATGAAAGCATAAACCATCACCACATCAAAAACACACATACCACAAAGATTTTTATGTGGAAACCTTGTTAGGGGAAAAACCATGATGGAGGTTAGTCCACAAGATTATACCTTGTTAAAAGTATTACAAATGGGGAATGCACATGCATTCAGGCACACTTCCTAGAGCACACTGCTCAAATGGGTATGTGCAGGATCATCATAGAAAAAACAGGCCCTTAAGTGGCAAAAAATTTAGAAAAATCAAAGTTAGGCAACTTGATGGAAAATTTTGAATAAGTTATCTATATTATTTCAAAAATATGTAAGAATAGAATATGTAGCAAATTGAATGTAGTTTCTAAACTACTAGGTTTATTTGAAAAAGAAAACTATTTGGTGAAAATTTGAAATTTCAATGCAGTAGTACTTAAATTTTAGGGAAAAAATAAGAAGTAGGTGTCTGTTTGACCACCCTAAGCACAATAAAATGATAATATTTTTTTATAATATTTTAGATATAAGTAGAGGACTCATGTTCGGATGTGATGCATATTTTTTTGTAATTTTTTTCCAAGTAAATAATTAATTATGATTTTTTTGTTACAATTTTTAAAAAATATAAAAACTCGTATGCCTGACCACTTTAACTTGGTCAAAAAATCATGAAATTCATTTTTTTTATTAATCCTATAGTATGCAAAGCATAGAATGTGACACATGTTTCAAATTCAAAAACTGTGATACCATTTGAAAGCTATAGATTTTTTTCAATTAGCCTATCAATCAGGACTTTAGTCATAATTCAAATAAAAAATAAATAATAATTGATTATTAAATTTGAAGTAAAGCATAATTTATATTGATGGAAAGATGATAATCTCCTTTAAAATCCCTTTTTTTCATCAATTTTGGGTAAAAAAAGTCATTAGCCACATACCCTACACATACCCGTTATATCACCACTTTTTGGCCCATCATGATCCTGCACATACCCAAATAAAAAAGGCTTACTACCCAAAAGAAGACTCACTATCTTACAGTCACATCCAAATTACATCTGAAAATTTTGAACTAAGAAAATAAAATCTTCTAATGCCCGATTATATTTCCAGTTAAGCACATAAACACTTTCATCTACTCACTCTTCTTCACACTTTACTTCTACCTTGGAAAGATTATAACATTATTCACACTTAGCACACAACATACATCACACACCATACCATCAAATGGTATAAACAATCAATCATATATATCTGCAACTAAGCATAACATCAACTACATGTCAGCCTAGCAAAATATGAAATGTGTGCAAACTATCAGCCCAAATCAATAAAAAATTTATTAATGCAGACCAAACAATGTTGGCCAAAACATAGTAAGGGCACAAAAACAACATCCTCAAATATGGAACACCTTCAAAAATTATACGTCAAAGATCTGTAACATGCTACAATCACTCTTTTGGCCATGATCATGAAAACCATGAAGTCGTAGAAGAAAATCACCAATCACAAGCACAACAATCAATGTGGACCAACAACACAGATAGGGAACAATCTAGAAACATCCAAAAGCATCATGAATCACTATAGAAGCATCCACAACAACTCAAATTACTAGAATCACATGGAACACTGACTAAAGGAATAGAGAAACTGTTAGAACATAGATACTCATAACTCAATCAAATCTTTAGGTGAACCTTTGAAACTTCATGTGGATAAACTAGATATACTTGTCAACAAACCCTTTTATCCACAACCTTTTATCATCAATATACTAAGCTAGCCACCATACTGAACTTCACTGCATCACTGACAACTTGCAACTTATTTTATTACAATTTTCTCAATATCCTCGACATATATAGCCTTAAAGACATTAATGGAAATAGTGTTGATATCAATGACAACCACATATTAGCAATATCCAACACTCGAGCATTGAGGACATATGAAAGAAACCATGGTTACCGATTGGAGGACACCTAGTGAGCCACACATAGAGCCAAGGGCAAGAGTGAGACAAGAGCCTATGGACAATCTTCGGGTGGGTAGAACTCCCTATCCAGGGGAGTTAGATTTGGATGGATGCTTAGGAATGGGGGTGGTAGCACTGCCACTATACCTCTGCAAATTCATCTTTTGGATCCTATTACTAGATAGGAGCAGGTGGTTCTATAGCCTCAAGGTTATCGAGGTTGTGCAACACATTGTAGAGAGGAGGGAGGGGGAGCTTGCATGGAGTGCATGCATACTAGCTCAGCTATGTTCTATAGTGTGTTAAGGTTGGGGATCTTGATAGTAGGGACACAAGACAAGACACTACTAGTATCATATTGGTACAGGGTAGAGTACAGATGGTGGCTATATTATGCGGATGTTAGTGACTTAGAGGGATGGAGGAGGAGGTTGGATGATCTATAGGTAGATCATATTGTATGGATACCATACCAGAATCAATGGTTTTTGTGTTGGAGATAGGATGAGAGGAGGCATAGGGGATACTTCTTTATAGTATGCTACTTGATTGGCTATGACCCACAAATCATTGAGCTTCATAGGGCTGACAAGGTGATGAGATAGTTTGGTTTATAGTAGAACATTCCTCCAAGACCACAGAGGTTTCGGTGGATTACCTGGGAGCGGCTATGGGAAGATTAGATTATAGGAGAGTTCGCTAGGTAGATGTGGGAGAAGTTACAAATAGTGCCATATCCTAATAGAGGAGGGATAGTAGACACATGGACAATGGTATAGTACTCTGCATGGTGGGCACGTCATAGGCCAAAGTAGATTACAATATTGCACCTAATTGTAGGGGAACTAGGCTATGACTTATAGGATGAAGCGAGATTGGATAGAAAGAGGAGAGTTGGGAGGAGAGGGGGTCGACATAGGAGGGGTGGGGATAGAGAGGTTGAGGCAAAGGAGGAGAGAGGAGACTGTTGGACAAGAGGACAAGGGGAGGAAATGGAGGAGGATTCCCTAGAGGTACATCCACCACCAGAGCATCCAATCATACTACTGACTTAGCATTTTCACATTTGGTACTTGACTCAGCAAGAGAGAGAGAGAGAAGAGTGATGAGGATGATTGATGGGAGTGATGGTGAGAGATTTGTAGATGACGAGATCATCCACTAAGGAAATGAGGTGTGCCAGTTCTACTACAAGCACACAATACCTCGCTAGGTAAGAGTGAAAACCCTTCTTTGTGAATTTTACTTTAGATTTTAAATGTTTTATGCATTTCAAACTTGGGATTGGGGTAGGGTAGAAAATGGGGCCACAGTGGATGTGAAAATTCACCCATCTGTATAGTGGGTTTGACCCTCAGAGGGTGTGATGTGCTAAGAGGTGAATTCATCCAGAGGAAACGTGAATTTTCCAAAGAAAGGAAGGGAAAACTTTGGAGAAAGGTGAACTTGATGCATGTAGGGACGAATTCACTACGGTGAATTTTACCATCCAAGGGCATGACAATGAGTTCACCCATCGAAAGGCACAATTGGAGAGAGAGGTAAATTCACCTCTAGCAGAGGTGAATTCACTGAGGGTCAAATGGAAAAATCACCTGTTTGGTGGGTTGATGGAAAGAAAGGGCGAAATCACACTGTAAAGGGGAAAACTTGCTGGTAAGGAAGAGGGAGGGGGGGAATTCACCTATGAAAAAGGTGACTTTGCATGGTTAATAGGAAGGGTGAATTCACCTTTGAAGAAAGGCAAATTTGCAAAAAACTACAAAAGGGTGAACTCACCTCTAAAAAAAAGGCAAGTTTGCAATAGAGGGTATGAAAGGGTGAGGTCACCTTTGAAGATAGGAAAATTTTCTGAATGACAGTAGAAGGGGAAAAGTTTCTTGCTAAAAAGGAGAATTCACCAAATGACAAAAGAAGGGCCAAATTCACCAACTGAAAAGGAGAATTCGCTAGATGATGGAAGAAGGTGTGAATTCACCAACTGAAAAGGAAAATTCGCTAGATGACGATAGAAGGGGAAAATTCACCAACTAAAATGGAGAATTTTCCCAATGATGGTAGAAGGGGAAAATTTGACCAACATAAGGGAGAACTCACCGAAAACATGGGACAAGGGAAAAAATGAGAGAAAAGAGAGAGAAGAGAAAATGAAATTTATGGAAGAATGAAAAAATGTTCTGTGTGGATGTAGAGCTTTGAGACACTGTGGATGAGAGAGATACACATAGCAGTGTTAGAGGTTACCATTGGGGCAATGAATTCCCACAACCATGTAGCACTGGCATAGGTGGGGTTGCTTCACATGTTGGGATATCCCAACATCAAAGCACATTAGGCACTACTGATGGCTTTGATGGAGTGATGGATCTCTGAGACTTTGACATTCCATCTCTTGATTGGGAGATGACCTTGATGTTGGCAATGCAATGACAAACAATTGGGATGGGGGGTGAATCAGTTGTTACAAAAATTATACATATTAAACTTATTCTCATATCTGATAAATAAACATGAAATCATAAACCATCACCACATAAAAAACACACACAACACCAAGATTTTTATGTGGAAACCCTGTTAGGGGAAAAACCATGGTGGAGGTTAGTCCACAAGGTTATACCTTGTTAAAAGTACTACAAATAGGAAATGTACATGCATTCAGGCACACCACCTAGAGAAAACTGCTCAAATACAAAAAGCTTATTGCCCAAAAGAAGACTCACTATCTTACAATCACATTCAAATTACATCCAAATGATTTTGAACTGAGAAAATAACATCTTCCAATGCCTAATTATAGTTTCGGTTAAGCACATAAACACTTTCATCTGCTCACTCTTCTTCACACTTCACTTCTACCTTCAAAATATTATAACATTATTTTCACTTAGAACATAGCATACATCACACACCATACCATCAAATGGCATTAACAATCAATCATATATATCCACAACTAAGGATAAGATCAACTACATGTCAGCCCAACCAAATATGAAATGTGTACAAACTATCAACCCAAATCAATAAATAATTTATCAATGTAGACCAAACAATGTTGGCCAAAACATAGTAAGGACCCAAAACGACATCCTCAAATATGGAACACCTTCAAAAATTATGCCTTGAAGATCTACAACATGCTACAATCACCCTGTTGGCCATGATCATGAAAAACATGAACTTAGAATAAAATCACCAATTGCGAGCACAATGATCAATGTGGACCAACAAAATAGATAGGGAATGATGTATAAACATCTAAAAAAATCATGAATCTCCAAAGAAGCATCCACAACAAATCAAATTACTAGAATCATATTATCTTCTTTTAAGAACACCAACTAAAGCAACAAAGCAACTGTTAGAACATAGATACTCATAACTCAATCAAATATTCATGTGAACCTTTGAAACTTCATGTGGATAAACTAGATATAGTTGTCAACCAATCATTTAATCCACAACCTCTTATCATAAATATACTGAGCTAGCCACCATACTAAACTTCATTGCATCATCGACAACTTGCAACTTATTTTATTTCAATTTTCTCAATATCCTCGACATATACAACCTTAAAGATATTAATGGGAATAGTGTTGACATTAATGACAACCACATATCAAAAATATATAACACTTGAGCCTTGAGGATGTCTGAAAGATACTGTGGTTACCGATTGGAGGATGCATGGTGAGCTGGGCATAGAGCTAGGGGTGAGAGCAAGATAGGAGCCTGCAGATAATCTTCAGGTGGGTAGATCTCCCTATCTAGGGGGAAGAGTTATATTTGGATGGATGCTTAGGATTGGGGGTACTAGAACTACCACTATACCTCTATAGATTGATCATTGGGATCCTATTACTAGACACGAGCAGGTGGTTCTACAGCCTCAAGGTTATTGACGTTGTGTGACACATCGTGGAGAGGAGGGAGGGGGAGTTCTCATGGAGTGCATGCATACTTGCTCAATTATATTGAGATTTGCATGTGGTCTACTATAGGAGGGCCCTTAGCATTACACATGTGACACTCCTCTAGGTTTGGGCCTAGGAGCACATTAGTGTGTCGAGGTTGGGGATCTTGATAGCAGGGACGTAGGAGAAGAAAATACTAGTATCATACTGGTATGGGATAGAGTACGGATGGTGGCTACATTATGCAGATGTCAACAACTTGGAGGGATGGAGGAGGAGGTTGGATGATCTATAGGTAGATTAGATTATATGGAGATTGTACCATCATTGATGGTTTTTAGGTGGAGATAGGATGAGAGGATACATAAGGGCTACTTCTTATAGTATGCTACTTGACTAGCTGAGACCCACACATCATTGAGCTTCATATGGCTGACAAGGTGATGAGACAATTCAGTTTATAGTAGGACATTCCTCTAGGACCACAAAGGTTTCAACAGATTACCTAGTAGTGGGTATGGGGTGATCAGATTATAGGAGAGTTCACTAGGTAGATGTGGGAGGAGTTACAACTAGTGCCATATCCTAGGATAGGAGGGATAGTAGACGCAGGGATAGTGGTACAATACTCTACATGGTGGGCATGTCATAGGCCAAAGAAAATTACAAAAATGCACCTGATTGTAGTGGAACTAGGCTACAACTTAGAGGATGAGGTTAGATTGGCTAAAAGGAGGAGAGTCAGGAGGAGAGGGGGTCAACAAAGGAGAGGTGGAGATAGAGAGGGTGAGGAAAAGGAGAGAGGAAACCATTAGATGAGAGGACACGGGAGGAAATGGAGGAGGATACCCTAGAGGTACATCCACTAGCTATACTACCATATGTACCTCCACCACTAGAGGATACGATCATACTACTAATAGGAGCTCTAGCAAGATTGTGAATCATAGAGAAGTGACTCAAGGAGTCAGAGGTTGATAGGGATAGGTTACAGATCAAGGTAGAAAGGTTATAGATAGAGGGGTAGAGGGACTATATGGCTTTAGAAAATTATTCAAGATGACAGTGATTAGAGGTACTTGAAGAGACAAACAAATTACAGGATGAGGTGACCAAATTGTAGGTAGAGGGACAAAGGGACTATGGAGAGCTGGCAGACCAGGTATCCATACAGGTGCATGAGGCAGAGAGAGGGAGGACTTGATGTGGAAACTAGTAGAGCTGCAGAGGGAGAGGATTGAGCTGTGGAGGAAGTGAGATGAGCTCTGAGACATAGCTAATGTTGCAGAGCATAGAGTCAGGGAGGCAAGGTCAGTACTAGAGAGAGTGGAGGCAGTGATGGCACAGTTGCAAACCATGTAGGATGAGAGGAATGTAGCAGAGGAACAAGTGCATGCCTTATAGGATGAGAGGGATGTGACAGAGGAACAAGTGTATGCATTTCAGGGTGAGAGGGATGCAACGGAGGCATAGGTACATGCCTTGTACGGTGAGAGGGACACAATGATATATCATATGTCACATATGCAAGAATAGATAAACTAGCTGAGGATGGCACATGATGCATGGGAGCAGGAGAGGAGATACCTGACTGGGTTATGGGATAGGTATAGGGTGGAGTAGGATGTGGCTAGGATACATGCAATAGAGAGGGATGAGTGCATGAGAGATTCTAGCTATTACATGGGGGATAACTTTAGAGAGGTTTTAGATCCTACACGATGTGTACCTCCCTACGTCCAAGCAGTAAAATAGATGCCAACACCATCATGGTCATTAGGAATGCATACACAAGGGTACACCAACTATCAAGAGACTCCCCCGCATAGAGGGCTAGTGTCGAATTCCCCATAGAGGTCAGATGAGGCCAACATAAGGTAGAGAGGATGGGAGAGGGGATAGGATATAGGTTTTTGATAGGTGCAGGGTGGATGTGCAGTACACAAGAGCAGAGACCATATATCCCACAATGTAGATTATATATAGATCATTTTGTTCATTGATATAGTCTCTACATTTGATTCAGATCCCTTTACTTGTAGTTTATTTGATTATTATCAATCTATATGATGGACATGTATTTTGATTGTCCGATGGACTTTATTATGTACTTTGTGATGGACATGATATTTTGATATTTATATGATATGCAATAGCCCTTATCGACACTATGTTGTTATTATGTGATGGATTTTTTATTTATACACATGTATGTAGGTGTTTTATTATGGATTATGATGATGATAATTATTTATGCTTATGCTTATGTGGATGACATAAATGGGATGCATGACACCTAACACCCTATGATGCAGGATGTGATGAATGATTTATGATGTTATATGCCATGGACATGAGCCTAATGATTTGTGATTTAGGTGGTGATGGATGCATGAAATAATTAGCAAATGTGATCCAGAAATGTCAATCATCCCATAGTAGATGGACATCTGTGTTGTACATTGTACAATCAATTTTCTTTCATCATGATTTGATGTATATTATGAGAATGCAATGTGATGGACCGATAAATAAAATGTAATGCAATGTGATGTAGGCAATGTATTAATGTGGTAGACTAATATGAAAAATGCTAATGCAGTGATTTGATAATGAAATGAACATAAGATGCTTAGAATAACCAATTAAGATTAATCTAGACAACTTAAAATGAACATGATATGATAAATGTACATGGGATGAAATACAACGCAATGAACCTACCATGCTAGAGGAGATGACATTTGTGCCATTTGAGATCAAATTGTACTTTAATATGACCTTGATCAAGATTACTGAATGATTGGATTCACCTGTTTCTATGACAAACATGCTTTTCCTTGTAGTTAGGTAGCAATCTTAGTTTTTTTTTCTCATTTTGTACATCATACATTAGGGATTTGACAGTGGAGATGACCTTGGTACTGTTGGTGTTATAAAATGAATGCAACCTACATGAGTGATGGGTGCAATTAAATTCCTTACAAAGATTAATATCTGAATTAAATTAGCACAAGCATGAGTGTAAATAAGGGCTTTCATAGTAATGGAAGCCATTGGTAGGCCTCCTTTATTTGCATATCATACTTGCTTTTGCTTGTGGAAAGTACTTTCCCTGTAATCATTATAAAATTAAGGGATGATGGGTGTGATGCTATACTTGTCAAAACCATAGGCATCCTGAGAAGAAAAGGGGATGGGAGATGTGTGTTTGCACAACCAAAATCACGAGTCATAGGCCAGGGATAGAATGGATGGAGGATAAATGTAATGCAAAATGATATAAAATGAAATGCAATCCTAATGCTATTTTCTATTTTCAGAGCACTGATTTTTTCTATAGCATAAGACATGATACACCAAGGTATGAGGAACCAAGGAAAATTAGTGTCTAATGCATGAAACAAACACAACAAATAAGGAGGCTATCCCAACACCCAAAATTCATGATAACTTTGGTTAGGCCAAGCATTGGGATAACCACAAGCACAAAGGATGCCTTGGCGTAACACAAGACTGCAGGGATATTGGTGGGTACTATGCGGGGCAACAAAGCAAACAAAAACAAACAAAAGATCTAGATATGCCCCTATGTTTACTAGTCAAAGTGCACCATGATATGATGGATCATGGTGACCTTGACAAGGTATGATAGGAAGCTAAAATGAGAAACAAAATTCCAAAAGAATAACAAGAAAGAAATCAATTGCAAATGTCCTTTTCCATAGGATCAAAAGGTGGATGGGATTGATGTGGTCTGATGAAGGAATGATTCATCCTGTTAAGAATAAAAGATGGAGACAAACTAAGTGATCGACATGACACATTACACTCAAGACAAATTGAATCTCATGGTACTAGTGGATCTCTTTTGTTAAGAACTAGCTAGATAAGGACATGCCCGATGAAAAAACACAAGACACATGATAGAAGACATAAGACTAACAAAACCTAAAGATCTAGGGGATTGGAGGTTGATCAAAGATTAGCCTTGCCTATGTGAAAGCGCAGAGCCCTTGTAGTTTGATAAAAGACAATGGATAAAAATGGAAAGAGGATGATGGAAATGATGATGGAAGACAAAGACCAAATAGACCAAATCCCCAAGGGTAGATCAAATGATCGACCTTGCCGATGTGAAAGCACATGGGAAATGTAGTTTGAAAAAGACCAACAACCAAAGAAGAAATCAAAAAAATGAAGGAAGGACAAAAACCCAAGGGGAAAATCCAAGTCATTTTGTAGACTGTACTATTCTAGATTCTAAAAAATAATGAGGATATCCATGAAGGGAGGGAATACTATGACCAAATGAAGGTGTACATAGTCAGATTCATTATTAATGACATGATACGATGATACCCAATGAGGACCGACATGAAGAACCCTAGGTGAAGGTGAGAGACCGACTAACGACATGAACAAATGACACATTCTCATATTGGGATAAAAGCTTAGATTATAGGTAGTAGATGAGGATCATCCAATGCTCAACCAAAACATACCATGTGGTGGATGGGCAGATGCAGATGAAAGAATAGGATTGATATGATGATAGGATAGGATGTGAAGATAAGATGGATGGAAGCATAAGGCAACTAGTATGCAAGGTAGATAATGATTAAGTCCTCTATGAATGGAACCTGTTACCAGGTTTTCACAAAATGCATCCAAGGTGCCACTAGGGGTGGTTTTCACCTTAGGATGGATTATTTCTCTTTACTATTTTTGGATTTTTTGACTTTTTGAAAAAAAAATACTTTTTATTTTGGTATTTTTCAAGATAGGATAACCCAACTAACTTAGGTGTCAATCAGTTTTAGGTGCATGATGTTGATAGGCTCCTATAGGGGCTCTCCTTTAGGAGTAGCCAACCTATATGCCCTAGATCAATATTTAGGTGTGATAACATAAGGACCTAGCCAATTTGCCTCAAATTTTCCTTTCTTGTCTCAATCTTGTTGGGTACACTGATTCTTCTTGAGGACTAGATCACCAACATTGAATTTGAGAGGAAAAAATTTCCTTTTGTAGCTCCTCATAAGATGATGTTGATACACTTGAAGATGATTGTAGGGCCGAATATGCTTTTCATCTAGGAGCTCCAATTGACTAAGTCATGCAATCCAGGTGTCTTCATCACTTATGAGGTTATTCAAAGATATTCTTAGTGATGGGATCTCAATTTCAATCAACAAGATGGTAGTGCGAATGGGAGTGCTAGTGGGAGTGCGAATGGAAGTGTGATAATCCAAAAGGGTGGGATGGAGATAGAGATGCCAATCTTGAATAGTGTTATTGACCACCTTTATAAGGATTTTGATCAAGGTTTTGTTGGTTTCCTCCTCTTGACCATTACCTTGGGGGTAATAGGGCATTGACCAATGAAGTTGGATGTGGAAGGTTTCACATAGGTGTTTCATGGCCTAGTTTTTAAATGGATTTCCATTATTGGTGATGATGGAAGGGATTCCATATCTATATATAATATGGAAGAGGATGAATTTGGATATATGAGTACCAATAATTTGAGAGAGTAGCATTGCTTCCACCCCACTTGGTGAAGTATTTAGTAGTGGTGATGATGAAAGTGTGGCCATTAGAAGATGGAGGGTAGATCTTTCTGATAAAGTCAAAACCCCACTAAGAAAAGGGCCATGGTGCTATGAGAGGTTGCAAATCTTGAGCAGGAGCATGTATCAAATCTACATGTTGCTAACAAGGTAGACATTTCTTTATGAAATCTCAAGAGTCATGCTCCAATGTAGGCCAATAATATCTAGCTATGAGAATCCTTTTAGCTAAGGCCATGCCATTAGAATGGGCCCCACATACACCACTATGTACCTCGATTAATGTAGTGTGGGCTTCTAGTTCATTTAGACACCTAAGAAGAGTTCCATCATACCCACGACGATAAAGTGTATCTCCCACTAAGGTATAGTGGGAGGTGCATTAGATGAAGGATTTACATTAGTTGCATGTAAGGTGAGGAGGTAAGATGTTATCACAGAGGTAGGTGTAAATGTCATGATACCATGGTGACTCATAACCTATGATATTGCACACCATTTCACTCTTAGGGATATCTTATTTTGAGATTAAGATTTTTTCAATGAGGAACTAACAATATGCTTGATCCTTTGGTATGTCAGTCAAGGAACAAATTGCAGCCATCGCATCAACTGCCTTATTCTGGACTCTATGGATCTGTTCAAATTGGATGTAGGTGAATTATTTCTTGAAGTCATCGACCATGAGTTTATAAGGTAACAACTTATCATCCTTTGTCTGAAACTCATCATTGACTTGTTTGATAGTCAACTGATAATTTCCAAAGACTCACAAGTGAGTGATGTTCCATTGGATGGTGATCCTAAGACCAGTAATAAGAGCTTCACATTCTACTATATTGTTTGTGGATGGGAAGGCTAACTTGAATGACTTCACGATGTAGTCACCTTGTTAGGTGATAAATAAGATATCCACACCAGCTCAATTATGTGTGTAAGACTCATCAAAATAGAGTGTCCATGTAGCTACTTTTGTGACTATGAGGACCTCTTCATTAGGAAATTCAATGACCAAGGGATAGGCATCCACTAAAGGAGCATCTACCAACTAATCTGCTATTACTTTCCCCTTAATCGCTTTATGGTCCACATACTCTATGTCAAGTTCACTTAGTAACATGACCCACTTATCCATGCAACCAGTTAAATATGTTATAGATAACAAATACTTGAGTGGATCAACCTTTGATATTAGCTTCACAAGATGACTAAGCATATAATGGTGAAGCTTTTGTGAATTGAAGACTACAATCAGACAAGCCTTTTTCATTGGGGAATAATTGATTTCATAGCCCACTAAGGTTAGATTGATGCAGTAGATTGCATGTTCTTTTGAAGACTCATCATGTTGAGATAATAGTGTTCCCAGTGCAACTAAAGTAGATAAAATGTACAACATAAGTGGTTTACTTGGAATAGGAGGCATGAGGATGGGTAGATGAGCCAAGTACTCTTTGATTTTTTCAAAACCTAGATGATACTATGGATCCCAGTTGAAGGTGGTTTATTTTAGTAGGAGTTGGGTGAACGATTGGCACTTGTTAGCTAACTGAGCTATGAACCGTTTGATGGACTGTAATTTACCTTGAAGGCTCCTTAACTGTTTAAGATTGTGCAAAGGGGTCATTTCCATGATTGCTTTGAGTTTAGCCAGATCTACCTCTATACCCCTTCTGGAGATGATGAAACCCAATAGCTTTCCTGATGTAACTCCAAATAAACATTTCTTTGGATTTAGACGTAGCTTGTAATGCTCTAACCACTCGAAGATTTTCATCAGGATCACAGGGTGCTCTTCTCTTGTTTTGGACTTCCCCAATAAATCATCAACATAATCTTCCATTATGATGTGAAGAAAATCATAGAAGATGACAGTCATGGCTCATTGATAAGTTGCACCCTCATTCTTGAGTCCAAAGGGAATTACATTGCAATAGAAGATTGTGCAAGGTGTGGTGAAGTAGTCTTATGTTGATCCTCAGGTGCAATTCTGATCTGAGTGTAGCTAGAGAAACCATCCATGAGGGATATCATCTCATTTCCAACATTTAAATCAACCAACATGTCAATGTTCGACAAGGGGAAGCCATGTTTAGGGAAATTTTTATTGAGGTCCCAAAAATTTGTAAAAAATTTTATGTTCCCATTTGGCTTCGCAATATGAACTATGTTGGATATCCAATTAGAGTAGTCGATAGGCCTTATGAACCCAGGCTCTAATAGTTTTTCCAAATCTTTCTTGACCAACAAAGTGACTTGGGGATGCATCTTTCTCAACTTTTTCTTGATAGGTTTAGCATATAGATGGATGTCCAAATGGTGTACCACTAGAGCAAGATCTAGACCTAGCATATCTAAATAGGTCCATTTAAAATTGATTATTAAATCTTTGAGAAGTTGAATGATGATGGAGTTCTCTTCTTTTGATAAGGACTTGGCTACATACATGATCTTAGGATTTTCTTTGGTTCCCAAGTTTACTTCCTATTTTTCTTCAATGAGAATAGAAGATCATCCAGATAGTTGAGTTCCCACAAGGGGAAGATGAATGTCCCCATCTTCCAATGCCTCATCAAGGTTTTCACTATTAGATACACCCTTTATTTTTACTTTTGCTAAGTCAAGAAGTTCCTTCGAGAGGTTTTCACTATATGACCCTTTTTTTTTTTTCTTCTTATTTTTGTGGTTAGGGAATTCATCCTCCCCCAATCCCATGAGGTTCACATAATTATCCACTAAGGGAAAGGTGTCAACAGGTGCACACTACTGCGTAGGTCCTAGTCAATGAGCTCAGGATGGCAAAGGGACAGGCTAATAGAGAAGATAGATGAGAAATCAAACATGGAAGAGAGATCCACATTGTCATATGCAAGTATGATGGATTCTTCCTTAGGTATGTCTTCACGGAGACCATTTTTCACACTAATGTTATTAGAAGTACTAGTTGATGGCATAGGACCCATTTTTTTGTGTCATGGCCTAAACCCAAGTATTTTGGTTGCACTGGGGTATCAATAGGCTATCACCTTCCTTGTTCTTATATGTTGAGGCCTTCCCCTTGATAATTATATATTTTGAGTAACTTTGAGGCATAAGGATACATTTCCTAGAAATACTCTTTAAGTGGGGTAGAAGGTTCAAGCTCCTCATGATATATCTATTGTTTGATGTTGTCTTCTAGTGTATCTTGTCTTGTTCCAGGAGAACTAAAACTGCTTGATCCCTCATTCTTAGAGCTCAAAGTGAGTGTATTCTCTTCTTGTTTTGGTGTGGACTGAGAAGGTCAGCCATACATATGTGGTGAGGGTGGCATGGTCACCACATTTAAATTGATACACATTTCATACTCACCACACCCCTTGTCAATGATTTGGACCTTAGTAATTGTGAAGTCAGATGTGGAAGATGGAATGGATGATGTGGAGGATAGAGTGTTGGAAGATGGATGGGATGATGATGCTTGAGGTGCCCCCATTTCTACTCTTGGACAGTAATGAGAATGAGGGAAGGAAGCTTCTAGTGCATAGCAATACTCAAATGGTTGTTGATCAACATGTATTGTTACTTCCATCCCATTAAATGGGAACCTCAGACACTAATGGTAAGTGGATGGGATAGCTTGCATGCCATGGATCCATGGTCAACCAAGAAGAAGGTTATATGGGAGGTCCATATCAAGGACATGGAAGGTAGTGTATTGCACAACAAGACCAACCTGAATTGGAAGACAAATAGTTACCTCATAATCACATTTTGCATTGTCATATGCCTTGATGGTGATAACCTAATTATTTAAGTCAGCATGGGTGTAGCCTACATTTCTTATGAAATTTAATGTACAAAGGTTTAGGGAAGAGCCATTATCTACCAAGACCCTTTTCACTTTATGTCGGGCTACGAGGACCCCAATATGGAGGGGACAACTATGGTTCAAATCAATGCAAGGCATATCGTTTTGACTAAAGCCTAGCTAATATGTGGCTGATAGGTGTCCTACCAATGCTTGGAATTGGGTAGGATCTATATCATTGGGAACATGGGTATCTTGTAAAGCTTTGGTTAAAATTTCTTGATGCACAGGAGAAGACTTAAGAAAATCCAAAATGGATATCTGGGCAGGAGTCTTTCCTAGGTGTTCAAGAATATTATACTAGGAGCTTCTAGGAGTTAGCTAGGTTACATGGAAGCTCTTAGGATGGTGATATGAGTGTGGTGGGTTGTTACATCACACTGTGGGTCTTTTCCTTTGACACATATCATAGAGACATGAGGCTCTATCTAATTAATGCACATGATGATTTCCTGATAGTTATAAGGCACATTATTGTAACTAATGTTATTTGTGTTGTTGCTCTGATTGCTATTGTTACTCAACTCAGGATTTGCATTTGAAGTGCTAGCACCTTGGTTATGTTTTGGAAAGGAATTTTGATATATTTGAAGTTGAGAATTCGATGATGGGGCCTAGTTGGCATCCACATGTATATCACCTTGATCTATAAGATATTGGGTGTTGGTTTTTAACCCTTGACATTTGTTTGTGGAATGCCCTTTGATCTTGTGAAAGTCACAATATTTGTTTTCCTTATACTAGGCTGGCTTGGATTTAGATTCATCAAAAGACTTGGTCATAGGATACGTGATCAGGTAACTTTCCTAAAGAATTCTATTGAAAATGGCACTTAAGGATTCTCCTAGTCGAGTGAATTGGCATTTATTGTTGCCTTGATTATTTTGATTAGACTGTTGAGGAGGATGAAGTGCCCCCTGTGGCACTAATATAAAATTGGAAATGGATGGTTGATTACAGACATGTTGTTGCCTCTTGGAGGTCATGGCTACTTGAACATGTTTGGTGTCAGTGACACCATCATTGATTGCATTCTTATTCTTGTTCTTGTAGTGGGATTTATCCTCGGACAATTTTTCCTTATTAGGATTATAAATTTTGATCACTTCTTTAGCAATAAGTGCCCTCTCAATGATAGGACCCTTCTCTATGACCTCTACAAAGGTTGTGACATAGTGGAGATTGATATTATGTGCCATGTCCAAGTGAGAGTTTGCAATGAAAATATGACTATGTCTTTTTCACTGAGTAGGGATTTCATCCAAATGGCCAAAGTATGCCACCTTTGAAGGTAGCTTGCAAAAGTCTCTCCCTCATGTTGTTTCTCTTTCAGAAGATCCAAAGTATCAATATACTCCTTCAAATTAAAGGAGAAGTGTGCGAATTTTTTTTCTGAAAGATCTGCAAAAGACTTGATGGATCCCTTTGGGAGATCCATAAACCAATCAAGAGCTATCCTTGTTAGACTCCTTCGAAATAATCACAAGAGATAATTGTCATTGTGGAGGACTTCTTGACAATGGGAATATCACTCCTGAAGATGGTTCTTTGGATCCTTAGTTCCTTTGTACTTGTCAAATTTTGGCATTTCAAAATGCTTTGGAAAAGGAACTAGTGAGATTGAGGGATCAAATAGATAGGAAAAAATGTCTTCAAACTTAAAATACTTTTTATTAGTCCCTGCTTGCAAGTCTTTTAATGTGGCTTTGAATTCTTCCCACTCTTTTTTAGCAGGTGTGGATGGAGGTGGATTAGATGGATTGGATTGATTATAAGGAGAATATTGCTGATAGGATGAAGATGGGGTTGAAGTGGTTTGATCATATGCACGTGAAGGTGTATATGGAGGTTTTTACTGATATTTATTGGTATAGGTGGGTTGTGGTTGTGGATTGACGTAGAATTGATAGTAGGTGATGGATTTTGATATTATGAAGAGGAGGCCCCTTGTTGATATGTTGGTTGTTGATGGTAATATGAGGTGGAAGCACCCTATTGGTATGATGGAGGGGCTTGGTAATATGAGGTGGAAGCACCCTATTGATATGGTGGTTGTTGTTGGTAATAGGAGGTGGTGGAAGCACCCTATTGATAGGGTAGTTGCTGTTGGATGTAATACAAATTGGATTGGTAATTATATGCAACATTTGGCTATTGGGTAGTATATGGAGGTGGTTTAAGATTGGATGTTTAGTAATAAGGATTTGAGTGTGATTGTTGAGGGTTAGTGTAAGGTGGTGGTTGGGATTGTTGAGGATTATGATGAACGAGATTGGGATTAGGATTAGATGGGGTGGTAAATATAACATATGAGCTTGATGGATGGTAAAGGTATCAAGCAAGAGGATTTCCTTGCATTTGTGTCAAAATTTGGGTTTATTGGGGTGGTTGTTGTTGATGTGGTGGTTGTTGGTAGAGAGGACAAGATGGGATATGTTGCTATTGAGGGATCGATATTGAGGCACTTTGTGGTGATTTTTGAGGTTGTGAAGTTGATTGTGTTGCCTAATGTGGAGGTTGTGTGGGAATGGTAGTATGTTGTGTTACTTGAGATGGGATGGCGATTGTTGTGGTGGTGGAGATAGGATGGTGGTATGTTGTGTCACCTATGATGGGATAGCAGTATGCTATGTCACCTTTGATGGGATAGTGGTATGTTGTGTCACCTATTGGTGAGGTGGTTACAATGAAGTGGAATTTTGTGGGTTAACCGAAGGTTGCTAGAATGTAAGGATGTTTCCTTGGGGTGGCTGTTGAGATGTAAAAGGTGGTGATGGTAAGTTTGATGTGGGTGTAGATCCTAGAGGTGGTGGCAATGCAAGAAAAGGGTTTCCCCTAGTATTTACTAGTGGTTGACTTGGCTGATTAAGTGGAAGAGGAGGATCAGATGGTATAGGGGTTGGACCTTGTGGGATAGGCATGGAAGATGGTGAAGGCAAAAGATTTTGTGGCATACCATAAGAAAGTGAGTCATTGGGATTAGGTGATGCTCCCATGACTGAAATCAAAATATAATGGTAGTTTGTGACTTGATACATCACAACATTCCCAAACCCGGGCTGATACCAATTTTCCACATGTGGACCCTCGTGGATGTAGGAATTTCCTAGGATTTTTTGTGAATTCTAGGGTTCTTGAGACACTAGAGGGGGTGTGATGTTCATGTACTAGGATAGGTCAATTCCAGGTGGTAGTTTGACTCCCTTCAAGATTAAGGTGGCAAGGATTTTATCCCCACACTCATTGAGAAGATGCTCTGTCATCTAAATGTTGGCAGGATTACTGAGGTACTCATCAACTATGATTTCAGGTTGATTGGCCATGTTCTCATCACTAGGTGTGAAGTGTTTTGGACATCGGTATTGGATTGCAATGAGCCACCATTATTGGGATCCTGAGAGATGTTACGTTGGGTACCTTGACCTTTTTGTTTAGCCATGAGTTTCTTTGCTTGCAATCAAGGGGCATGGAAATGCAAAACTATGAGGTGGACTAAGATGATGCTACACTATAAGATGCACTTAAATGAAGGATCTAGATGAAGACTAAATGATTGACCAGATTGGATGATAGATTGATTGATCAAATGATTGGATAAAAGACATTATTGGATATGATTAGGATGATTAATGAGATGAGATGATCAATAGGATTAGATGATTGACTGGATTGGATTGATGAAGCTGATTCTAAACTAAGTTCATAGGATTGACTAGATGAAGTAAGATTTTGATTGATCAGATTGAACTACAAAAGGGATGATTACAACATCGAATCTAACTCAAGATGGAAGTAGGTTGATTAGGTCAAAGATGATGATTGACTCAGGATGGATGGCAATCCTATGTAGATGTAGTGATGATCATGATCATGATTAGGCACCAAAGCCAACTTGGA
This sequence comes from Sequoia sempervirens, assembly GCA_007258455.2. NCBI lineage: Eukaryota > Viridiplantae > Streptophyta > Pinopsida > Cupressales > Cupressaceae > Sequoia > Sequoia sempervirens. The sequence continues at coordinate 1,088,863,686 of VDFB02271358.1, read as the reverse complement.
TAAAAACCTCTAACACGAAGTCTAGGGGATTGGGATTGACAAACCAATAATGGATATGTAATCTATAGATGTTCTAAGATGCACCTATATGATTTGATTGATGGATTGATGAATTTTGGGAAAATTCACCTATAGGACTGACAAGATGACTCAAAATGAAAGCAAGATCACCCTTGTGAACAACAAGTTCACCCTTAAGAGATGGAAAATTTTCTTGTTTTGGAGAAAATGAGAGAATTCAACAGATGATGATTGACAAAATCACCTAAAGGATGGGTAGACTTTCCTATTCCGTAGAATGGGAGAAAATGGGGTCACCTAAAAAGTGACCCACAGGAAAATTCACCTCTAACAAAGATGAATTCACCCAAATGAATGACCTAAACTAAACTTAGACACAAAATCGCCCTTTTGTAGGGAAAAATTGCCTATCTGTAGTGCAAATTCACTTCTGTAAGTGGAAAATTTTCCTCTGTAGGTAGGGAATGACTATGGAAAAGGACAACAAGCACAGAAAAAAATATACAAAAGGTTGTACTAGCTCAACTGAAAATAAAAACATTGGTATCGTACAATGAAGACATGCCAGACAGCATAATCCTAAAATTAGTGATAAGGGTTTAAAAACTTGATGTAGGCCCACCATCTTGAGTGGACAACCCAATGTTAATACTCTATGATATCGAGGTGGTTCTCTAGATCACCTTTTCTCATGAAGGTGGATAGCTAGTCTTCTAGTGGTATAGGGTCATCAATAGATGTCATGGGATCACCTTCACACTCTCTCTCGAGGACTATCATATTCCACCATGAGTATTTCTTTCTCAACCAAAGGGAGTGCATGGTGAGTAACTTTAGGGTACAACGTGCATCCCCAGCACTACACTAAGTTGTAGCTAAAACATAGTTCTCTATCTAGGTTGAAAAAGGCTATCTCATGAGTCCCTAATCTACGCACGATATGTGGGGCACAACCATGAACACTAGCCCATCACAAGCATGATTCAGGAGCCCCAACAAGGTATTGCAAACTCAGACCAACTCTACATGTCTTATCTAGGTATCACCCTAGCTTTGATGCTTCACTAAACATGACGTGAATGGATTGAGGTACAACTTTAGCTCTCCCCCCTTTATATACCCCACCAATAACACGTGATTGGGATCATCCCCTGAGAGATAAAAACCCAGATAGGTCCCACTATGGGAAGTAGATACTAGAATTTTTTGGCTAGTCCCCAGGCTTGTACATAGTGCAAGGGGAGAGCATAGATGCACTAGCACCTCCTAGGTAGACTAGACTGGACTAGAGTAAACTATGATTTCTCATCACCTTGGATCGCCAAATGGCATAAGGGGATTGGACACATCAATAGTTCACTCTCAAACACAACAAACAATTTAATTGAACCTTTAATTAATGTGTGTGTCTAGCTAGTATGGAAATTAATAGACAAACTAACTAAAGGATCTTTGACTGATCATCCTACAGAAAATGCATCAGTAATTTAACATCGTCGGTCTTGGACAAAGGAAGTCAAGTCACACAAAGTGTCAGTAAAACTAGACACACTCAAAAACAGACAAGTTAGTGGATTAGTATGTGAAACTAAAACCAAACTAATGCTGGAAACTAAAATTTCAAGTTTCAAATTTACCTCAAATTTTCCTCTGTATGAGGCAACTTCGCCTATTCAATGAGAAAAGTTTCCCATGTGTAGAGAAAATTCACCTATTCTACTGAGCAAATTGACCTATGCTGAGAGGATAGGCTAATTTTCTTTCACCTCCACAACTAGATCATTTTTTCCTATTTCTAGAAAACCCTTGCAAATTTACCCCTGATTCGAGAAAACTTTCCCCTAATGTCAAATTTTCCCCTTTTTTCACAAAATGGAAAATTTTCTGGATGTGAATGCACATCCATGATTGGAAAATTTTCCCCTAACTAAAATTTCACCTATTTCTAACTTTAGATTCACCTTTGTAAGGCACAAACTCACTCGTCAGTGTAGATTCACTGCTATGTGTAAAACCAAAACCTACAAAATTCAAACAATAGCAAAAATAAAAAGATATAACCATGATGTAGGTCCCACCAGGCATGCCAAAAATGTGTGCAGGTGAAATTCCCTAGTCTAAAATGCAAAATGAAATGAAATGCAAGCAAGGAAAACACAAACAACACCTCAATGATTACCCTGGTTGAACTTGAACAAACAAACAAAACAAAGAGAGTGAGTTACCTTGTCCAAGTTGATTGTTTGATTAGCCCTATTGATTTGTTTGATTGTGTGTTTTCATAGATGGAAAATAGCATAAAACCAAATGTAAAACGATGAGGATGAGATGGCGAATGCAATGGTGTAAGTGGGTATTTTGATGGGTACATAATGCAGATGCAAAATGGAGCTCAAAGTTGCAGAAATGGTGCATGCTTGAATGTTTGAGAGTTGGAGTGCAAGTGTGCTTGATTGAATGATGCAAATGAGGGAAAAATCCTCTAATTTTAGGGGAAATACCTCTAAGAAATGGAGGTTTGAGATGATGCCACCATGGAAAAGATCAAGGGCTAGGGTGAGTTGAGACTCACAAGCCCTCACACCTTGCCATGTGTCCAATGAGGTGTCAAAGGGAAGGTGAGGTGCAGGTACCTTATGGTATCTTGGGATTGAGATAAGATCTCCTCATAAAGGAGTTCCTTGTCCCAATATGGGAGATGCAACAAATGGGAAATTAAAAATTCCTCAAATATCCTCATGGGGAAGACGAGAGGAATTAAAAATTCCTAAAGGACATGGGGAGAATAAATGTGAATTTTAAATTCACATGGAGGAATGGGTTGCCTTCTCCAAGAAGAGAAAGCATTTAATGAAATATGACTTGGGGGTATTCCATAAATGGAATAAGGATTAGATTGACCTAATCAAGTAATTAGGGTTGTGCAAAAAAGGGATTAAGCTTATTAATGGAGGATTAAGGAAAGTGGAGAATTGTGGAGGATGTGACACTAATCCTAATTAAGGGTGTGCACATCCTAATCATGGATTGATTAAATTAATCCAGATTATAAAGGGATTATGGAGGATGGGACAAGGAGAGAGAAAAAAGTGAATTCAAAAATTGATTTAAATTCACAAAGCCAAATGACTAAATTAAATAAATCAAAGTATTTATTTAATTTAGAGAAGAAAGGGGACAAAAGATAAAGTATTTAATTATTTAATTAAATACCTTAGGCACATTAGAAAAAGAGGAAATATTAATTAAGAAAATTATTTAATTAATGTTGATGAAGGGATGTGGAATAGAAGAATAAAGGGGATGAATTTGACCATATAGGGGTGGTCAAATTCGGATATCTATAGGTACAATGGTTCATAAAATAGATAACATGAGGAAATTGATTAATGATAATCAAGGACTAGAGGTTTTTCTAGCCTAGCCCATATAGTTGATGCTAATGTACCTATAATGGCTAGTTGCACTCAAGCTTTGGGATACACTCATATTGGAGGAATTCAAGTTTCCCTCCCTACAACCATATCCTCTATCCCTACATACAAAAATCAAATTACCACTTCAATAATACAACAAAGCATTGGTGTAACTCCAATATTAGGTCTTTCCACTAGAAATCTTTATGGTTTTGGATCTTCACATGTAACATATAAAGTTTCACCCCCTCTCATAAATTTACAAGATAGTAGTCCACCAAGAACATACCTAGTCAACCACCATATACACCAAATTCCCATTAAATGTCAACCAATGATTCCATCATTAACCAAATTTTGCAAAATGTAACCTCACTTCAACAACTCTCAAATTTGAATGAAAACCAAAATGGAAAACAATTGTAATATGTTATTAAGAGTAGGTATTGCCACTTGAAATTTTGAAAACACCAATGCAACAAAACATAGAGATACCTTGATTTGACAAGTTTAATGGTAAAGGAGACCCTACCAATCATATATCAGTATCTATGACCTTGTGTAGTGACTTCATTTGTGAAGATAAACTACTCTCTAAGCTCTTTCATAGGTCATTGAAAGACATGGCCTTATCATGGTTTTCTTCATTTCCAAATAACTCAATCCACTCCTTTAATGACCTTATTGATGTATTCCCCCAACATTTCCAAGTCAACATGGAACCTTAAATTATAATAACTGATCTAGTGTGATCAAGACAAGGAAAACATGAAAAAGCGATAGAATTTATAGTGAACTATCATTTTTTTTATTCACAAATTAATATTACCCTTCCTAATTTAGATGTTTAATAAGTGTTCACTATAAATTTACAACCTAACATAAGGGATAAAATATCGTTGATGAAATATCCATACTTTATAAATTTTTGTATAACCCTCTGTGATTATCAAAACTATGTTAATTTTTATGAAGAGACATCTTCATCTACTACTATTGGGAAATCTAAATCCATAACACAAAACAACTATCAATCATTTAAGAAGGAAAAAAATCTTTATCAAGTTACATACACCTCAAAAAACCAACCACATTGAACCTCAAGTTACTATCATAATTTCAACTCCATACCTATTTAGACTGAGAGATATACAATTTACTTAGTTGCTTGACACCCTCCATTTGATCATGTTGTAAATTTTGAATAAGAACCTAATCCGATTACCTTCGATTAGATATGTGGACACAATCAAACCCATACCTCCAAGTTACAATCAAAATGAATTTTTTCAACATCATTACACAAGTGGACATGTTATAGAATAATTCATACATCTTAAACATCAAGTTCAAGACCTCATTGATTCTAGTCACAACCAATTGCGCAGTGTCAAGGATCAAAGGAATAGTTCTATTACCCTACCTAACCAAAACTTGAAATTTTTTACCAATCCAATGCCAAACCATTCATTCAACTTTGTGCAATATTGTGATGATATGAGTGATGATACAAATGATGATAAGAATGATGATGGCAATAAAAATGAGACAAAAGTAGATAGCATGATTTCTTTAATAGATGTTCAAACCTTGCAATGGCCAAAACACTATTTTACCTAACATTTATTTCACCAATACTAATGCATCCATACATGCACCCAATGGTCCTCTCTATATCATTAGGTGCATGAATGAAAAATATGTACAAGGAATATTCATTGATCCCATGCCTATAGAGAATACAACTAGTAAGGAATTGTTGTTTATGCATGACCTTTATCAAGATTATTATGAGAAGTAAAAATAATGGTTGAAAAATCATGATGGTTTTTCTTTCCTCACAATAGGTTTGATCATTCGACCTCTTAAAGTTGGACTAAAACAATTATATGTATCATTCTCCATCATCTTGATGTTTGACCAATTCTATGTGAAGCTAGGATAACCACAGCTACACTCCATGAATGTCATCTTGTTGGTTATTCACAAGTGCATAAAGTTCCCATTTGAAACTAAGATATTCATAGTTCCCATTATGGGTTTAATCCTTTATCCTCCCATGGGAACTTTTCATTAGATTTATTTTTGCCTCAAAATATGGAACCTATAAAAGTATGTGAGGGATTCTTTCTCAAGGCATACCAAAATTTAAGATGAAGCATGTAACAAAATTATCTCTTACCAATATTTCTAAAAAATGAAAGGACCATGATTGTTCCTACTCCACTAGTGATGGATGAACCCATTCCCCAAGAAAAGACACTTCAAAGTTACCAAGGTAAGCATGTTGAAACTCGTCCACCCATATCATATAAATGACCAAGACACAATAAAATGTTTTATTTTGTGCCTCCAAAGATAAAACAAGTGTATACACATAAATATATAGCAGTTTCCCAACCCCAGTAGTTCCTTCAATTCTTCCCTTAAGTGAAGAAAAGAGACCAATAGTTTACAAACCCACTCTTACCCCATCAAAAATTGAAATGATAAAGATCATTGGCATAGGAATCATGCTACCACTCATTAATTGGAAGAAAATAATAAAATAGTGCATGATAATCCAACACCTATGCAAACAACTCAAGAAGAATTACAACTTTCACCAAAATAAGACATGCAACCAAAACAAGAAATGGAACAAGAACATATAATAGACATTTTCATAAAACCTCCCATTGTGATTAATTTGGATGATGAGGATGAAATTTATAAAAATAATGAACAAGTCCATACTGAGCTTAATGTGTTGCTTTCAAAGAAAATGAATTTAGATGGGGGCATCTATGATGATCCTCCTGATGAGAGTGACCCACCACATGTTGAGCCTTGAGATGATCCTAGTATAGAAGTTTTTGTAGTCCCTTTAGCTAGTTGTTCACCCTCCCTATATGATAAGAAAGACTGGGATGTAGATGAATTTCTTTAGGTCATCTCACATCTGAGGAGATCCTTTTATGTTTGTTTCATGTTATTTTTGTTCTTTCTTACATGTGATGTGATCTCCCATGTTATTTTTATTTGTGTGCCTTTTTGTTTGTGAGTTTACTTTGGATGACCCTTGTTGCTACATTGGTGCAAGGATATAGAAGAAATGAACCTATTGTAACTTTCTTCTATTTGTATCTTCATTCTTATATATTTTATAAGCATTATCTTTTACTTTTGTCTTGTGTTTTCATTTTAGGGATGATGTAAGGTTTTGGGACATTTAGCTATCTTCCATGTTGACCCAAAAATGTGTTTCTCTTCTCTCTATATATGTCATTCCACCATTGTGTTCATTGTTCCATGAGTATTTGGGGAATGATGTCAGTTTCGAGCTCTATTATATCTTTATAGAAAATAAGTATACTAACCCTAGATCTATTGTTCCCTCTCATGTTCATATACTATGTTGATTATTGCATTACATTTGGGGGCAAACCCTTATCATGATGTAGCTCTATTTAGAAACATATCATTAGCATAGGGATTTCCAAATAAGCTTTTTTGACCCTTTTATCCATGATATTTATCATTTTTCTCTATTAAAGTAATTGCTCACAACATGGTGTTTAGAAATTTCTTTATGGTTGGAGCATACATTGGAATTATTTTCTTCAACTTTTTCAGATGTGTTAGACTTAGTGATTTGTTGAAATTGGCATTGGCATTTTTTTCTTCACTTTTTTCAAAGGCACTGAACTTAGTGTTGCATTGGCATAGCATTTTCTAGCACCTTATCAAATTTATTAGGGAGTATAATTCTTGGTATGGTTTACATGGTTGCACACCTAGTGAATAGCAGACCTCACTAGACTTAGTGTGTTTCTAATTTTTCTACCTTGTCTTGGGGGCTCACCTAGTGAATATCATAATTCGCTAGCTTGTGTTACTTCTTGTTTGTGATTCAGTTAGAAAATATCAAAAAAAATTATTGTGCGAGTCATGAATACCTCTGGTATGGATACTAGCATAATATAGCTTTCTAGCATGTGATTATCCATACCCTCCATTTTGCATCTCATTTTGACATTGTATGTTTGTGTATGTTGTCTTATTTCATACCATGCATATGTTTGTTCCTTTTTGTTTATGTTTTTTTTACATGGGATCTTGGATCCTAGGGGATTGATCACCCCCTAGATTCATTTTCATCTTATATCTTCATCATTTGGAAAATATAACCCCTCTTGACATATATTTTCAACATTAGTGTGAGTCTGAGTGCAAGTTCATACTATCACTAAAGTGGAGACTAAATGTAGCATCAAAAATTGCCATGCTTGACATTTTCACACTATGTTTTTCTCTACCTAAATTATTGAGCCTGGATGGACCCCTAATTTCCTAATTATGTATTGCAAGTGCTATTTTTACCATTTTTTGACAAATTGCAAGAATTGAACAACTGAATTCATCTAATTCTTTACCCTTGATACATTAAATTCTTGAAAATAGGGATAGGATGAATACAGCCAATGGTTGCACTTTCCCCCTATTCTGTTTACCTCCAAATTTAGACATGTTGGTGTTGACATCCTAACATTTGAATTTTTGGTTTCAAAGGTTAGCTATTAGGATCTAATTTTTGGGAAATTAAATAAATGCCTATAAATACCTAGTTATTGCATCACTTGAAATCTAAAAAGCACTAAGGAGAATTTATGAGCAATTATTATGATCAAGAGAACTATCAAGCAAGTCAAGAACAACATTTCAAAGCTCTATTGAATCAATTAAAGATCCTAACATCATTCCAAATCCTATGTGAGTTAATGTTATCATTATTTTGTGAAGGATAACACTTTTGTAGGTCTCCAAAGCATTCAAGAAGTCAAACAAGTAAGATCCAAGACCTTGAAGTGATGTGCATGACTTCAATTTTTTAAGGAAGCCATTAAACGATGGTGAGTTGTAGCACTTTTTGATTTCATCATTACTTCCTATACATTATCATTTTATCATTGGCAATGCCATTCTGGAAGTGGAAACAATAACATGGGGTTTGACTAAGGCAAGACCCTAAATGGCACGTCTCTTCTCTTTGTGAATGTGCATATTTCAAGTTTAAAGAGGATTGAATGAAGATTGAAGAAAAATTATCCATTGTGATATTTGAAGCCACACACATTGTCAACTCATGGAAACTAACCAACACAACTATCTAATAGTGCTCCAAAATTCTACAACCGAGTATCAGAAGCTTATATTTGTCACTAGTGGACCTCAAAAGTAGAGAAGAAGTAGCATACAATGACCCATATGACATAGGCTGGCCCTATCCCTCTACAATGATTAGAACAATTTTTTTGGGCAGGTACACTATCGTCTACACTTTCAAGATCTTCCTACAAGCTGTTTCAATATGTTAATCATTGAGATAAAGACATTTTCATATTATGGAAAATTGTTGAATTAGTTCAATCATAGAAAATCAATTTTAGTCCATTTCTAAGGCTCAAAAGGATCAGATCTAGGTTTGTTGAATTTCCTTCATGGTTGAAAGTCAATATAAATATCTTGTTTATTTTCATCCTAATGTACCTTTGAAAAAGGAGCAAAAAGCAATCCTAGGTTTAGACATTAAAATTAGGGCTCCTTTTTCGTATGTTATAGGATTTATCCTTGTTTGTTTGATTCTCTTCCTTTACAATAGATAATGTTCCTAGGAGAGAAAATAATCATGTATATGCAATGGCAAGTACAACCTCCCTTGTACCCTTGGACAATGGTGTAGATGAGTACCACTTTCTGGTTCAGATTATCCACTCTCCTACTATCTCAAATCAACCTACACATGATAGTCTTGTGTCTACTTATGTAGAATAATGGGAATAATATTCTCAAATCTATAATTATCTAAAGAATGGAGACTTTCTCGATGATGTGTCTATGAATACCTATTTCCAAATACAAAATATTTTAGCTCAATATAATATTTTTTTGATGTTCTTTTTAACAAAAATATTATAATGGTCGTCTTCTTCGATGTTTAACTAAGGATGGAATACCCTTTGAAGTTCAAGAAGCTCATTCAATATTTGGGTGTGGATAGTTTGGTGGTAAATCCTTAGTGCGTAAATTTATTCATATGAGATATTATTGGAAAACAATGCAGAAAGACTCCTTTTCCTTTGACAAGAAGTGTCCTTATTATCAACACCATAGTAATCTTATCCAAGCTCCTGCACAAGAGCTTCAAAGTTTTACATCTCCTTGGCCATTTGAAAACCAAGGCTTGGATATTATCAGGAAAATGACACCTCCTTCTTCTAAAGGAAACACCTTCATCATCGCAGCTACAAATTACTTTACAAAGTTGGTCAAAGCTATTTCACTTCAATCCACTAATTTTGAAGCAATCTACAACTTTATTCTAAACAATATCATTGGTCACTTTGTATTTCCTTCTACCCATGTTTTTGATAATCATACTTCATTTAAACCAAGAGGTAAGGAAATTCTTGAAAATTATTCATATTCAACATAATTTATTTACACCTTACTATCCTCAATCCAATGTCCAAGAAGAAGCATCTAATAAAACTATGGAACTAATTCTTCAAAATACAATGATAAAACATGGTAAAGACTCACATACCCAATTGACTTATGCCTTATGGGCCTATCACACAAGTGTTTGTAAAAATACTAGTACAATCCCATATAACCTCATGTATGGTGTTGAGGCTATCATCCCTTTAGAGTTTGAATTTTTCTCTTTGTGAGTTTCCCTTAAAGGGTTAATCGATGATGACACTTATCATGTTGAGAATCTAAACTAGTTTGGTTTTCTTGATGAGCACTGATTACAGGCTCTCTATCATCTTCACGCTTATCAAAAATCTATTTATAAGCATTATAATAAAGATGTTCTCTCTCCTGCCTTTAAGGTAGGCGATCTCATTCTCTATGAGAAATGGAGAAATGTAAATGTACCACCCAATAAAAAGGGGAAATTAAGCCCTAATTAGTTAGGTCCTTACATAATCACCTTTGTATATGGTTCTAGTGCATGTGGATTGTTGTCTATGGATGGTACTCTTCTAAATTAATTGGTAAAGTACACAATGCATCTCTGTCAATATTGTGCATAAAGTCTATGTGGCATGTGCATGATGCTCATCCCTTTTTAGGGATTGTAGTTCATTATTCTTTCGCATTCCTTCATTAACACACTAAATTTGTATTTTGTGTTATGATTTGAACATGTGTATGTAGTGTATTTCTTTAATTATGACTTATATATACACATGTTTTTATTTTTTATGCTATGTAGATGTGCATTGTATTTGATTAATTATTTTTTCCATGCATTAGATCATCATTGAATTTAATTAAGAATGCATCTAATGTGTCTTTATTTAATCATGACAGTATCTAATTAAAGTATACATTCATAAAATTGCATCCATAACATAATTATATATAGAAAGGTAACATACATATGAGAACATATGTTGTTGATCCAAAATATACTATATATATATATATATATAAAATGTCATGTACATGTATCACACCACTATAACAAAATTTTGTGTCTATATATCTATATATTTATCACTATGTCAATGTTATACAATGGTGATATGGTTCAACAAAATTGGTTGTAGCCATTAGGGGCATGGATCCCAGGGCCCTCTAGTGCTGGTGGATGTAGTAGAGAATATTCAATGGATGCATGTTTTTGAGTGAGCTGTAATTGTAATACATATATGCTATATGACTACAATCCCCATACCTCTCTTTGTAGCTCTACTTCCTCCACTTATAGGGACACAATGTGCTTTATCAATCTAGCCTCTCACTCCCAAGTCTCTTGTATCTCATCTCTTATCTATTTCTCTTGAGGATACTATAGATCAATGGGTGATATCCTCACAGTTATCACCTATCTCATGAAATCATCGACCTAGCTCTATAGAGCATGATGTTCCTTCTTTGCACTCTCAACTCTTATCCTAGTGTAGTCTCTCTCAACGAGAAGGATATCAAGCTCCACATCCCTTTGATCATGCTCCCCAATTATCATAGAAAGCTTAGTGGTTTAATGGACCACCTCCACCTATGCCTCCTCATAGGATATCCTTAGACATACTATAGGCTAAAGAATTTGGGCATAATGCACTATTGCAGGTGGCATGTAGGCGTCAAGGATCGAACCTCAAATCTAGAGGTTGGGACCACCTTTGATATGCACTATCCAAATAAATTGAGCCACTACTATATGGAAACCACAACCATAAAGATAGTGGATGATACCTATAGACACACAAATAATCCTAACTAACATAGTGCATCTAATTCTGATTAATTAACATCAAATTCCTCTATTAATCAAATAAAGTAATTTATTAGATTAATTCACTAATGTTCATCCTATTTGATTGAATAAATAAATTTATTTAATCAAAATTCTAAAGTCCTCTAATGTTATTTAATAAACCAAATTATTTAAATCAAATGTCAAATCCCCTAATTCCTCCAAGTTGATTAATTTTGGATTAATTAACTCCTAATCCTCATTACCCATCCTCTAGCTTTTGACTCAACCTTGGTCAAACTCAACACTTTACTAACCGACCCTGTTGCACATGAAAATCAATTCTTTTAATTAACTAATTATCTCATTTTCCCTCACAAAGGCATATTCTACGGGAATATTCCTTCATTAACTCCATTTATTTGACTTTCTTGTCCAAAAAATTTCCCTCCAAAATATCTCAACCACATTTATTTAGTGCCTCTTACAAATGCATTAATCTATCTTACACCTCTCAAATCCTCAACCACATGCATTAACTATGCACATTCTCCAAAATGTGCTCCAACTTCACCCATTAGATTTTTGATATGTGTCACAATCTTATTGAATCTCCTTTAGTCTTGCATTCCTCCCATCTCTCCATTATTCAACCCTTCAACCTATAAATGGAAGGAACTTCTACTTGAAAATCATCCACAATCATATAGGCATACTCATCACTTGCATTTTCATCCCATCTTAGCTTGATGTTATTATCATTTTGCATTAAAATCATCTTTGCATCTTCTCATGAAGATTAAGAGCTTATAATAAGGGATTGGGAAAGGACTACTTTCCACATCAAAGTAGCACTAATCCCCCTATGGGATGATGGTATGATTATTTTAGGAATAGATTTCATGTTCATCTTGCTTATAGTTTCATGCTAGCTTGATAATGTTGTCATTTCCTTTACATTGCTCAACATTTTCATGGGGAAGGATTTTATTTCTTTTGTTCAATATTGACTAATATAACTCATGTTTGTCAATCTTTGGTAAATGTAGATTTTAGTTTTCACATTTTGGTTCCCATTGTGGGGCTCGATTCTCATCATACTCTAATTTTATTAATTCAGATGTAGATACATAAATTTTAGGTAATTTTCTTCCATTGGTTTTGTTAGAGACTTTTTGTTTGAGTTCATTCCTTGGATGAACTTTAGTCGAATGTTTTTTGCAAAAATTGTGATTTTCTAAAAATTATGACTGACTTGGATAAAATTGAGGGTAATTTTATGCACTTTAAGCTTATCAAAAATAAATTCATTCTTATTTTGTTCCCATGTTGAATTACTTAAACATACTGTAGATTCTACTATGTGTCACCTTGTTGGAAATTTATGCCACTATTTTGGATATAGTGGATATATTTTTTTGGAAAATAAAAAAAAAATGGATATTTCTGCAACTAATATAATTTATGAAGAGCTAAAGAATGAGCTTCACCACATTTTAGGTGAGATCTTGTATGGTTTGATTCACATGTAAATTTCTACAGGTAGCAATGTCTTTTCTTGAGATTCTTTTTTTCTTTTTTTGGCTTTGATATTACTGTGGAGATTTATATGATATAGTTCATCTTCCATCCCTACTAACCTTGTTTGCATATTACTAGTGGATGTAAAGTGAATCAAGCATAACCAAATTATGTTGGTCTCATTTTAGAGAAATACAAACTTCATGCTCCAACCTATTGTTAATGTCGTTTATAATAATGGTGTAGAGGTTGTAAACACATTAAGGGATCACCCTCCTAGGTCTTGCAGAGCCTGAAGTGTAGGAGGCTTTTTAAAGTCCTCGTCAGTTGGTCTAGGTCCTTCGAGCTGCCTTTGATTAGAATTGGAAATTACATAGGTAGATTAAAAGACAAACCTGGTTACATTGTAAAAAGAACCAACAAAATGGTGACTCTACTAGGGAGCTAATTTTAATATTTCTTGTCGATGTGTCAGTTGTCCATTTTGCATAGATTTATCATAGTGTTTCTGTGATTTGAAGGTCAAGCCTATAATTTTTTGTTAGGTTTTTCCACTTCTATTTTCATGAGTGTAAAGAGTTATGTTGTAAATCACTTTTGTGTGTTGTCAATACGAGGTTCCAAAAGTTTTTATATTTTACCACGTGTCTTTTGGTATCTGGTATTCCCAAGAAAATTGGGTGGTGACTTTGAAGTCTCTACACTAATGTACATTTTATTGTGAAAGGTTTATTGTAAGTGGAAATAACTTTTGGACAACTATGAAGAATGAAGAACACCAGGTCATTCATGAAGAATCATCCAGAACAGAAATTGGAAGGTGAACTTCCCAAAATGAAGAAGAAGGACTAGATAAAGAAAAGACCAAAATCTAGTAATGTTGCTCCCATGTCACAAGACTCTGTACACCAAGGTACAAGTAGGCTCTTACACCCTATCCCTGAGAATCTTGAAGAGGTGTCTAGAAATTTTGAGTCAGACTGTGGTGGATTTTTTGATTAATTATTTGATACAACAGTTCAAGAAGATGTGACATGTCAGAATAAAGGGATTTTTAGTATCAAATATATTGAAAAGAGAAGAGGCAAGAGTAGAATTCAAAGCCATCATAGAGAATGAACCAGTGATGTGCCTCCTCCTCCTGTTGAAAATGATGTAAACCCTTTATTGTCTGAACATGTGCTGGAAGAGGTCAATCTAATAGACCTAGATGATACATCAGGTTCTGAGGTGACTTTGCTTGACCCTGATGATGTTTTTGGAGACATTAATTCTTTGAGGTTAGAAATCTGAAAGAAAGCTGAGCTCAGGAAGAAAAGAGAAAAAGAAAGAGAAGTAGAGTTGAGGGATGTTGTGATTGAAAGGGATACGTTGATGAGGTAGTTGGAAACAATGAAGCTCCTAAACCAAGTAGAACCTAAACCAAGTGCTGAGGTTCCAGTTGTACAAAAGTTTGTTAATAAGGAAGAAAAACTTGTGTCTAAAGAAAACCCTGTAGCTCCCAACAAGGATAAGGGAAAACCCAAACTTGCCGACCCAAAACCCTCAAATCATGATAAGTCTCAACCAAGTAATACCAACCCTAATCCTATTGTGGATAAGGGAAAACAAAAGGTTGCAGGGATTAAAATAAAAGTGAAGGTGACTCCCCATCCCACTCAACAAGATCTCCAACCACATGTGTCATTTCAAATAGAATCTACCTTAGAAAAGGCTAGGAAGGAGATTGAGGCTCTAGCAGAAGAGTTAGAGAGAACAAAAATTGAGGCTATGAATGCAGAAATGAAGAAGAAAATAAGTTTCCTAAAGATGTCAAACATGGATGAGGCTACACAAGCTACAACCTCATCAAATCACCAAGATGTTTTAAAGGGCAGTCCTAAAACTAATCCAGATCCCACCATAAATAATTCTAGCCTAAAGACTCATGCAAATAGGTCTATAAATCCTAATCAGGATGGCTCTAGAGTACAATATTTAGGTCTGGTGTTGATCCTCAGATGAATGAAGGATTATTTCAACAATGACCTATACAGTTGGAAAGGTATAGGCCATTATTCTTTGATGGTATCCCTGGTTATCCAAATCCCATCGCTGCTAACTTAAGAGAAAAGATGAATAAGTTTGCTGGAAATAATGTTGTAACAATAGAGGAACACTTGAAGGCTTTTATGGGTATGCTAAATGATTATGAGGTAGAACATGAAGATGTTGTAATGAAATTGTTTGTACAATCTCTGGTAGAAGATGCAAGGGATTGGTATAGAGGTCTACCTAATGCTAGTATTGGTTCATGGGATGAGTTTGAGAAGTGTTTCAAGGAGTAGTATGGTGATAAAACTAATGATAGTTTTATGTTAAATGAATTTAATAACATCAAGAATTCATTGAATGAGCCTATGACAAAGTTTAATTTAAGATTTCAAAAAGCAATGTATAAATTGTTTTAGGTTTTGAGGCTTGATGAAAATGTTTGTTTAACTACATATTTCAATGATTTTGATGCTAAAATGGCATATCTCCTTAGAGATAAGGACCCTCGAACTATGAGGGATGCATTTAGGGTGGCTATAAATATTGAGAGTAATAGAAGAGCTTCTAGGAAGTATGGTAGGAGAGAAGAACCTACACTTTTGAAAAATCCTAAGAATAAGACTGAGAAGGTTTCGGTTGCAAAGCCTAAGGATGATGAAAAGTGGGAAAAGGTTTACACTACTCTGAAAGACATAAATAAAACTATTGCTAAGTAAGATAAGGGTGTAGGGAATGAAGGGTAACCCTATAATAGAAATGATAGGTAGCCTAGATTGCAAAATTATCCTTACAATACAAATTGAAAAGATGGAAAACCAATCTTGCCTAGCTAGAAGCTTAAAAATGATCAGCATAAACCAAACCCCTTGTAGAAACACTTAGTGAATCTAGTACCAGATAGACCATGGTGTGAAGTGTGTGAACATCCACATGATCAAAATTACTGTGGTGTTACTCAATTGCTTGTTGCTGAGGAAATAGAGGAGGATGTTCATGATCAAACATCAGAATATGAGCAGGATGATGTAGATGTTTGTACGGAAAGATCATACATTGATGAGGCAGAATGTTCCTCTGATGATGAAATACAAGAAGCTGATGTGGATAATCAAAGGCAAAGAAGTGAGATGTATCATCAACAGGTCTTTTCTGATGAGGAAGATAATTTTGATCATAATGCTTGCAATATGGAGCAGGCTAAAGATTCAGTGTCCTTAAGGAGACCATCAGAAGAAGAGATTGCAAGATTGA
Source organism: Sequoia sempervirens (assembly GCA_007258455.2). Classification (NCBI taxonomy): domain Eukaryota; kingdom Viridiplantae; phylum Streptophyta; class Pinopsida; order Cupressales; family Cupressaceae; genus Sequoia; species Sequoia sempervirens. The sequence continues at coordinate 1,088,847,192 of VDFB02271358.1, read as the reverse complement.
CTGAGGAAATGGCTGCTCAAATGAGAAGTTCATTTCAATTGAGAAATAGAACTATGGGTGGTGAACAGGGTAAACCTGCTGGCCTGTTTATTAAAGAGAAAAAGGATAAAAACAAAGGTGTTAAGGTTGACAACAAAAAAGATGTTGTGAAAGTCAAAGAAGTCAAGAGTGATAAAATTTGGGCCAAAAAGAATGAAACCCCAAAGCCTCAATATGATGTGACTTTGTCACTGGTGAAGACAAAGATGATTACAAAGGTAGTTGAACCTGTTGCAGAAGATAAGAAGCAAAAGAAGCTAGGAGGAAGTAATCAGCCAGAGAGAAAAGAAAATGATGAAGGTATGATGTCTAATTTTCCTAAGTATACACCTGTGGATATGTTTCATGTTCTTTCTTAGGTTAAAGTAACTATACCTTTGTTAGAAATGATGAGAATAAATGAACATAAAGAAAATACAATAGCCTTGATCACAGATGTTGTTGGTAATAAGACTAAACAAGGTTCAAGTGGTAAAGAAGTGAAGGATAAAGAGAAAGAAAAGGAAGTGGGGGGGAATTGTGTCACAAATTCCCCCTATGTATTTAGGAAATTCTATTAACATGTTCCTTGAAAACATAACCCCTTTTTTCTTAAGTGTGGATATAAATGGGAAAACTTTAAAGAACTGTATGATAGATTTAGGGGCATCAAATAATGTTATGCCAGTCAAAATAATGGAGGCAATGGGCTTGACAGTAGATACTACTCAAGGTAAATGTTATGCTATGGATTCAAGAGAAGTGCCAGTTATTGGAACTATCATAGCATTGCCTTATAAATTGACTCAGTACCCTGACAAGGATTTAATCATGACTGTACTAGTTATAGACATCCCACCTCATTTTGGAATTATTTTTTCAAGAAAATGTAGTGCATCAATGGGGGGTAACGTGCAATGTGATTTTTCATTTTCTACTTTCTCCATTGATGGTAAGGATGTCAAAATTGAAAGAGAATCAAAAGTACCTCATATGATTGAGCATGGCCCGATTGAGAATATGACATGTTTTATTGAAAGTGCTATAGATGAATTTAGGATTGAGGAATTCCCTAGCAATTGTGATAAGCCTACTACATTGATTGATATAGAAATAAAACAATTTTTAGAATCTGATGACTTGTGCACTATGTATTTTTACGGTGCAAGTTCAAAGGAAGGCTCTGGTGCAAGTGTTTTTT